>JAQPCC010000012.1:62500-487500 GCA_028392965.1 Lindernia subracemosa | reverse complement strand
GAAGTCATAAATATTTGATCCACGTGTGAAAATAACTGAGGAGAATAAATAACTAAATGTTGCATAAATACACAATGGATCACAGGACAAAATAAGGATCCCATCCATGAACTTACTCGCCAAGGTTACCACTAAAGACACCTGACTCCCTCAACTTCATCTCCTCTTCTCTCAGCTGATCAACATTGTTCTTCTCTCTATAACGCTTATAGAACTCTCGCAAACGACCAATATCTTGACTTCTGTCTATTCCTCCACCTTCTCTTTTGGCTAGCTTTTGCTGAGATAATATACACAAATAGTCATATAAAAAATAAAAGTATCTGAAAATGCATCAGATAAATAAAATGACTTTCAGATGACGGCAAATATTTAGATCATGATGTGAGCTGCAGCATAAGTTGACTAGTAATAGACAACGAAAATTATTCAAGTAGTCAAGTTTGCACCAACCTTGATTACAGACATTAATCCCGTCTTGAACTGTAATACTCCCCTTCCCTCACTATTTGGATCCAGATTTTGAGCGAGTGAATAGGCATGCTCACATTCTGCAATAAATAGTGACAAAAAACAGCCACTTATATCTTTACCTACCATCAATCCAAAGTGTCACTGTTCAATGCATCCTGACCCAAACTATTGTACCAACAACACCGACCTCCCACGCTGTAGCTACCCAAGTACGATGATCAATAACAGGTGAACCGAGGGTCCCACTGGGTTGTATAAAAATGTCCGTAACTATTCCCTAAACTCAACACCTTTTATAGCATGCTAAAAAAACCGATAAGTGACCTATCCTACTGTTGCTCCAGATCAATGGTGACACTGAACACTACATCATTAAATTAAATATAAAATTAGAGGAGGTCATACAAATTCTGGAAACGTTAGGATCGTCGTCTTGTATTTCATCAGCAGCCCTTAGAATGTCATCTATGTCCTTGTTAGCGAGAGAGGATGGAACATTTGCAGATAAACCTTGCTCCGCATGCCCGTATTGGTACACGAAGAAGCGCAGAGCCAACACAATCTCCGCAATGATCCCACGTTTTCCCAAGTGACGAAGATGATCCTGCTCTTCTTCCCACCACGATTCCCAGCTCTTCTCCGAAGGCACGCCGATGCCTCCTCGGTTACTTACCCACTTGTTCCAGTCAGTCCAGTCGTCTACTATCTTCTGCCACTCGAAACCCGAGGGGTTGAAGAGAAAGGGGGCAAAAAGCCACGTGCCCACCATGAACCACATTGATACGGTGATCAATATATAAGCTACGGTGCCTCTATATGACTGACCAAAGATCTGATAAACCACGAGGAGTATCATCAGCTCGAGACCTTTAACAAAATGGCTGCGGAATTTTGCATGGAAGACGACAAACCCACGACCCGTGGGTCGATACTTGGCCCCGCCGTGGAGTAGGGTTCTTCCGTAGTAATGGGTCTTTGTTCCCAGGGAGAAGGTGAAGAAAACTGGTGCAAGCTGCAGCTGCATCAGTATGAATTCGCTTAGAGAAGTTCGAAACGGCCAATCTCCATCATCATGGGGAGAGCCATTAAGAATCCAATCTGAACAAATGATTGAGAGGCCAGAGCAACCTCACGAGGCTTATTTTGCTGAATTGCGGGTAAATGGCTTAGCCCTTTTTCAAGACCACTTCACAGTGATCTGAGAGAGCAAAATAAAAGAAGGTTAAGAGTTTTTGCATAATTAGATCTAAAGTTGAATAAGACCTCCATTTTTGCATAATTACCAAAGTACTGAAATAGAAGCCAATGGTGGTGAAATAGCAAGATAACATTCGGAAAAAGTAGAAGCGGTGCCCGAGCCTGTATAGATCACAGCTGAGAGTTTGTTCGCCGTTGCCAATCTTTGCCTCAAATAATGAGATTTGGTTCAGGCCAACATCCCTCCCTTTTCCAACTTGTATGTATTCGTGATGGGTCACGTTGCCTTCACGAAGTGTGGAATTGAATCCTGCATTCATAGATCACATACCATAATTCAAGAGTTTTTGAGCATTTGAGAGAACGAACGAAAAGGTTGGAGCTTGAGGATGTAATAATTGTACCAGCAAATATGTCTTCGCTTAGGTTGATAACCTTGGAGGCTTTACTCACCCCACCTCTAGTGAGGTGAAATAGTCTGTCAAAAACATCTGGATGACCATAGTGAAACCGAACCCTAAATGAAGGAAAGAGAAATCATTATATACACACACTGAATATGAATGCTGAATTGGTACAGACAACTGTATGACCATAGCGAAACTGAACCCTAGACGGAGAAGGAGAAATTGTAATTTTGCATATCAGTGATGAATTTACAGATGTATGCAATCTATTCCAATATTTTCTCTTAAATCTAATTCCCCGAACAATATTCTTTTGAGAAACTGAATGCTACACAATTAGAGAACTATGAATTAGTATGTAGTCCAGGAAATCAAAGTAGCTAATGACTACCGTAACATGCATAAGATATAATCCCATAGGCTCATTTTGGTTTAAGGATTTCGACGTGGAAAAGAAAGGGAAAGGTGTATGGTACGATACTCGAAGCATGATGTATTACTTGATACACTTCGTTTTTTCCACGCACAAATTCCGCATACCAAACAGAGACTTAGGCTATAAATCTAACGTACCACATTTGGCATTTCATGTCTGAAATATTATTATCAGGCGACAAAAAAAAAAAAAAAAAGTGGTGCATGGAGGGGGTTTTTAAGAAGCAAAAATGCAATAACGACAATTCACTTTAAATATTCAGTTATGCTTGTAAACTGCACTTTTCTATGAAAAATAATAGGAACTATGATCAGGAAATCGAAACTTATGCAAATCTAATTGTATAATGCACACAAGAGTTTCAACTCATACAGTGAGACAAACATAATATTTTGTTCAATTTAATTTTGAGCTACCGTTTAAAGAAAAAAGAAATTTAAGAGACTACTAGCAGATACCAAGAAAATAAACTACCTTTTCAGCTCTTTCTCCAGAATTCGGAATGTTTTCGTAAATTTTATTATGATCCAATCTTGTCTGCCTGTACATCTCTCTCGTAGTCCCAAGGGAAGCCCAGGGAATTCCCTGGATATCTCTACCCCTCCTAGCTTGGTCTGCAGTAGTATCTTGAGTTATATTATTCTGTGTAAAAGTAGACACTGATGAGGTTAAGCAAGAGTCAAAGAAAACGACAAAAAAAAAAGATTACTTAATAAAAAGGTAACGACAAACCATGCTATCATATTCATCCAACTCAGAATCTGAGCCAGCATATAGCCAATATTGGGACTCGTCATCCATATGATCATCTAAATCATCTCTATGATAAGCCTCTTCCATGTCGTTGGCTTCGTCTACGCTCATGTGAGACATAATCTGAGTAAAGAGCCATACCTTACATAAAAAAAAAAAAAAAAAAAAAAAAAAAAGAACTTGAAATCAGGGCATCATTACTTTTCCACTAAATTATGGATTTAGACGATAAATAGCAGCATCGCCAACAAATTCATTCCAAAGCAAAAACCCACCAATGAATGGTCCAGACTCAAATAACGTAAGAACGTAGACCAAGCATTTAAGTGACGGAATATTCTGCCTGAATGTTTGAAAAGGGATACAGTTTTGGCCTACTCAACCGACTCTATCGAGCGAGATATTCTTTTAGCCCAATATCTTGACACGTACGATAAAAACATATTGACCGTAACTATGGGGGCTAATTATACTGATCACCAATTACACCAAGGCATGTGATTTACACTTAAACTTAACTTGGTAAAAATGTGAGTTGGCAATCATTAACTTCAGCTACGATACCAAGCATTGCTCCTAAGAAATCTTCATACTAAACTCCATAGATGTCACGCAGCAACCCCCCATTCCCGTTAATTCTATTCCAATGGTCCATGACTGTGAATGCAACCAAAGGGTTAGACACAAAACCAATACACGTTAAATACCTTCATTTCTTTCGGTTATCGATAATAATATCAGTTGATAAAGATTAAAACAAAGCCAAACGTAACTTGAATCCCTCCAATCACTGTTTTGTTTTCTCACGAAGAAGCCCAATCAACTAATTAACGTCCTACATTAAACACGCACAATAAATCAAACACGGAGAACAGAAAACGAAAATGAACAAACCCTAGCATACGAAATGAAAGAAGCAAAACCCAACAATCAGCAAATTACTCAATCATGAACATGCACAAAAAAATAAAACAATTGCTTACCCTGCTACCTTGGTGGAAAACACGCTACGGCAAAAAATTCACTAACGATTCAGCCAAAAAGCATCGGAGTTTGATAGGTTGAAGATCAACGATGCGAGAATTTTCCTTAACTAGACAATTAAATCGGTCGGTTATAAATTAAAATAAATATTAAATTGGAAAGATCGGCCACCAAATTGATGGGTCTCGTCTCATTAGAGGGATGATGATGCTGAAACAAATTGATACGTGTGAATAACTGCGATGGTATTTATAGAATAATATTACACTTCTCTACCCTCAGTTTCAGAGAAACTTACAAATAGATCCCCAGATATTTATTTACATAAAAACCCTTCACATTCGGCTTCTTTGATAATTACAACAGAGTTCAGGAGCGGGTTGTGTAAATTTCCAGTAACCTAATTTTACTCATCCACCAGCTTTGATAAGAGACGCTTACATCATTTTCGTCCCATTAATTAATTTTACATTTCCTTCCGATTATATTAATATTTCTTTTTAAAAATAAATTCAATAACATAAAAATGTTTTCTTAATAATATGTTTTCTGGCCCTCTTCAAAAATCTTGTATGAAGGTTCCAGATAAACGATGACTACCAGGGAATAATACCAATGGGACCAAAAACTATTTGATTAATTAATTAATACTATGAATTTCGTGGCAAAAAAAATTACAATTAATTGCTACCAACGTCGGTGTGAAAAATATATATAATTATTAATTATTATACCAATGACCAATACATAAATAAAGACGGGGCGGATTAGTATAGGGTTGTGGCTCCCACGAAAATTTTCTAAATTTTCAGTGGTACCTATATATATATATAAGTTGGATAGTTTTAACCACAATTAGTACCGTCAACTGGGCCCGTGGCCCGCGGGCCAGCCCGCCCCACCCCGCCAAAGGGACGGGTTGTGCCTCAGTTTTTCAGGCCTGCCTAATATTAAAAATTATTATATTCTATATTTTAATTACATTATATTAATTAAATATTATTTTGGGTTTAAATTTTATTTTTTAATGGACTATTGGACCAATAATTAATTATTATAGTGGGCTTTACATTTTTAAATGGACCAAATTTTAATTTAAATTTAATTTTAAATTTTTTTAATTTTTTCACTATAGGCGGGCCGGCCGGCAGGCGGGGCGGGGCAGGCCTTCATTTCCCAGGCCCACTTAACTGGCGGGCTTTGGCGGGTTACGGGCCGGTCGGGCCGTCGGCCCGTTTTGACAGCTCTAAATATATGACAATATGAACGGATCTCGACAAAATTAACTTTCCTCATCCACCGATTTGAGGGCATAATATTATCCTAAAGTAATGGCATTATGGTCTTTCCAGTGAAAGGGGTACATCAGAGTAAAAATTAAATTCAAACAGGTACCTCCTAATAAAAGTATTCTGACATGGTACTAAGTATAAAATTTTTATACCAAGTGGGATTTAAATCTAGTTTTCCCATATAATAATTATCATAATTAATAGTTTTATAACAAAAACAAAAAAAATAGTCATTAGTTAGAATTTGCAACCCACGCCACTAATTGGGCTCTCTTTATTGGGCTTTCACTGAAGATTCAAATAGCCCACTATGGGCCCAATTAGAGTGGAATGAATGAATCGACGTTGTTTGTGGTCATTAAAGTAAATACACGATAGTGGAGGGATTGACCACATAAAATAGACATAAAGATTAAAGATTGATAGATAATAACGTTTTAGCATGAATCAGCTTTTGGAAAATATCCCTATACAAAGTGCTCCTTTTATAAAATCAATACTTGATCTATCAAAATCTTCAATAGTACTGAAAAGTACCTAAACATCATTTAAAAACTAATTATATCCTAAACTAAATAATTTCATTTCACTGTTTCTAGGGATGACAATAGGCGAATTCTGAGTTGGTATTGGACATAGAATTTTCATATCAAACTTGTATTTTAAATACAATTCAAGCTAATTCACCGTTTATGATGAATGAGTTCGGGAACGGAAAATCACCATTAGGGATCCATGTGGGAGATTCATGTTCCCATAATGATTCAACAACACCAAAATTATTTGCACAAAAAAAATAAAAAACTAAGTAATATAGTCAAAACCGCACGAAACATAATGAAACATTCACGATACAAAACAAATCAAGATAAACTATAATAAAGAAATATTGATAATATGATAATGACAACAAAATATTATATAATATATATGTACATATAACATATATAATAGAAATGCCGTAGGTTAAACAAAAGTTTTTTTTTTAACATAATGCTACATTACATATTATACATATTAAAAATATAATCGGGAACAGAAATCACCGTTGGGTTCAAATGGGATCGTGGTCGGAAATGGGTGAGAAACAAAAAAATATGATCATCTTCGTCCCGTCTTCACTCTTTCACCCACTGCAACTCACCATCTCCATTCTGACCAGGGATTCACCGTCTCAATAACTTCGGGTCCTCAGGGATGGTTCACCTTGCCATCCCTAGGTGTTTCATATCTCCCTTTTCTTTTTAGTTTATATATGATTTAAAAAGTTGTAAGATATTTTATTAAATTAAGCGTGATGGGCTTATCGTAACCACCTTTTAATTAATTGGTATGCACGTGTAATTATTATTTTGCTCTTTACTTTGTTAGTTTAGTATCTATATTAACTTTACAAATTAATTTTTTAGTGAACATACAAACAATATATAATTAAAATTAGATCTTGTCTTACTTATTCAATTTGATATAACCCAACTCCGCTCATATTTTGACACGTGGCATCTTAATAATATTTTAAAAGTTAAATCTTAGTATGTGTACCAATATAGGTGAAGTAGTTGTGATGAAATTTAGAGTGTAAGCCACTGGTTAATTTTTTAGTGAACTTTGATTATACCCAAGTGGATGAATATGACTAAATATTAAATTAAATTTATGATTTCATCTATTAAATATTTTAAATAATATATTATAATTTAAATTAAATTTTGTGATTTCATCTATTAAATATTCTAAATTATATATAATAGCATGGACTAACTTATTTTTATATATTGTAATATAGATTATTTCCTTTAAATAAAGTAACTTTTATTTTAATCAGACCTTTATTTAATTATTTCCTTGCTCAGCACACAATTGGAAAAACTTGCTCAGCACAATTAAGCGTGGCCCCACCGTCGGACTCCGTGTTTGACTAATAGGAGACTTTGAATTAAAATGCAATAATTTCTATATTTTCCTTTAAAATTTATCCTATAGACTATAGTTAGAAATGAAAAAAAAATGAATATAGAAAATTCTATGAATAATGGACTCTGGGGAGGGGACAACTGGTATATTTCTTGATGGAATTCATATAATACCATCATCATAAGAACGAATTGATTTTCTTTTTTATTTTCTTATTATCCTTTTCCATTTTCAAGACCGGCAATAGCTCTTTAAAATGGGTATTATTTGAACATCGATACTAATGTAAAATATATAAATATAAAACGATGGTACTTCCAATCTAATATTTAGATTGTATGCTTTTGCCTCAAATTCTCTTAAAAGGGAAAGGGAAAAATGTCAGATTAAACTCATATGTACTTCATTTATGTTTTTCTTCGTATCATCATATAATTATTATTTTATCATAATAATTAATAGACGTCGAAAATTCTTTCATCGAAATCCACAGAGCATTGTGAATAAGATCACATTATTTCTTGATAGGTTAATTCCCTCCTCTGGTCTGGTCTCTCTCTCGATCCTTGTCCCCTCCGTCAAAAGCCTTGCCCACCACGTACTTTAAGAGATTTGACTATTGCCCATTACATTACTCATTCAAAAGGTGACAAAAAGGATGAATAGGAAATCCACAACCTCATTGATATTAATGGGCATTTTCTTGTTTCGTAGCAATTGAATTGATGATCTAGACGGGTATATAAACCCTCACGTCTGCCGTTTATCGAACAAGAGAGGCGAGAAAACTTTCCCAGAGATTAAAAAAACTTGGGCACTCCCTCCCTCAAAGAACATATGGAGTTTATTGTTGATAAAACATCATCGGAGAGTGTGTCCCTCTTTGAGTCACTGTCCTCTTCCGACGATATGGGATTGAGCAGTCTCTTGCTCAACCCTGTCTTCCTGCGTCTATTCACGGGTTCATTGCACCTACTTTTGCTTTTTGTCGTATTTGTTTTATGGGTTCGAAGCAAGTGTAGGGGCAACGATGTTGAGGGGCGTAAGAACAACGATAGGAGAGGATGTGGTATGCCGTATTTCAGGCCAACCTTGTATTCTTGTCTCTTCTTTTCCTTGTTCAACCTTGTGCTGTGCGTCTTAAATCTCTTCTACTGGTATAGAAGCGGCTGGTCTGATGAAAAGGTTGTAACTTTATCCGATTTGGGGGTTAAGACATTAGCTTGGTTGGCTTTGTCACTTTTACTTCAGTTTAGTTCTCCACGTTATGGGGAGAGTAACAAGTACCCTCTGGCCTTAAGGATTTGGTGGGGGGTTTTCTTTTCATTGTCGTGTTATTGCGTAGTAGTGGACTGTGTTTATTACAGACGCCTTCATGTCCTTTCAAGCTTGTTCTGGACATCTGATGCAGTGTCTTCTATAATGGGCTTAGTCTTGTGCTTTTTCGGTTTTGCGGGTGGGAAGAAGGACGAGGATGTCGTTCTTCAGGAGCCTCTTTTGAACGGTAATAGCGTCGGCAATGGTAATGGCACGGCGGAGGTCAAGAAGCCTCTAAAGGGGGAAGAAATCGTGACCCCTTATGCTTATTCTGGCTTCTTCAGCCTCTTCACTTTCTCTTGGATCGGTCCCTTGATCTCCCTCGGGTACAAGAAAACCTTAGACCTCGAGGACGTCCCTCAGCTCGACGGTTCTGATACAGTTAGAGAGGCCTTCCCTGTTTTCGACGAGAAGCTCCGTTCTTACAGCAATGGAGGCGAGCCAATCACCACCATGATGCTCGCAAAGGGGCTGATACTCACCATGTGGAAAGAGATCGTACTGTCTGCTTTCTACGTGCTAGTGTACACCCTGGCGAACTACGTAGGCCCTTACCTGATAGACAACTTCGTACAGTACCTAAACGGGCAGCGCAATTACAAGAATGAAGGCTTCGTCTTGGTCTCTGCGTTCTTCATCGCAAAGATGTTCGAATGCTTTGCTCAGAGGCATTGGTTCTTCAAGGTCCAGCAGGCTGGGTATAGGGCTCGGGCAGCTTTGGTTGCGAAAGTTTACACCAAGGGGCTGACCCTTTCCTCTCAGTCCAAACAAGGCCGCACCACGGGCGAGATCATCAACATCATGTCGGTCGATGCAGAACGAATAGGGGACTTCGGCTGGTATATGCACGATCCATGGATGGTGGTCCTACAAGTCGCCTTAGCTCTTACCATCTTGTACAAAGACCTCGGGCTGGCCTCCGTGTCTGCCTTCGTTGCCACCGTCTTGGTCATGCTGGCGAACGTCCCGTTGGGAAATTTGCAGGAGAAGTACCAAGACGGGCTCATGAAGGCCAAGGACACGAGGATGAAGGCAACTTCGGAGATCTTGAGGAACATGAGGATCCTCAAGCTTCAGTCTTGGGAGATGAAGTTTCTTTCAAAGATCTTCGACCTCCGAAAGGTAGAGACGGGCTGGCTGAAGAGGTACCTCTACACCAGCGCCGTCTCTTCCTTCGTCTTCTGGGGCGCACCCACCTTCGTCTCGGTGGCTACATTCGGGACATGCTTGCTGCTTAGGATACCGCTCGAGTCGGGGAAGATACTCTCGGCCCTGGCCACCTTTAGAATCCTCCAAGAGCCCATTTACAATCTTCCAGACACTATTTCGATGATTGTTCAGACCAAGGTGTCCCTCGATCGAATCGCTTCTTTCCTCTCCCTCGACGACCTGCCTCTAGATGTCGTGGAGAAGGTCCAGCCTCGTAATGACTCCGCAGTGGCCCTTGAGATCGTCGATGGTAACTTTTCGTGGGATGTTTCTGCTGAATCTCCAACTTTAAAGGACATCAATCTGAGGGTTTCGCCTGGGATGAGGGTTGCCATATGTGGTACCGTTGGTTCGGGAAAATCGAGCCTACTCTCAAGTGTCTTGGGGGAAATACCTAAGCTATCGGGTAGGGTTGGAGTTTCTGGGACGAAGGCTTACGTTGCTCAGTCGCCTTGGATACAGAGCGGTAAGATTGTGGACAACATACTGTTCGGTAAGGACATGGAGAGGAGATGGTACGATGAGGTGTTAGAAGCGTGCTCGTTGAAGAAGGACTTGGAGATTTTATCCTTCGGCGATCAGACTGTTATAGGGGAGAGAGGGATCAACTTGAGCGGCGGACAGAAGCAGAGGATACAGATCGCACGTGCTTTGTATCAAGACGCCGATATCTATCTGTTCGACGATCCATTTAGCGCCGTGGATGCTCACACGGGGACACATCTGTTCAATGTAAGCATAAAAAAATCGAATCTTTACGTCACTTTTCGAATCTGCACTCACTGTGTTCTAACATTCGGGTTTTTTTTTTTTTTTTTTTTTGTGTGTAGGAATGCATTCTGAAACTTTTGAATTCGAAAACCGTCATCTACGTCACTCACCAGGTCGAGTTTCTACCTGCAGCAGACATCATTCTGGTGCGTTTTTCTTCGAATTTTGCCGTACTACTTTGTCATTAATGAACTTTTGAAACTTGAATTCAATATTTTTTCATTACATTCGAATTAAGGTCATGAAAGACGGAAAAATCAAGCAAGCGGGGAAATACAAAGAGATCCTACGATCAGGGACGGACTTCATGGAGCTCGTGGGGGCGCACGAGGAGGCCTTATCAGCCCTCGACTCCATAAAAACCGAAACGATTATATCGCCAAGCAAGGGCAAGCACGAACAAGAATCTCAGAGCGGTGGTTCGTACAATGGAACAGAAACAGACGGCGACAACAATGGCGTAGGAAAAGGACAGCTCGTTGAGGAAGAAGAGAGGGAGAAGGGCAAAGTAGGGCTGCAAGTCTATTGGAATTACGTCACCACAGCTTACGGAGGCCTTTTGGCGCCTTTCGCTCTATTGGCCCAGGTTATGTTCCAGGTGCTTCAGATCGGCAGCAACTATTGGATGGCGTGGGCCACGCCCGTGTCTAAAGACGTAAAATCCCCCGTGGAGGGCTCGACCCTTATACTTGTCTACGTAATCTTATCGATGGGTAGTGCCTTTTGCATACTTGGGAGGGCCTTACTGATCGCCACGATAGGTTTTAAGACGGCGAATATGCTTTTTAACAAGATGCATCTCAGCATTTTCCGCGCGCCCATGTCTTTCTTCGACTCTACTCCTAGCGGACGGATTCTCAACAGAGTATGGGGCCGTTCACTTTTCTTCCTTTTTTAGTTTCTTTTTATGGATCATAGGATGACTAAAACTGTCATTTTCTTTCTCAGGCGTCAACCGACCAGAGCACGGTGGACTTGAACATGGCGTCTATCATCGGCCTTTTCGCCTTTGCCATAATACAGCTCCTCGGGATCGTCGCCGTGATGTCGCAAGTCGCATGGCAAGTCTTCATTATATTTATTCCCGTCGTTGCAGTTTGCTTGTGGCTGCAGGTATATATTTTTCATATACGTAAAATTTTCGAAAATCATATTCAGTACTAATATGCGGCTAATTGCAATTCTTTTTTTCCTTTTCGATCGTCTCGAAGAGATACTACATAGGCGCAGCCCGAGAGCTAGCCAGGCTTTGCGGCGTGTGCAAAGCGCCGGTCATACAGCACTTCTCGGAGACCCTCTCAGGCTCGATCACCATCAGGAGCTTCGACCAAGGGTCGAGATTCCGAGACATAAGCATGAGGCTGATCGACGCCTACTCTCGGCCAAAGTTTCACGTCGCAGCTGCCATGGAGTGGCTCTGCATACGACTCGACGTTTTGTCCCTCGTCACCTTCGCCTTTTCTCTGATTTTCTTGATTTGCATCCCAGAAGGAACGATTAATCCAAGTGAGTCTTTTTTTACCTAATCTATACACTTCCTGCGCATTATTATATATTTGTTGTTTTCATTTTTATTTAAATGCAGGCGTCGCGGGCCTGGCGGTGACGTACGGGCTTAACCTAAACATGCTACAAGCATGGGTCGTTTGGAATCTTTGCACCATGGAGAACAGAATAATATCTGTTGAGCGAATATTTCAGTACTCTTCGGTCCCAAGCGAGCCCCCTCTCATGATAGAGTCGAACAAGCCCGAGGCCAACTGGCCCGTGCATGGAGAAGTTGGTATCAGAGACCTCCAGGTAATAGATTTGGGAGTTACATTTAATCGATAACAGACTGTAATATTTTAGTTTTTTTTTTTTTTGTCCTGAGGCTGGCTTTTGACCCGTCGTGTAGGTTAGATATGCACCGCACTTGCCTTTGGTGCTGCGGGGCCTTACGTGCACCTTCTTCGGGGGGAAGAGGACGGGCATTGTGGGTCGGACTGGAAGCGGGAAGTCGACCCTTATTCAGACGCTTTTCCGCATCGTGGAGCCCACGAACGGTCATATACTGATTGACGGCGTGGACATCTTATCCATTGGGCTTCACGATTTGAGGTCGAGGCTGAGCATCATTCCTCAGGACCCTACCATGTTCGAAGGAACCGTGCGGAGCAACCTCGACCCCCTCGAAGAGTACACCGACGAACATATATGGGAGGTATGCTTTTTCTTCCTTCACCGTTTAAAAAACAAAAAAAAAAGGATGTGGGACGTTCTCGCCTGACTCCGAGGATGCGTCCCCCAAGGGAGGTCAGGCCCGAGACATTTCGTGTGGGAGGTCTTAGGTTCGAATCCATTAGGGACCTTGACTATCAGTTGTTTACCTTGGGGATTTGTCCCATCCTTGGGTTGCGTTCGCGTAAGCCTATAGCCGATTGAGTGGGGACACTCATGATAGCAAAAACACGTTTTTAACATACCATAACTACTTGTTCAGGCTTTGGATAAATGCCAGTTAGGCGACGAAGTTCGGAAAAAGGCGGGAAAGCTCGACTCCGCAGGTGATCCATCGAGCGTTATTTCTACTCATTTAGAATCGTATGCGTCAAATTTTTTTTATTACATCAAATTCTTAATCTCGAGCTCGTTACAGTGTCTGAGAACGGAGACAACTGGAGCGTGGGGCAAAGGCAGCTCGTATGTCTGGGCCGTGTGCTGTTGAAGAAGAGTAAAGTTTTGGTCCTCGACGAGGCCACGGCTTCGGTCGACACGGCGACTGACAACCTTATCCAACAGACTCTGAAGGCGCACTTCTCAGACTGCACGGTTATAACGATTGCGCATAGGATCACGTCCGTGCTCGACAGCGATATGGTCTTGTTGCTAGACAATGGTATGTGTAATGAAAGCTCTCGGGAACTTCGTATTTTTTGGTTTCTTGTTATTTATTTTGTTTTACTTTTATGTATCTGAAGGACTACTCAAGGAGTACGATACCCCGGAGAAGTTGCTCGAGGACAAGTCGTCCTCGTTTGCGAAGCTCGTCGCGGAGTATAGCATGAGATCGAGTTCGAGTTTTGAGAATATTTCTGATCTGTGATGATAAACGACGGTATCACTTTTTTTTTTTCTACGAGTCGGTCGGATGATTCGATGATGGCGATAATTCTGGTAAAATTTGAAAATGTATCATGTTTGAGCTGAGTATTTATGTATCGAAGTCATTCATGTACGCTATTTTGATTATGAATAAGACGCTGTTTGATGATGATGATATGTGCACATTAAAGTTGGTAGGATCATTGTCTAATAAAAAAACAAAAAATTCAAGTCAAATAAAAATTCGTTATAAAAATATTATAACTATTAAGCATTATACTAATTAAGATTAAATAGATAAAAAAGATTTATAAAATATAAATTAACTATTTATAGTGAGATCTCTTAAATTACATTCAGAAAATAAAATATTTACATCTAACTTTCTCATCTTTTTTCTTAAACTAATTGTCAATCATTTATGTACTTACTATTTTAAATAATATAAATCCACACATTTAATCTAATATTTCAAAATAAAATTCATGAATAATTAGAATATTTTAAGCAAATATTCTTCGACCAAAAAACTTATCCATTGACCAGATTTGTTTGTAAATAACGTCAATTTTAAAAGTAGTCTTTCTATTTCACTGCAAAATATAGGAGAGATTTGGTGGAAAATAGAATGAGTTCCCAATAAGACTTTTTTAATTAAATAAATGGTTTTTTATTTTTTATTTATAAAATAACTAAAAAATAATATTTATTAATAAAATAGGTTTTTTCGTAATTATTAAATACGAATTATAACTCTATCTAATAGATACGAGTTATATCCCTCTATCAAAATAAAAAATAAAAAAAAATAGTTGAACATATCTGAAAACACCTTTTTATTACATATTACACCAAATCATTAAATCATCTTTGTTTTATGTGATTTATGTTATAAACATAAATAAACATATCTAATTTATTCTTTTTTTCATGATGGTCAAATTGATATTCATATCTTATATTTTTCGATATTCATAAGAATATTATTTTTTGATAAATTGTGAAACATGAAACATGAAGTGGACACTGCTGTGGAACAGATGATTAAATTTAAATTACAACCTACGTTATGGAATCCGAGTTGTATTGAACTCGTGAAGTTGATAAACCATTCACTTTTCGAGATGCAAAAAGGTTCTTCACAAGTTACTACAAATCTAATTATTGCTTTTTTTAATTTATTTTATTATAACAAAATTTCTACCCGACGTTACATTTATTTGTTGTTGTCTAGGTTCGGTACCTATTAGTTCTAAGGTATTCGAATCCAATTTATGAGACTTCGTAAGATATTTCTTCATTGAACCCGTTCCACCTTGATTAAAGGCGGAACTATATGCATATGGCCTACGACAATCCTTACAATAAGTCGCTCATATTTCAGAGTTTTCCTTACTTAATTCTAGGCCGAAGAAATTCCATACATTAGACCGCCGACCTCGTGCTTGTTGTTTCTTCTTCGTTGTCGCCGCCGTGGATGTTTGGCTCGGTTCTTCACCTTCTCGTGTCGGTGCCACTGGCGTCATTTCCTCTTCCTCATCACCCGCTCCCCGAAATGTATCTTCATGACCTACATTAGCATAAAACTCAAAATCATCGCTCGGGATTCTCGATGACGACATTTTAGTAGTAGTAAGTGTATAAAAAAGTGTGAGTGAGTGAGAACAATATTAATTAATATAAAAAGTGTGTAGAAGTGTGAGATTAAAAATAATATAAAGTTTAATTTTGATGATGATGATTGGTGAATATGTGAGTATTTGAGAGAGATTGAGAGAATTTGTTGTGAAAAAATGTTGATAATGAGGTGGTATTTATAGATTTTTAATTGGGTTAAATTCTAAGGATCAAAATGCAAAAAAAAAAAAAGAATTATATATCCGTTATTAACGGCTATATTATACTAGCCGTTGAATTACGGATAGTTCTATATATTTTTTAATTTTTTTATTGGTTTCGGTTCTGGTTCCAGCATCGGAACCGGACCGGAACCGGCCGGTTCTGGCTATTTAACATGGGAATTGGAACGGCCCATTTATATTGGGCTGGTTCTGGTTCAAAGAACCGATATCACCGGTTCCGAAACCGGTGTCCAGTTTCAGACCGATTCCGGGTCGAACCGGTCCGATAGTCCAGGTCTCGTGAGGATATAATTATAATAAATAAAAATTGAAAGTAAAATACTAGTTAACCAATTAAAATGAATAAAAAAATTTAAAGGACAAAATAGTAATCTCTTACAAAAGTAATGTGCAGTTAATGATATGACGTGAGTTTTAGAAAAATTCGATGTAATTATTAATAAAAATAGAATAAAATTTTCTCTAATTATTAATTTTAGAAAAATTTGATTGGTTGATAGTAACACACCAATTGATTGAATGACAGTTTTATGTAGTTATCGCCAATAATATAATAAAAAGAAGACGTGACATAATGTGAAAAGTTTCTTCGATGAATAAAGCATGAAACACATATATTGTATTTGGAGTAGATTTGTCATATTATTAAAATTCTTTCATTTTATTTTGATGTAATTTGTTTTACTTATCAAAAATGTTTAGTTATATTTATTGCATGGCTTTGAAACAAATTTTTTAACCGAAATGAAAACTTTACTAGTTTAAGGTTTAGTTATTTAATCGAAATCAAATCGAAGTAAAACTCGCAACTCCAAAAATAATAAAAATATATCTTTTAAATCAATCAAATAACATAGTAGCATACATGTTTTATTAACATTTTTCAAACTAAGATTTACAAAATGGGGCTTAAAATTAAATAAATTTAAAATATGTTGTTAGTTAAAAATTAATTATATCATGAGTGCCACAAATTAACTTTATAAATTGGAGGACAAAAAATTAAATAAACGTAAAATTTATTAGCAATCAAAAGTAAATTATAAAATCAAATTTAATATGTAATAGGAAATGATTGAAATCAATCTATTTTAAAAATTTCATCTCCAAAATGTCTCCATTAAGGCTACACTATTGTTTTTGTAAATTCACTTATTTTTTTTATTTCTTTTTTATAATTTTCATTTTCTTAATTAAAGCATGAATCGGAATTCTGACTGGTTCGAGGCTTAACAACCGGAACCGACCAGACCTATACAACTTAAAAAAACCTAAGTTTGTTGCAATGTTTTTTAAATTGGACCGAACAGGCCGGTTACGATTGGTAAATCTCAAACCAGTCGAAATTCCGATTCGGTTTAAGTAAGGTTCAAAAATGAAAATTATATTAAAAAAATAAAAAATATTTAAGTAAATTTGCAAAAAAAAACAAAAAAAAAAAACATTGATGTGATCCAATGATAAATTTATAGATGGAGAATTTTCAAATTAGGTTGGATTCAATTCCTTCCTCTCATATATTAAATTTAATTTTATAACTAATTTTTTATCTCAATAAATTTTACTTTTATACAATTTTTTGTCCTACAATTTATAAATTTATTTTTTGACACCGTATAATATAATTAATTTTTAACGATAAACACATTTTACTTTTATTTAGTTTAGAGCCCCAATTAGCAAATACTAGTTAAAATGTTTTTCAAAAAACAAAAATTATGTTTGAACGTTGTTTGATTGAATCATTTATAAATATATTTTATTATTTCTAGAGGCGATCAATTATAGTTCAGTTTTATTTCGATTTGATTCATATTAAACATTTAAGGCTTAAACTTCGATTTTATTTCGATTTAATTCCCATTAAAATATTAAATCTTAAACCACTAAATTTTACATGTATGGTTCCAAAATTCGGTTTAAAAACTATGGTTTGTTATCACCTCCTAGTTTACTTTTTACTGTTGAAATTACTTTTTACTGCCACAAATAATTAAAAAAAAAATTAAAAATTGAGATGAATTACTAAACGAAAACTAATCCTATCCCATTATCTAAAAGTTGGTTTTTGATACACTAATGGAATGGCCTGGCCGTGAGTTTGGTTGGGATCAGACTGACGTGCAAAATGAATCGTTCAGCACTGCAGAAGAAAAAAAAAAATGAACTTTTTTTACTGCCTCTGAAAACAAAACCGTTAGGTACTCATCATCATCTCCCAAAACTCATGGATGGCTTCAGTTCAGACACAAACACACTCAAATTGAGAAAAAGGAAGGAAAGAAAAAAACGACAAAGGAAACCAAAGTAAGTATGTGGAACGCAGATTTGCAACATGGGGCGAGCGAGGATATATAGCATAGCAGCAGGAAACCCTACATCTTGACGGGCCGGGCCAACCACAATTGATAATGGACCGTTCGATAATGTCAAGCCGATTTAAAATTGGGCCGTTCGATATTTTTCTTTTCACAGGGATTTTATTTTCTAGAAAGTTTTTTTTATTTATGATCTCGACTCATTTGTACTAAGCTCGAGCTCAATTAGTATTAACTGCGAGCTTTATTTATAAAAAATTAATATATATATAATTTAATTAAAAAATTCAAAAAAATAAAGCCGGCTCGCGAGCTTTTGATCACTCATGTACAAGCTCGAGCTCGACAATTTGAGCTTGAGCTTGTTTGTAGCGAGTTGAGCCGAGCTGGCTCATCGAGCTCACAAGTCGGTTTGACTCATCTTTCACCCATATATGATCACGAGAATCATATTCTGTTTAATTTGTTGCCCATGTCTCTGAATCCGTGCGGACTATTGCAAACCCGGGACCGACGAACAATGCGGAGAATGAGACCATATTAATAAATTAGGGTGTGGTGAATAAAAATCAACAAATAAATAATGAAACTTATATTTGAAATATTATAAATAAATATATAGATAAACATTATTTAAAATGATGGTTAAATAAAATATCAATAGTTAAGTTAAAGAAATGATGATTATTTTATAAATATTATATTAGTGTGATATTTTATTTTACGGATGTAATTTGAAAATTTTCTAAAAAAAATGTAACAAAGATCTTTATAATACATTGGGAGAAACAAGTAATCTCTAAATAGTTCTACTCCTAACAACCTATTATTCTAAACAATTCAAATAAAACAATAAGAAAAATTAAAAGGACAAATGTTTAAATGCATGAACAAAAGCAAATTTAAGGCAACCCTAAATAGAAAACCTCAAAAGAGTTTTCCTAAGATTCGTCGTCCGAGCTCGAACTATCGACCCGTCGACCCGCTATAGCTGGAAACAACATCTGCCGATGATCCACACTAACGACCCGCTTCGAACCCTCGACGACCCCTTCACTTTCCTTAGCCTTCACCTTGGTCACTCTCATTACAGGAAAGTTCTTGACTTCCTTACATACTTTATCCAAAATCACCAGAAAATCCCGGACGATCACGAACAATCTCAGCCCTTCATCTCTCCCTGAGTTATTACCGTGAAAGTAATCCGCCGTGCTCTTCACCAACGCCATGATCCTCTTCTCCTCTTCTAACGACCACATCACGTCCACCTCAGCATTTCGGACAAAGCTCTTCAGAGTCTCCGAAAATCCATTCTCCTTGGGCGGTACATTCTTCATCTCACTGTTCGAAAAATCCCGAAATTTTTTATGTTGTCGCCCGAGTTTGGACACGGTAGTGGTGATGCTGTCCAAATCCAAGTTGGCAGCTTTCTTCACATTCTCGAGCTCGTAGGTCAATCCCGAGACAACTTGCAGGCCTATTCTCCTGAAGTGCTCGTCCGAGTCTTCTCCTTCTACTTCTTCGAACGGGGAATCGTTGGAGGATTTAAGGTTCGAAGAGGTTTGAGTTTCGTGGGCTTTTGTTGTTCTTACAGCTTTTATGCCTTCTGACCGAATTATTTCTTGCACCACAAAGTGTAACAACGTTGTTTTACCGTCTGTTCCTTTGACGTCTGATAGTTTTAAGAGAGTGTCGAGCTTGAAAGCTTGGGCTCCCCCACGGAAGGTTCCGTCGTTCATTCGATTTCCTGTTTTGAGGACGGCTTCTAGAAGCTTCAGGAACAATCTGCTCTTGCGAAGCTCCGTGCAGGCAGCCTGTGGAAAGGAAAAAAAAAACGGTTTTGAGATGACAAAATAAAAGGATTTAGAATGTAATAAATACACGGAAAAAAAAGGAGAAAATCGGAAATCCCGGGATGGAATCTTACCTCCAACACCTCAAATGACTCTTTCAACATGGAAACATCCTCCTGAATTGTGGACATGAAGAGCAACGACTCGAGCCTCTTGAATGAGTGCGGAATATCGACCAAGACTTTAAGGAAACGCTCGGCGGGCCCCAGTTGAGAGATTTCGCCACTATATAGCCTCAATTTAAGCTCCTCGTCGTTCGTTGGAGCCATTTTTAATAATGTCTGGATTAGATCGGGTGGAAGCTCATTGCCTGATATACATAAATGATACACAAATTCGATGTGTCACTGATAACATAAACGCCCGGTAAGTAAACTTATAAGTAAAGCAAGATTATTACCTTCTTCGAGGGCGTCACAAACTTCTTCCGTAGTAACATTCAATGCTTTGAGCATGATTGCAAGATTTTGTGCCTTTTTAGGATCGATCAGCCGTATGAATTGGTTCTGAACGTCCTGAGATGATGAAAACTCTTTCTTCCCCTCGTTCTTGCTCTTCTCCGAAGGGGCGTAGCCAAAAAGAGTTTCTATCATCTCTTCGTTGAATCTGTTTAGTAAAAAGAATTATTGAAATAGATAGTCTACGATGTGATATGATAGATATACAGAAAAAAAAAAGACGAACTGAAGCAATGAGGATTTTATGACTCACTGGAACGACCCCGACTTGATTTGATGCCAAACCATCGATTGATCGGGGTTAGCCAACACTTTGTCCCAAAAGAACGGCTTCAGTTTAGCTTTATTACCGGCCCCACCGTCTTCGCCAGCTGTCGAACTACTGGATGATGGAGGACGTGGGCTCGGAGCCAAAGGTCTTGGCGGTCTTGGGCCCATGTGAGGTGGACGAGGTGGCATTGCACCGCCGGCCGGGAGTGGAGGAGGAGGTGGGCGTGGTTGTGGACCAGCGCTGATGCCCGAAAGCGGTGGAGGCGGTGGTCCTGGTGGTGGTGGGCGGGGGCCGCCGCCGGAGGAATTAGGAGGCATCACCTGTGATGGCAGCGGCGGTGGTAGGGGGGCGCCGGAGAATGGATTCACAGGAGGCTCCGGCGGTGGTGGAGACACGGTGCTCGGAGGCGGTTTAGGAGGATTCGTTCTACCGGGCGGTGGTTTAAGGGGCGGCAGAGCAGGCGAAACTGAAACTTGAGATGAGTTTACGATCTTAGTTTCGATCTCCGGGTTGCTAACTGAGTGAGACTCCATGTAATAACTGGCATTGACGCTGTTGTTATAGTTCGGTTTGCTGTTGAACGCCTGGTTATTACCGAGCTTTTCTTCATCTACCGAAGTTCCAAGACCAAATGCCTTGTGTGGAGAGGCTACAAAAAACAATGAAGATAATCAGCAAACAAGAGAACAATCCTCCGTTTGGTATAAAGATGCAATAATCGAATCAGCGATAACATTATTTTATTACCTATCGAATATTCACTCAAGCTCAAGCTGAGGAGAGGCCTTTCGTCGTTTCTACCACCAGATTTCCCGCAGCATCTTTTCCAGAAGAAAAAGAGTAACACCGAGGCAATCAATGTCACTATAGCAGTTACTACGACAGCAATTATGACAGTTCTCTTGCTCGTTTTATGACCGTTTGATCCTAAGTTAGAACTGTTGGCGGAAACATCATTTGCCGAAGGCTGCAAATTAGATTTGCTGAAATCTGGAGGATAAAATGGAATCTGCGGAGGGCTAGCACTAGGAGTTGGAGCAAGGCCTGAGGATATAGAAGGTGATGGGCTCGGAGAACCAAAAGAAGGAGATGGGGCGGGTGCTTCGATAGGCGCCTGTGCTAAGACACGACGGTTCGAGGTAAATAAATAACCAAAGTAATCATAGTACCAACTGTTAGAATCTTTTCCTCGTTCGTTGCTACGAAAGATGAGGTTTTTCTCCCTCATACAGTCGATGAGGACTTGATTGATCTGAGGGAGGAAGTTGTTGATGGTTTCGTGGAGTTCATCACTCGACTTCTCGACCCTCAGGAGAGCTTTCTCGGCCTGTAAGAACTCGCCCATGCAGCTACTCTGTAATAACTCGACCTGCAGTTAAGATCGATTCAATCGAATACATCATGCCTCCCATATAAGACTACAAGGCGAAGAACTCATTATTTTCATTAACCATAATCTTCAAACAAACAAATTCAAGCAAAAAAACCACATGTCTCTACAGAAAAAATCGAGAAACTCAGGCAAACAATGAATCAATTCGCCCGAATAAAACTGTAAGAAAGAGAGGTCAAGAAGACATACCATTTCTTGAATAATCATCCCAGATTCTACTAAATGGTCTAGCAAAGGCTCACCATCCTCCATCTTACTTTCTACGCCAACTGCTACCAAATTGAAAAGCAGAAAAAGGGTACCCATAAAATAAACGACCCGACCCGCAACATTCTTTTCGGGAATCTTCATTCTCATAGCATAGGCCCACAGATATCAAACAGAAAAGGCGCCGAACCCTTTTTTACTATGATGTAATAACCAAGCAGCTCCTGAGGATTATTACAAGATCCTTGGCTTGCCCTAGCCAGAACACTCAAATGACTAATAAGCCCTGATTTAACCCAACAATAAGAATCGCCGAAACCTTAATCAATGCAATAAACATGGAAAAACATCGATTTCAATCAACAATGGTGGATTGGATGCCCATTAACATCTGATGATTTCCCAGCTCAGAAACAGAGTCTTCACTAGCATTCAGACCAGAAACAGCTATCGATGATTTAAGGTACTGACTTTATTCAAGAATCTCAAACGACAATAACTCAATGATATGTACAAATCCCACTACAGGAAAAGGTCAAACATGAGCATATGTAATAACAAAATATAAAGAAAATCCAAAAAAAGGGTTCTAAAAGGTCGACGGAAAAAAAAGTGAAAAATTCTCTTGGCTTGGTTTCTTAATCTTGAGGAAAGGACTAAACGATGAGATCCATCCAGCAATAATTCGAATATTAACAATGAAAAACTTCAGACGGGTTTTAATGCCGCGTGTTGACCCAGTGGGTTCTTACGAAAGAGAGGTTTTTTTACGTGTTAAAAGCTGTCAAACTTCTACATATCTTTCGTGTAAAAAATTAAAAAAAAAATTAAATTAATAACATAAAAAATAAAAGACGTTTTTCATTAATATCAAATTCCATTTTTGAAAAGAAAAATTAATTAATAACATAAAAAATAAAGGGAGAAATACACTTAAATCCCTATCAGTATAAAATATCATCACTTAACTCCCCATGTCAGAAAATATATCATTTAAGGACCAATTGGAAACATTTATTTCACTTAAGGACCATCTTTTATGAAAAGACGATTTTACCCTCACTTTATGATTTTTATTTTATTTTTAAGAAATTAAACGTTAAATGACAAGAAGAAAAAACAGAAATAAAAAGATAGAAAACGAAGAAGACAAATGAGAAGAAGAATCCAGCGATTCACGATCGAAGCTAGTCCACGCGGGTTTCTCATTAAGCAAGAAGGAGAGCGTAGGAGAAGAAAGTTGGGTTCGTCCAGTCCTGCTCGGGTTTATCCAAAATCGAAATTACGGGTTTGCTCGAAATTGCGGGTTTGCTTGAAATCGATGTAGTCCAGCTCGAAATTGTGGTTTTGCTTGAAATTGAAATCGTGGGTTTGCCGAAAATTAAATCGATGTAGGTTAGTTCTTAGTGGGTAGTTGGCTATGGTTTTCTGCTGCAATTTTATTAGTATGTGAATGCCCTTTGCTTTTGTTGAATAATTCATACTCTTACAAGTCCAATTGATTGACTTTACAATTCTATTTCTTTGTTACATATCTGAGAGAACTGTTTGGTTAGTGTATCTAACACATCTTCCTTCCATTGTCTATACTTCTCGTTGTGGTTTTCATTTAGTGATGCTCTGTTTGGTTTTTACTGCTTGGTTTTAATATTTGTTATGTCGTACTAATTTTATATATAGTGTGTACCAATTTACTTGTTGTTATGGTACCTATTCGCTTATTATGACGTACCAGTTTTAACATTATTGTGTACAATTTAATGTACTGTTGTCGGGATTGAGACTTGCCCAGACACAGAAAAGGCTTTTACAGGTCTCCCGTAACTCAATTCTTGATTGCTTTTCACAAAAAGAAAGCTAATAAAGAAGAGATGTTTCATAACAGGTTTAAGAACTCGATAAACGCAGCGGTGGTACGAGGCTAAACCTTCACACCACACGCTTCGGCTTATCTCGAGATCACGCTGGCATACAACCTATCACAGTTGTTCAACTAGGACGCATTGGATAGGACATGCCTAGATATAGGTTGATCGTTTGTTGATATTTCGGTCTATATGTTGCTTATAGGTTGATTCATTTCTAGATTCGTTTTATTACGAGCATATTTTTTATGTTGGTGTAATTTAGTGGATATACTAAGATAACAAACAACAATGATATTTCTTATGCCTAAAAGTTTTTGTCAGAAATAATGCGAAAAAAGGTACGATAACCGTGTGTACACGGTACATCAAACACAAGTTAAATGGTACACTAAACTTATTAAAATGGTACACTATATTAATAGCTGTAAAATAGATGAAAAATAAAAAAAAAAGTCAACTCTTGACAGGAACAAAACCTGACATGTCAGAACTAATTTGGTATCTGACAAATAATGGTATTTGAAATGTCAGTGATAAAATCTGGAATAAATTCTCCAATCAGAAACTGTATAATGTCAGCTAATGTGTTTCTTAGTTTTGGTACGGTAACTACGTGGTTTTGGGTACTATATAACACCACTATAAGGGACAGTCACAAACTGCTTAATGGTACAATATAAGCGATATGTTTGGTACAACTTATTAGGGTAAGCGTTTTTCGTCGCAATTCGAATTTTTTTAGTTGGGAAAACCAAACTTCCATATGTATATCAGTTATATGTTTCAATTGGTATCAAATTTGAAGGAGTAACCCTTACACTCATTGTTTTATATAGCAAATCCCAAGTTTTACTAGAAGATGATAAACAATGTTAAACAACTTACTACAATATAGTATAGATGTATGTTAAATTCAAAATGCTCAACTTATTATTGATGTTTTTGTTTAATATTCTCTTTATTTATTGTTTTTAGGGCTTCACATTTAATAGTTGATGCTTTGAACTCTTAATTTTATATATTATGAGGACCGATGAAACTTGGTACGATATCAGTACTTATCTTAGTACGAAAAAATACGTAAATATGGTACAGTACAAGTCCACAATAAGGTACAATCACAAACTGCTTAATGATACAATATACACATTACATTTGGTACAATTTATTACGGTAAGTGTTTTTCGTTGTGATTTACTTTAGTTTCGATGCAAAAACATTTTAGCATACGTAAATATCTTATAAGTTCTATTTCGTATCACATTTAATGGGTTAACCCTCAAAATCGTGGATTTGTAGTTTAAAATCAAGCTTTAATAGGAAGATGTTCTTACAATTATCATTCTATTATTATGAAACTTGGATTTTGGAATGCGTGTATACTGTACCACTAAGAAGTCTATGACTGTACTACAATAACGTAGTTTGTTGTACCAAGATAACTACCGAAACCTTACCAAGTATATTGCAATTTTCTATGCGTGTTAGAACTTTCTATGAGCGCCTGAATTTGTTCATATACCGTTAAAAATGTCAGATAATGATCCCGCTGACTTTTTCTGTATTTTTATCTCTTGTTTTACAACTATTAATTATCGTACTATTTCAATTTGTTTAGTGTACCTTTTAGTTGGTGTTTAGTGTACCTAGTATACACAATTACCGTACATTGTTTAACATTGTTAACGTACCCAAAATATAAGGCATAACAAATAATATTTTACCAGTAATACTGTTTGTTTTCATAATACATCTAACATTACAACACAACCAAAAATATGTTCGTAATCAAAATATCCACGAACGAATATACACATATGCAACATAGGACAAAAATAATAAGGCATAATCCATATGCAACATATTGCCAAAAGAGTGGCACTCACAATCAAACTCATTTGCTTCTCTACATGTATGACTTGTGCTCATATTTTTAACATATTTTGCACTTGTTTGATCATTTGTCAACTTTAGAAGAAACTGTTGAATCATTCGGCGATAGAGAATAACGCGTACGTCTGGGTCATGAATGATATCATCTGTCAATGGTTTATATGCATCCATTAATTATGCACTTTTAAAGCCGAAAGTAATGGTTATAAAAATCATAAATGGGATCTCTTATCTGCATTTTGCATCACACCATGCTTACAACATATCTTATACCTCGAATATATTCTTTAACTATTCACGTAGACTACGAGATCATAAATGACATAAAAAGTACTGTAATTACAATCTGATATCTGATACAAACAAGAGGTTCATCATACCATAATTCTATCTATACCGTACCAGTTTATACTATCACGCCGTACCATTGTAATGCATAGACGGTACTAAAAATGTGCATATAACGTACCAAAAACATCGATATAGCGTACCAAAAATGCGAAAACTACAATCCTGATTGATATAAAAAAGATGAAAAAAGAAACAAACTCACAAGAACCCTAATTGAGCAACACCTAAATAAAAACCCCAAATTAAACCTAAAAAATTCCGGATTTAAACAAAAAGAACCATGAATTGAACATATAAAAGCATTAATCGAAACATACCAAATAAAATCGAGACCTAAAAACCTCTACTCGAGCAATTAACACGTAAATAATACAAATTTGCAGTACAGAAATAAAATTGGCGAAAAAAATAAAAATTACGAAACTTACATGGACGTAAGAAATTCTAAGACCAACGGCGGCGGCGACTCCCTGAGCATTTCTTCGTGGGAATAATTTGGTGTGGGTGTTTCGATTTGGGGTTCAATTGAGATTGTGTTTTTGATTTGGGATGTTGGTTTATACAATCGATCGATTAAACTCTTTTTATTTTGTTTTTTTGTTTTTAATTAAAATTCAAGGTATAATTGTAATATTGTAAGTTATGAGGGGCATTTTCGTCCAATTGGTCCTTATTTGTATAAAATGTTTGCAATTGGTCCTTAAAAGAAATAAATAGGTGAGATGAGAGTTAAGTGATGATTTTTTATGCTTGTGGGGATTTAAATGAAGTTGTCCCAAAAATAAAAGACGTTTTTCCATTAATTTTGGCATGTCACCACTGTACAAACTTTTGCCCTTTAGAAAAAAAAAAAGAAAAGAAAAATATATATCAAATTCCCATTGAATTGTTATGAAAAAAATCAACTTTTACTTCTATCATCTATATATATAAGGTATGACCAAATATGATTTGAAAATCATATGGGGAAGACAGACTTACAATATTTGAAAAATTCGTTAAAAGGGGTCTATTTTATCCTAATATAAATGAATAATAACCCAACCATTGAGTAAAAAAATTATTTTATTTATGTTAGTGTCACAATCTAATGGAGTTGGATATCTGTACCAATTGATATGATACTGATAATCTATATCTATTTTATCTAATGTACGATAAGACATCCTAATAATCGCTTGATTTGATATATCAATTTAACTTTTATTTTTTAATTTTTTTAGTTATCATTTTACCCTTAATTTTTTTTTATTTATACTAATTATATCATCACAAATTAATTTTTTTTTATATACTTAAAAATGATAGACAATGAAATTTTAAATTATTCATCCATTAAATATCTTAAATCATAAATAAATCCACATATAAAGTAAAATATATTATTTTTATATTTGACCACACACATTAAACATCGAGTCTACATAAATATAATGTGATTTATGTAATAAGTAATAACCATCACATGCAAATAACTTTTTAAAATTCTTAAATAGTAGTATTTGTTTGTCTGTCCTGCGTGTCCTGACTACGTAATATTCCACCCACGCTGCTATCCCAATAATTTACCTAACACCTACTTTAATATTTCATCACAAATCACAATGTTTCAACGAGTTGGCCATCGTAGCTAAATTACTAAAATCGTATTAAAAATTCAACCACTCAATTACCAAAAAATAATATATGGAAACTTATTAAGATGGTCTTTTAATTTATGTTTGCGGTATTACTCATTTTTATTTTTATTTTCTTTTTAATTATAAAATTCTAACAAGGGACTGAATTGTTTTTTATACAAGATGTATGATGTATTTAAGTGTAAGTTTCCCTTTAATTTTAAAACTTACTTTAATTATATTTAAAATATTTTATATCATACTAATAATAAAACTAAATATTATTTTTATTTATTTATTTATTTTTCTTTTTTAAGTTAATAAAATTAAAATTAATGTAATATTCTTAAATAAATTATAATATATTTGGACTATTATTTTTAGTGTATAAAACAGATTTAATGGGTTGGAGTAAAAATACTGTAACAACTATATATTTGTATGAAATTGATCGCATTTTTGTGTTGTGAGTTGAAGACACCTTATACAAAATAATGTTGAATTTGATTTTCTTTTTAGATAAATAAATCCATCGTTGATTATCCTAGTCTATGTTGATTTGGAAGAAGATACATAGGTTAGGGGAATTAGTTCTATTAAAAGTGGGATACTTCCATAGTTAACAATAAAGCTCAAATGCTTCATATACGCGTAGGACAATGGTGACGGTAATTTGTGTGTGCCGGAAAATCCACAATCGTTGGCGGGGACGGGGACTCTACTCCACGCCTCAGTCTCCGCGGGGATTATTTTGTTGTAAATTACTGAAATACCCCATTCATATTTATAATAAATAATATTTAAAATACAATTTGAATATTTAATATAATTTTATATTCTAATATAAATAACATTTTAAAATAAAATCTCACGGGGCGGGATCCCCGCCGGGTCGGGGATAGGGATTGGATCCCTATTCCGAATATGTCTCATTGACATCCCTAATAACCGTGGACAAAAAATAAATAGAACACAAAAAAATTAACAACTTCTAGAAAAAAAAATAATAATAATAATCAAAACATGATAAAAAAAAAAATTGAAATGCAACCATCTTTGACCAGTCCAATGATACTATTTGCTAACCAGCTGAAATCCATAAACCACCACCAAACATTTATTGCAAATATATGGGAAATATATGCTCCACTTTGCTTTACCTTACCAATTTCAAGATCATATACCAAAATTTGAAGGTTTGACTTTGAATTCCATTTTTTATTTTCCGTTTTTTTACTCAACCCACTCCGGCGAGATCACGCACATACTTAATACGAGTACAATTATATTGTCACGTTTTTTACGATATTCATTTTAATTATTGCAATTTCTCTATTAAAAAATCGAGGACTTCATCCTAAAACTAATTGATGATAAGTGAAAGTGCCTCTTGAGTATATTAGGTGAGTCGAGTGAGAAGAATTATCCGATGTGGGATAGACAAAAATCTCAACACGCCTCCTCACGTGTGGCGTGACTGGCCTAACACGTGGACATATGAATCGGGTGACGGTGAGCAAGGATCGAACACGCTCTGATACCATATTAAGAAATCGAGTGTTTCATCCTAAAACCAATTGGTGATAGGTAAATGTGCATCTTGAGTATATTAGGCGAATCGGGTGAGAGAATTATCCGATGTGGGATAGACAGAAATCTCAACACCTTATCACCAATAGAGATGGCCAATTCATCCTCACACTCATAGTAAGTTTCTCTTTAGTTCCCAATAAATCAAAATTTACGAAAAATATCGTATTCATCTTCAACAAAGTAATGGAAACATTGGTAATGGCGAGTATGACGACATTGAAACATGCAACGAATGTGTTAATAATGTTACGAATAATTGGGATATGTAAGTTCTTTGTCAATTTGAAGAGTTGGGTTGTGCTGTTATTGTTCACCGAGTGAAGTGAATGTAAATATATGGAGTCGGGTAAAAGAGTCATTTCCCTCGGTAAATAAGTTGGATATAATCATCTTTCTTGTTTCTGTTATATTAAGGGTGGAGACATCTTAAAAATTATCAATTTTGGTGTATCAATTAGGATATAAATTTACAATTTAATCGTTCATTTTATTGTTTATTTCAGTTACATCCTCATAAATTATTATTTTTAATTAATACACCATTAAAAATAAATCATAATTTCAAATATACTAAATTAAATTTAAATAAATCTTATACTATAAAATAATATATATTATTTATTATTGCACACACATAGTGTGCTTGTAAAACTCGTGTCATTAAGCCATAATACATACTAGCATTTAACGCATACTCGATGTGTATGCTATAATATATAAGTAAATAATATTACTTTATATTTGAATTGTTATTTATGATTAAAAATATATTATAAAAAAATCATAAATTCATTTTTAATAAATATAATATTTATAAATATCTTAAAAAAAGTGATTTGTCATGATAAAATAGAATAAATCATAAAATTAATGGTAAATTTGTAATTTAGCCGGATATACCAAATAGATAGTTACTATATACCCATTACCCTTAATATATAACTAGTATGCTAAAATATATACATACATATAATATTATTTTATATAATATAATAATTTAAAATATTTAATATATGATATTATAATTTAATTTTAAATAAGGATTGTTTTAAAGTATATAAAAGAAAAAAAATGTGGGGTATAATCATAATAAATTCAAAATTAAAAGATTAAATTATAAATATATAAAAATTTTGACAGACCAAATTGGGTAGTTTTTAAGTGTCTCTCACCAATAATATAATAGAATAGATATAGATGCCTACGCGCCTCACCATTGTAAATATAAAATATCCATTACGATAATGATAAGACCCTCCAAGCTTATTACAATAGTTATAAACAAAAAGGATAACACACTACAAAAAATATTATTTATAGTGACAACTTTCTTAGTGGTAATAATTATGTCATCACTATAGATATAAATATAGTGACAAAAAATATGATGTCACTAATTAAATAACCTAGTGACAAAAAAATTGTTGTCACAACATGTTGTCACTAATGATGAGCAAAAGTGACAATATTATCTCATGCCACTACTAGTTGCCACTAAAATCTTGGTGTCCTATTGTGAAAATGAATGTTGTCACTAATGCAAGTCAAAATAGTGATAATTTTAATTGTCGTTGCCTAATTACATATAGAAATATTTTAGTGTCAACATGATACCATCGCTAAAAAAATAACAAAATTATTGATAATGGTGAACGAAATTAACAAAATTATCTCTTATTACTAATTGTAACCACCGACTATTAAAGACAAATTATTATTGTTAATTTATCTATTTGTTTAAATTATTTTTAATTTATCTATGAATTATAGTAGAGATGGCAATGGGACAGTTCGGACCCGCCCCGAAGGAACCGAATTTTGTTACTATTCGTCGGAACTCGGGGCGGGTTCCAGGTCTCAATGGATAAATCCGGCCGGGTTCGGAATGGGTCTCGGGTCTGGCCAACCCCGTCCCGAAACCCGACCCGAAAATATATATAATAATATATAAATTTATTTTTATATACATTAAATATATATATATATATATATATATATCAATATTAAAATTGTTAACAAAATATTCTTTGGCTCAATGGTTAGATTCTAGTATGCAGAAGGATAGGTTGTGGGTTCGAACCTCACACATTGCATATTTCTACCTTAGAATTTAAAAAAAAAAGAAAAATAAATATAGCGGGTCCGACTTGGGGGTGGTCCGGACCTAAGGCAGGTCGGGCCTGGTCTTCGGGTCTTTAAAAGCTTGGTCGGGTCAGGTCGGATCTCGGGACAACATTAATTATAGCGACAATAAAGTGCGTGACTAAAATGTTAATTTATAGTGACAAAATTGATTTGAACCTAAAAGGTTAGATTATAGTGGCGACCTAAGGCGGGTCGGGCCTGGTCTTCGGGTCTTTAAAAGCTTGGTCGGGTCAGGTCGGGTCTCGGGACAACATTAATTATAGCGACAATAAAGTGCGTCACTAAAAGATTAATTTATAGTGACAATAAAGTGCGTGACTAAAATGTTAATTTATAGTGACAAAATTGATTTGAACCTAAAATGTTAGATTATAGTGGCGAGAACAACATGTCACTAAAGCATCAACTTTATAGTGACGGGAACATCACGAGGCTAAAGCGTTGATTTATAGCGACGAGTATGTGCTAGTCGTCACTAAATTATTTAGTGACAATTTCTATAGTCACGACACAGTGACAACACGTAAAGTCATCACTAGCTTATTATAGTGACAATTTTACTATATACAGTGACAAAAAAAGTTATGACCGAAGATTATTATTTTTGTTACTATATACAGTGACAAAAAAAGTTATGACCGAAGATTATTATTTTTGTAGTGACAAGACGTGGAAAATTCAAATTTGGTAACGCAACCAATTAATTAAAATTTGTAGTTATTATGAAATAATTGATTAATGTAGGTGTTTTAAATAATAATATTAGTTAAATTATTGATGATTTCGAATTATATGATAAGATTAGTTGGATGGTTGATGATATTAATATTGATAAGATATGTTAAATAATTGATTAGATTGTATTCAATGTAATTAGTTGTAATAGTGAATTTTTAGTAGTATAAATATGTGATTAGAATTGTATTGCATATTACATCAAAGTATTGAAATACTTTTTGTCTCTAATTTCTCTTGCTATATTATCATAATAATATCATAATAAACATAAGTATAATTACAATAAGATAATCGTAATATAATATTTAATCATAATTAATATTTTTATAACAATAATTTTTTTTTTCAAATAAATGTTTCTCGATAACTTTACTAGTTTTAGCACCATTCATATTTGACCTTAGCATCTGTACCTTTATATAATTGGTGAGGGCCTTAGTGGGATGACAAATTCTATTGAAATCTGAACCGTCAATCATGGTTAATTGGACGGTTGTGATTTAATTTATTAATTCATACATTCATCTATATCTATACTATATATTATTGCTCAACACACTAAAATAATTGTCTTTTAATCAATTTTGTGTGTCATTTGTAATTACCATTTTTAGTCTTCACCTTTTTAATTTATTCTAATTATATCCTAATAAATCAACTAAATTAAATTTAAATTATAATTTCATAAATTAAACATTTTAAATTAAAATAACATGTTAAACATAAAATAATATTATGTATATTTATATATTAACGCACATATGCTGAAAATACTAGTTATTTATTACTCACCAATAGGTATGAGACAGCTCATCGATTTTCATCCCATACAAAAATATATATCTACTATATAATATTAATTATAGAATGCTAAACCAAGAAGCTTCGAATGATTTTTTCATTCATCTCAATTTTTTTTTTTCGAACTGATTTTGTTTAAAATTTTCTTGAAATAATAATAATACTAATATTTATTAATAATCTATAATATATAACCTACACATGTTTGAGCCCTATGGTAGGTAGACATGCCCATTATTAACCGTAACCGGCGGTTACAACCGTTAACCGCCGGTTACGTAACCGCCGGTTAACCGTAACCGGCACCAACCGTAACCGGCAACCGTGGGTTGCCGGTTACGGCGCGGTTGGTCGGTCCGACCAACCGCTGACCGCCGGTTAAAAACCGCCGGTTAGGCGGTTAACCGGCGGTCAATAATATTTTTTTTTTGTTTTTTTTGTTTTTTTTTGTTAATTATATAGCTGTTGTAAAAAAAAAAAAAAAAAAAATTTGAAAAATTTTGAAATTTTTTGAAATTTGTTCTGAAAATTTTGACCGGCGGTCAAAAATTTTGAATTTTTTTTTTTTTTTTTTTTATTTGTATAGCCTTTGTAAAAAAAAAAAAAAAAAAATTTGATTTTTTTTTTAATTATAAAAAACCCGTTGAAAAAAAAAAAAAAAAAAAAAAAAAAAAAAACCGGCGGTTAGTCAACCGCCGGTTAGTCTAACCGTCAACCGGGGGCGGCTAACCGTCAACCGCCCCCGGCCGGTTAGACGGCGGTGGACTAACCGCCAACCGCCGGTTACCAACCGCCGGTTACGGTTAACCGGCGGTTGGGCAAGTCTAATGGTAGGTATCCATAGGCAATGTATTATTTGTATAGCTATACACAAATTTTCTAAAATTTTCTCAAGTTTTCATTTGATATCCATGTTTTGAATTCGATGGGTATGAACTATTGTGTATGACTATATAAGGATTTTGTTGATAGATTATTTGAACATGTTTGATATGTGTGCTTTAATTATTTGGGTAATGATATAGATTGTGTTTGATATGTATGTTTGAATTGTGTATGTATTAATAATACATACCTCATACCAATCTCTATGGTATGTATGAATATACAAGGCTTACAAACAAAATCCTTGTAATAAACATGAATAGCCATACAAGGCATGTATACCATCTATACATAGATAACAAACACGAGATAATTTAATTATACCCACCCATACAAGCATATCAAACACAACTTTTAATTTGATATGATATGGCAAGTGAAAATACATTATTACCCTTAAAATTTTTCTATTTAGTTTAATTATATCATCATAATTTTTTTAATATGGTCCGTTTGGTTGGAGGGATAGGTTTAGATGGTATTAGTTCTTTGGGGGTATGAGTTCTTTGGGGTGTTTGGTTGATGGGATTAAGTAATGATGTCTGGTATGTTTGGTAGATGAATTTAGATGGTATTAGGTTTAGTTAAACTCAATTACGATTTTACCCTTATCTTGAAAATAAAAAATTTATAAATCTTGGAAAATTATCGGTGAAAGGAAACAAATATTTTTAGAAAAACATATATGCAAGAAAGAGAAAATTTAGTTAAAGATAGAATCGTACTTTTCAATCTTAATCACGGTTTACGTGTCGTGTTTGGAGGGTTTTTCTCGTCGCTGGTGGTCGGATGTTGTTGACGTTCACCTTTCGTGGAGTGTGTGTTATGTTCGTCCGAAGTGGTTCCGTGGTATAGATAGAGAAAACGCTAGAAGACGAAGTACATGAAATCAAGGAAAATATAGGAAATATATTTTATAATAAAGGGTAAAAATGTTAAAATTGCATGAGATTAAATAAGGAGAGGGGTGTAGGCTCCTTTAGTTAATACCCTATATGGGGTATTAGGAGGTATTAACTAAACCTCACCTTTGAATAAACCCTCCAACCAAACACCATATTAATTAATCCTAACCTCCCTAATCCCCCTTAATACCCCCAACCAAACACACTCACTAATACAAATTAAAATTAAAATTTCCATATAAGAATAATAATTCTTAAAATATAAATATATATATATATATATATATATATTAATATTTTATTGCAAAATACTAGTAATGGAAGCACAAAAGAGCGAAGACCATTTCAATTTGATTGTACGACGCTTTATATTTTTTTTCTTCACTAAAACGCTGTCGTATTGGCTCGAACAGCAGCCTATTCGGCGAGATGGTAACGCAGGAGAATTCGAACTGGCTGTACGATCAAGGGTTTGATGATTTACCTCTGAATCAAGATACAGGATTTTCATGGCCGGTTCAAGCATTCGGTGGATCAGATAATGCTGGGTTGGTCATTTCAATCATTTCTTTGAGTTCGATTGTGGTTGTTTTTCTGTAATTCAATTCGTTAGTTTCTTTTTTTTTTTGGTTTGAATATCTGCGTATTTCAATTGAATTCGTCTATTCTGCTAATTGTCTGCTATTTGTTTCGGGAAATTGATGCCCTTCTTCTTAATTTTGGTGTTGATTGTTTTAATTCTTTGTGCCGAATATTGTTAATTGTGGCTTTAGGGTTTCAGAATTGCTAACTAAAATGTAATCAATTTATTAGATTAGCTTATATATGGCTTTATTGCTGCTAATAGAAATCCGTGAATTTTCTTTGCTATTGGGACTTTCATAACTTCAATGCTTAAGTTTTGAGCATTTGTCATTGTACCTTTGATTTATTACTCTCTATTTTTTTTTTTTTATCGAACTAGTTCTCATGGTGTGACAAAGAGGCGTTCTTTTAATCTCTTTCTTAGTTATCATGAGTAAAAGCAATGTTGATGTTTGTTTCAATTATTTCGCTTTTGTCTGATAGAATGGAAGCTGATGGATCATTTGTGCAACCAGAAGTGCCGAAAATTTCTAGCTCGAAAAAACGGTGAGGGAACCTCTTGTTCCATAATTGTTGTATCTGAGTCCCTGTCAATGGCTCGTAATTGATTTGATATGGTGTGAGCTATTAAGTAAATGCATGCAAATTAATCTCTCGAGGTACATGGTGCACTCCTCTTTCTTGTTTCTAGCATGAAATTTCTTCGTTTGCAATTTGACTTTTGAGTTGAGGGAAGATTGCATGATATATTTCGACATGCGTAATCTGAATTCTCGATCTTTCACTCTGGGAGTGCTACGTCACTTTTTAACTAGGATGATGGCCTTATTTGTAAAAAGTTTTATCATAAATCGTAGCATTGCGTTTGTTTCTTAACAGTGCTAGGAACGAGACATGTGCTCCTTCAAGCACCAAAGCGTGCAGGGAGAAACAAAGAAGGGACCGATTGAATGACAAGTGATTTTCTTTCTTTTTCTTCATTCCTTTTCCTTTTCTCCTGCTAGAAATAATTGTTATACAAACATACTAGGTTCTCGGAATTGGCTGCTCTTCTTGAGCCAGGGAAGGCTCCTAAAACAGATAAATCTGCTATCTTGTGTGATGCCCTTCGCATGGTAACTCAGCTAAGAGATGAAGCTCAGAAGCTGAAAGATTTAAATTCCAATCTCAAGGACAAAATTAAAGAACTGAAGGTACGATTTTTGATACAATGTTCATGTCTAAGAATAAACATGTTTGAAGAGTTTGTTAAAGAAGTTATGCCATGTTCGATAAGAGATAATAGACAAGGACATGTGTAAGTGCAAATTGTCAAGCAAGAGCTATACCATTACGGCCTGTTACACCCCCACGATAAAGTTGAAATAAGTATATCCCTTGTCTGAATCTGAGCATTGCTTTGCTTCCATCTATAGGGACAGTAATGGAAATTTGTGCTCCCCACTGCTTGTTTCCTTAGATTACTGTAGATGAGATGCAATTTCTTTCATTATTGTTTTTTTTTTTAACAAAAGATGATAATCTCTGTTAGGCTGAGAAAAACGAGCTGCGGGACGAGAAGCAAAGGCTGAAGGCCGAGAAGGAAAAGTTCGAGCATCAGCTTAAGGCACCCAACAACACCCCACAACCAGGATTCTTACAGGCTCCTCCGTTCATTCCTCCTCCATTCGCCGCCGCCCAAAGCCAGGGTGGTCCTCCGGGCGTTAACAAGTTGGTCCCCATCATCGGCTATCCAGGCGTCGCCATGTGGCAGTTCTTGCCACCTGCTTCTGTCGACACATCTCAGGACCACGTGCTTCGTCCGCCCGTCGCTTAGCCTCTCTCTGTTTGGTAATAAAGACGTGCTGCAAATTGTATGTAAAACTTTCTATTTATTATCCGTGCTCGACGCTTGATTGTGTGGGAAAGATTCGACTGTGATATATGACATGGCTTTGATGTTAGTTTATTTCTCGTAATATGTTGTTTCGTCCAAAAGGTTTAGCGATATTATGATTTGATCCTTTCTTGCCAACAACGTAAGATTTGTGCCTCATCTTTTTTCCTCTTTCTGGACATTCATTGGAAGTTTGGGCTATCATTCACTTAAAAAACAGAATAGAAGTGTTGGATGTACTTGAAAATTAAAAGACATGAAATTACAAGTCGAATACGTCAGACTCACTCGTCGTCTTTATACGGATACTCCTCGGGAACTTGCTGGATGAGCTTCACTTGCAGCTCGAACACATCGTCTCCGCCGAGCATATCGCGCAGCCATGTTACCTCGGTTTTCATCGAGACCTGAAAAATAGATAGTAAAACAGATACAATGACATGAAAGCCCAGAGCCATAACTTTGACAAGCAATACACTCACGGTCCTTAAACACAAGACTGTGCTTGAATTCGAAAAAAAGATTCTGAGGAAAAACTCGTAACTATTCTACAGAAAGAAGGCGAAATATGATTACCATCTCAAGTGCTCCTCGGACAACTCCACTTAGAATGTTGCAGTAGTGCAAACCCTGGCAAGTATCAGGTAGCTCGACAAAGTCCACCAACGGATTATCTTCCAAGATTAGGCTGCAGCTTGTACCTTCGGTGTCCCAGTTAGTGACCGATGCAGTGACGCCGAGGAACATTTTGAACCCCACCTGTTTTGTTTTCGAGTTTTTTGATATTTAAGATTGTATGGCTTCTTCTCGAAAAGACTAACCGAATGCATGAATTACTACAGGGTAGACTTCACTTCATAGCTTGGGTACCATGAGGATAAGTGATTGGGAAGTGGGAGAATGCTAAAAGAACAAAACAATGCTACGAAATATCACAATCTGCTCATGGAATGCATGTTTGTTTTCGATCCTTTTCCAGTCCGTTTATGCATAAAAACACTACATTATATCAAAGAATTCATGCCAGAATCATACCAACCTGATTTGTTTACAAAATTTCGTAACTTCTAAAAAAGACTTGAGGAATGTATGAGCACACAGTTTGAGAACCATGAGGAGTAACTGGGAATTTTGAAAACCACAAAACTATGCCATTAATATATTGCACAATGCTCATGGTTTGCACGTGTTTTTCAATAAGACATCCCTTTCCAGATCATATAGAAGAAATAAAAACAGTAAATTATTCCAAAGGCAGAATTCTCAAAATCCGAAATCAAGTATTCAAATGCAGCAACATTAAGGAAGTAAGGGGGGCAGAGATTGAATACCTTAGCAATGACTTCAGCAGTCTCTCTAAAATCAACACATCTCGACACATTCGATTTAGCCAAGAACTCATCGACCAGTCTTACGCCAATATTATAACCCCTGCAAACAAATACAAGGACCAAAATACTCAAAACAGAGCCAGAGAACTGATACCTAACAATTCAAACCAGATCGAATTGCTATTTCCCGCATGGATTGTATGTATATCATAATTTCAATAGGTTATAAGGACAAAAAAGAAATAGGGAAATCATAATACATTTGATCCAGCTGCTTATTGACCTCCTCGACCTCCTCCAGATCGGTAATCAGCTGGCGCACTATGGCGCCGTACGTCAAAGTGAAAAGCTCAGCATTCTGAAAGCATCGAACATAACCTCAATCAACCAAAAATCGACAGCTGCAAATGAAAAAAATTGTAAACTTACGACGCGATCCACGCTGGCGAAGATTGCATCGCCGGATTTAGGAGCGGCTGGTGCCATTTGGTTGCTGAAGAGCAAAAATATTCGCCTTCGAGTGGAGTGTACTAAATCGAAGCTCAAATTGTGAAGGTATTGAAAAGTTGTTCGTATGAAGTAATTTTCAAAAGAGAAAATGGCTTAAGAGTAATTACCTACTATTTTAGGGGTTCAAAGTGTAATATTCTGACAACTCCGTTTTATTCAAAGCCCATTTACATACACCTAACGGCCCATTAGCAAATTGGAATTCACAATATTATTTTTCTTTTTGGTCAATGAATTTTTTTTTCCACGATATAATTTCAGTAATAATTCGCATTTGTTATAAAAATATTAATTGTGATTAATATTATATTAAGATTATTTTATTATAATTATACTTATATTAAGATTATAATAATAATATAGCTTATAATAATAAAGAGAGAGATTAGAGAGAGATTAAGTATTTCAATACTTTGTGTATTTTACAATGAACTCTAATCACCTATTTATACTACTAATAATTCACTATTACAACTAATCACATTAATTACAATTATACACCTCACACTAAAATACAAACTCTTCAATTAAACACATCATCTTATCATCTTATCATCTCATCAACATTTAATACAATACTTCCAAATCATCAATCATTTAACTAATATTATTATTTAAAACATCCACATTATTTAATTATTTCATAATAGCATTCATAATATTAATAACAATATTAATTTCTTGACTATTTATTAGGATAAACAGTGATTAATGAACTTCCTAAAACCGCGAAATACGAATTAATAACATTAATATGGGAAATTTCTTTAACAATTCCATGAACAATGAACGAGTCAACGATTTCTAGAAGGATACCAATCAATGAATTCTTCTTCAATAGTCGATCACTTTGTATTTTCTTTGTGTTATAAAATATTTATTATAATTATTATTTATATTATGATATTATTATTATGGAGAGAAATATTAGAGAGATGAATTATGAAATGTATTTCAATACTTGTGTGTATTTTTACAATACAACTCAAGGTGTCTATTTATAGGCAAATTTCTCAAATTACAACCACAAAATAAAATATTACATCAAGATAAAATAAACACATCTAATTTATATTCTCATCATCCTTATTTAACCACCATCTTTATTTATCCATCATTATTCATAATACACATCATCTTTATTCAACTTTATCTAACCAACCATTATAAATAATATACATCCACAAATCTATTCACAATATTACATAATACTCCCCTTGGATGTATATTTAGGAATATGCCTCGTTAAAACCTTATTAGGAAAAACCCAATGGGATAAAAACCTAATGAAGGAAAAAGAGTGCATGATTCTTTTAAATACGCTTTCGATTGTTGCTTCATTAAAAACCTTACTGGGAAAACCACATGGGAAAAACCACAGTGAAGGGGAAAAAGAGTGCAATGCATATTTACTCCCCCTGATGACGACATCATTTCAAATCCCGAAGTCTTCGAACTCCAATTGAATATACCAATCTTTTGAAAATTATTGGGGGAAGTGCTTTCGTGAATAAATCTTCAAGATTTTCACTTGATCGCACTTGTTGTACATCAATATCACCATTTTTCTCTAAATCATGTGTAAAGAAAAATTTTGCTGAAATATGCTTTGTTCTATCTCCATTAATATATCATTCCTTTAATTGGGCAATGCATGCGGCATTATCTTCGTATAAAATCGTCGGAAGTATCTTTTCAGATAATAGCCCACAAGTTTGTTGTATATGCTCAATTATCGATCGCAACCAAACACATTCTCGACTAGCTTCATGAATAGCTAAAATTTTCGCATGATTAGATAAAGTAGCCGTTAAACTTTGTTTAACTGACCGCCATGAAATAGCGGTTCCATCATATGTAAATAACCCGTTTGCAATCGAGTATTATGTGGGTCAGATAGAAAACCAGCATCTACATACCCAATTAAATCTGCTTTCGATTCATTTGAATAGAACAATCCCATATCAGTTGTTCCTTGAAGATATTGAAATATTCGTTTAACTCCGTTCCAATGTCTACGAGTCGGTGATGAACTATATCTCGCCAATAAGTTTACAGCGAACGCAATATCAGGTCGTGTATGACTCGTAAGATACATTAGTGCTCCAATGGCACTGAGATATAGTACTTCAGGACCAAGTAGTTCTTCATTATTGTCACAAGGTCTAAATGGATCTTTATTCACATCTAAAGATCGAACAATCATTGGTGTATCTAATGGATGAGCTTTATCCATATAAAATCTTTTTAATACCTTTTTTGTATAAGTCTCTTGATGTACGAATATCACATTCTTTAAATATTCAATTTGTAGTCCAAGACAAAATTTTGTTTTTCCGAGATCCTTCATTTCAAACTCCTTTTTCAAACAATTAACAGCATTTGATAACTCTTCGGGAGTTCCAATTATATTGATATCATCAACATAAACTGCAATGATAACAAATTCACTTTTAGATCTTCTCATAAATATGCAAGGGCAAGTTTGATCATTTTTATACCCTTCTTTCACTAAATATTCTCTTAGGCGATTATACCACATACTCCATGATTGCTTTAACCCATAAAGCGATTTGTTCAGTTTAATTGAGTACTCATTTCGTCGTCCTGAATTTTCGAGCAATTGAAATCCATCGGGAAGTCTCATATATATGTCATTGTCTAATGATACATATAAATAAGCAGTGACAACATCCATAAGACGCATATCGAGTCCTTCACGTACTGCCAGACTAATTAGATAACGAAAAGTTGTTGCATCCACCACAGAAGAATATGTCTCCTCATAATCAATACCAGGTCGTTGTGAAAAACATTGTGCAACAAGTCGTGCTTTGTATCTCACAATTTCACCATTTTCATTTCTTTTTCTAATAAAAACCCATTTATATCCAATCGGCTTCACATTTTCTGATATGCGGACTACGGGTCCGAAAACTTTCCGTTTCTCAAGTGATTTCAATTCTGCCTCGATTGCATCTTTCCATTTTAGCCAATCATTTCTTTGTCTGCATTCTTTAACAGACCTTGGTTCATGATCCTCATTCTCATTTATATCATTCATTTCATGTAGCGCTACGTTAAATGAGAATATATCGTCAACATTGACTTTTTCTCGGTTCCATTTAATTCCATTTTGGACATAGTTTATCGAGATCTCTTCATTATCATTATTTTCTGAACGTTCAGGTACCTGAGTTTCATTCTCATAATCATTTATGCCCGTGGACTCTTCTAGAGTCGGTAAATCCTCGACTGGACCATTCTTATTATTTGCTCCTTTTCTTTTCCGAGGATTTTTATCTTTGGAACCTGAGGGCCTACCACGCTTCAGTTGTGGTTTAGGCTCGATAATATTTTTTGTATGTTCTGCAGGAACATCAATTTTTGCAGGAGCATTAACAGCTGGTATATGTGATTTAATCACTCTTTTAAGGTCAGTAAAACTATCTGGCAGTTGATTGGCTAAACATTGTAAATGAATTATCTTTTGAACTTCTAGTTCGCATTCTTTCGTTCGAGGATCATAATGATTTAACGATAATTCATTCCATCTTATATTTCCTTCCAGCTGTTTCTTTTCTTCCCCTAACGTCGAAAAATTTGATTCATCAAAATGACAGTCGACAAATCTAGCCGTAAATAGATCTCCAGTTAAAGGTTCTAAATATTTTATTATTGATGGAGATTCAAATCTGACATATATACACATCCTCCTTTGAGGTCCCATCTTAGTGCGTTGTGGTGGAGCAATTGGAACATATACTGCACATCCAAAAATTCTCAGATGGGAAATATCTGGTTCCTGACCATAAACCATTTGTATTGGAGAGATATCATGATAACTTGTTGGCCTGATACGGATTAATGCCGCTGCATGTAATATAACATGTCCCCAACAAGACGAGGGAAGTTTCGACTTCATTAATAATGGTCTTGCAATTAATTGCAACCTTTTAATCAACGATTCTGCAAGACCGTTTTGCGTATGAACATGCGGCACATGGTGCTCAACATCAATTCCAATAGACATGCAATATTCATTAAATGCCTTGGAAGTAAATTCACCAGCATTATCAAGGCGTATTTTCTTTATTGGATAATCCGGAAAATGTGCTCTTAATCGAATCAACTGAGCAAGCAATCTCGCAAAGGCTACATTGCGTATTGATAACAAACATACATGAGACCATCTAGTTGATGCATCGATCAATACCATAAAGTATCTAAATGGTCCACATGATGGATGTATCGGTCCACAAATATCACCTTTTATACGCTCCAGAAATATTATAGATTCATTCTTTATTTTCATTGGTGATGGCCGAATAATTAACTTCCCTTTAGAGCAAGCGACACATGATAATTCATTAGGTTGAAGAATCCTCTGGTTCTTCATTAAATGCCCGCGTGAATTTTCAAATATTTTTCACATCATAATTGCACCGGGATGGCCAAACCGGTCATGCCAAACAATAAATTTACTGTCATCGGTAAACTTCTGGTTTACAGTAGCATATGATTCAATTGTTCTAAGATTTGTGTAATATAGCCCAGAATTAAAGGATGGTAATATTTTCACAACTTGTTTACCATTCGAAGTTACTTTTGTAACGTATAAATATTCAGTATCTTCTTTTTCTGCAGTCTCAACGTGATATCCGTTATGTCGAACATCTTTAAAGCTTAATAAATTTTTTTGAGACTTAGGAGAATATAAGGCATTTTCAATTATCAGCCTTGTCCCTCTTGGCAGTAAAATGTTAGCTCTTCCGGAGCCTTCAATTATATTTGCGCTACCCGATATGGTAATAACACTGGCCTTTTTCAGATTAATCTGATCGAAATATTTCTCATTTTTCAAAATTGTATTAGTCGTTGCACAGTCTGCAAGACATAATTCTCTGTTGCACATGCCCGCATCCATCAGATAAATATCATTTATAAACAAACACATAATATATATTATTGAAAATAAAAATGTTGCATTACAAACATATAGAAAATTTAAAGAAATAACGATACATAACAAAACACACAACATTAAAGCATATCATAATAATACATAATAAAACATAGCAAATTAATTTTATTCGATCAGAAAATCCGCAAATTCCAAATGAATATTTTCATCATTGACACCAGAAGTAGAGCCGAGTTCACCCTGAACAAAGTTTGTTTCGATTTTCTTTCCTTTACCCTTCTGGGATTCTTGATATAACTCTACGAGATGTTTGGGCGTACGACAATTACGGGACCAATGGCCCGAACCACCACAACCATAACATTGTTCATCGTTATTCTTTTGTTCAGTATGCATTCTCATCTTTATTGTCATAATGTTTCCTCTTCTGGGAAAATTTTTGATGACCGCCACGATAATTCTGATATCTACCACGAAAATTCTGATAACCACCATTATAACATCCTCGGCCACGCCCTCGGCCTTGACCACGGCCACGTCCACGGCCGCGATATCCACCACGACCACGTCCATGATCATTGCCTCGAATATTGTCATTATTAAATTTGACTGCATTCGCTTCAGGGAGTGCAGCAGTACCGGTCGGTCGGGATTCGTGGTTTTTCACCAGCAATTCATTATTTTGCTCAGCCAAAAGTAAGCAAGAAATTAGATCTGAATATTTTTTAAAATTTCTCTCCCGATATTGCTGCTGCAATACTATATTATGTGGATGAAATGTGCTGAATGTTTTCTCCAGCATATCATTATCGGTAATTGTCTCTCCACATAATTTCAACGTGGAGGTAATTCTGTAAACATCAGAATTATATTCATTTACCGAGTTAAAATCTTGAAATCGTAAATTTACCCATTCATACTTTGTATTGGGGAGAATAACAGTCGCCAGGTTGTTGTATCGATCTTTCAGATTTTTCCACAAACCAGCTGGCTTCTTTTCTGTCAAGTATTCTATTTTCAGACTTTCATGAATGTGGTGACGAAGAAAAATCATGGCTTTCGTCGTCTTATCTTGTTCCGTTGTGGTTTTCGTGGCATCAATGATGTCACCCAAGCCTTTCGCTTTCAAATGGACTTCTGCATCTAGTCGTCAGTTTAAATAATTTCTGCCCGTGATATCGAGTGCAACAAATTCAAGGCTCGCCAAATTCGACATTTTACTATCATAGATATAAAAAAATGTTAACAATAAAATAAGATAAACTAAATAATCACAAAGCAAGAGATAATAATAAATCGTTCATTATTATTTGTCTTTAATTTTTCCAAGTTCCGGTAAGGTAATTATGATGTCCAAAATCCGTGTCCATTGTCCACCGTCCATATTCATTGTCCAAAATTCTTGTCTATAGTCCAAAATTCGTACAGTCCATAATTAATTCAAAGTTTCTCAAAAAGAAATTGTTTCCCTTTCTATTGAAGAAAAAAAAAATACCACATGCCACCAAGGGGAATCAAAATCTGGACCTCTCATCACTTTTAGCGACGATATTCCGCGACACCACTCGGCTATAGGCGTTTTGTTGTATATTATATTTATTTTTAATTATTCATAATAAGTGTACGATAACAATATTACCGTATACAAAATAAAATTATCATACCTCAATTATACTCGTATAACTTCTTTGAGAGATGTTGATCGTTGTCGAAAAGTGCTCGTGTTCGATTATACTCGAACAAGATCTTCGCCGGAGGTTGATCGTTGCCGGAGAGCGCTCGTGCTGATAACGTGTTATAAAATATTTATTATAATTATTATTTATTTTATGATATTATTATTATGGAGAGAAATATTAGAGAGATGAATTATGAAATGTATTTCAATACTTGTGTGTATTTTTACAATTCAACTCAAGGTGCCTATTTATAGATAAATTTCTCAAATTACAACCACAAAATAAAATATTACATCAATATAAAATAAACACATCTAATTTATATTCTCATCATCCTTATTTAACCACCATCTTTATTTATCCATCATTATTCATAATATACATCGTATTTATTCAACTTTATCTAACCAACCATTATAAATAATATACATCCACAAATCTATTCATAATATTACATAATACTTTGATATTTTTATTTTATTTTTCGAAAGATAATTATTTATGCAATTATTGCTTGTGGGCTCGGTTAGGTGAACGAATGTCCACCACATACAAAGAAAAGAATAACCCTACGTTTTTGCGTGACACAACGACCAATAAAAAATTACGAATAAAATAATTGAAATAATATTTTAATGAGTCGATTAATTTAATTAAATTAGGAATAAAATTATATGCAACTTGCAAAGGCGGTTTTAAAACTACACGCAACTTGCAAATGGGCCAAAGGCCCGTTTGCGTGTTTCAAGCAGCCTTAGTTTTCTATATAACTCACACGCTTCCCACCCCAACCTCACAATTCACTCAAACCCTAAAATAATTTTCCTCATCCTCAACGAAAGCTTCGCCGTTTCAATTTTCAATGTAAGTGATCTGATTTTGCTGCTGCTTATCAATCGTAATTTAGTTCTAGCTTATATGATAAAATTCGATTCCGTGGTGTTATAGTTTCGTTCAGATTTGTGGGTTTTTTGGTTGCTTTTCCTTGAGTTGAAGTTTATTTGTTGCCATGGCGATATCGATTTGGGTTAATTATGCCAGATCTGTTCTATCCATGAATTTTCATTTTTTGTTACTGATTGAAGCTTCTGTTGTTTGTGGCGATATCGACCGTGGTTAAATTCTGTGAGATCTGTTTCATCCGTGAGCTCTCGCTGATAAATCTGCTCCCTTTTTGACAAACAGATGCAGATCTTCGTTAAGACCCTCACTGGAAAGACCATCACCCTCGAGGTTGAAAGCTCGGACACCATCGACAATGTTAAGGCCAAGATCCAGGACAAGGAAGGGATCCCGCCGGATCAGCAGAGGCTGATCTTCGCCGGGAAGCAGCTGGAGGACGGACGGACCTTAGCTGACTACAACATCCAGAAGGAGTCCACCCTCCACTTGGTCCTCCGCCTCCGTGGTGGTATGCAGATCTTCGTCAAGACCCTCACGGGCAAGACGATAACCCTCGAGGTGGAAAGCTCCGACACCATCGACAACGTCAAGGCCAAGATCCAGGACAAGGAAGGCATCCCGCCGGACCAACAAAGGCTGATCTTTGCTGGAAAGCAGCTCGAGGACGGGCGTACCTTAGCTGACTACAACATCCAAAAGGAGAGCACCCTTCACTTGGTGCTTAGGCTGAGAGGTGGTATGCAGATCTTTGTCAAGACCCTCACGGGCAAGACCATAACCCTCGAGGTGGAGAGCTCTGACACCATCGACAACGTCAAGGCCAAGATCCAGGACAAGGAGGGTATCCCGCCGGACCAGCAAAGGCTGATCTTTGCCGGAAAGCAGCTCGAGGATGGGCGCACTCTCGCTGACTACAACATCCAAAAGGAGAGCACCCTGCACTTGGTCCTCCGTCTCCGTGGCGGTATGCAGATCTTCGTCAAGACCCTCACCGGGAAAACAATCACCCTGGAGGTTGAAAGCTCAGACACCATCGACAATGTGAAGGCCAAGATCCAGGACAAGGAGGGCATCCCGCCGGACCAGCAGAGGCTGATCTTTGCCGGTAAGCAGCTCGAGGACGGGCGCACCCTGGCTGACTACAACATCCAGAAGGAGTCTACCCTTCACTTGGTGCTGAGGTTGAGGGGAGGGATGCAGATCTTCGTCAAGACCTTGACGGGTAAGACCATAACTCTGGAGGTGGAGAGTTCGGACACTATTGACAATGTCAAGGCGAAGATTCAGGACAAGGAGGGCATCCCGCCGGACCAGCAGAGGTTGATCTTTGCCGGCAAGCAGCTGGAGGATGGGAGGACCCTCGCGGATTATAACATCCAGAAGGAGTCAACTCTTCACCTCGTTCTTCGTCTCCGTGGTGGGTTCTGAGGGAATTGATGATCGTTTGAGTGTTGTTTTTATATGTTGGGTGGTATGTTGGGTTGAACTATCTACTACTTGGTAAATAATGGCTTAGGGATGGATGTGTAATGAACTTGGTTATGAAGTGAACTCTAAATTGTTCCTTCATTTGATTGTGCTTTTTTAGTTTCTTATTTTTATTGCGGTCAACATTGGGTGAGCTTTTGATACTCTGAGCAAGAACGCGAATACGATTACAAGAAAACAAAACAATATACGTTTCTCAAGAACGGTGTTGTGAAAACACTTGATATTTCATTTGGTCTAGCAGAATACTAAACATATATAGATGTAACTTTTTTAATAAATAAAGCTTAAAATAGTAATTTAATTCTGTTTGGTAACCCTTGTATAATATCTTTTCAATTGATGCCTATTTTCAAGATTGGTAGCCTTGTGTTTAATAACACACTGGGACGCGTTCATGTGTGATAGACTCACACAAGGTATTTGGTAGCGCTCCTATGACCTCCCCTCCAAAGACCTTGAGCCCTCAACCTTGACCACTAAGCCAAGGCTCCATTGATTCAAACTATAACTTTTTCCAAGTCAATATTACACGGCTTATTTGAATACACAACTGTTCTTTTGTTTCCCTTATGATCATCACTACCGTGACCATGTTCGTACACCAATCCAACTATCTTAGATGCACGACACATAATAAAAATAATTTTTTTTTCTTATGTCACAATTTTCATTGAGTTTGATTATTACCCACTTGAGTAGGGTATAATAGACGCCCTTATTAAGTCAGAGAAACAAGTGACATGCTTGATTCGTATTTCATTTTATCAAGTGAAAACTCAAAATTAAAAATATTTACGTCCACATTAATCTGTTTTTAAACCCAATGTTGGGCATCAAGAAGTCCCCAGTGAAAATAGTTGTGAGTCGCTCGTAAGTTTGTAATCATTCATTCAATTGTGGATTAGTTTTAAATGGAATTCCATATATATTTATACGTTGGGAAGGAGATTTTTAATTCCAACGCCCAAATATATTACGAATAGGCCCAACCAAAATTAGGGGTGGAATCGGGTCGGGTATTTCGGATATCGGGTTTTTCGGGTCGGGTACCCGGAAAAATCGGGTATAGATTTTCAAACCCGAACCCGGCCCGATCAAAGTTCGGGTACCCGACAATCGGGTACCCGCGGGTCGGGTCGGGTTTTCTGGTTTTTTTTTTTTGTTTTTTACAAACCATCAAATTTGCAATAAATAAAATCAAATAACATCCACAATAGAATAAATTATGTACCATTAAAATTCAAATCAACATCAGCAATAAAATAGTTCAACACCATTAAAAATAAATAATTTCAACACAACCAACAATAAAATAAATTCACCAACATCGTCGATAAATAAATTTAAATAGCACCATTAAGTCAAGATCAACAAGTCACAATACGATACGATAAAATGAGCTCACATGTCACGAATAAGTTCAACACCATCCTAAATATTACAAAACAAAATAAGTTGTTCAACCATCAACAACTAAAGCTCCAACGTCAAATAGTAAAAATCGCTCAATTACATTTCACATATCAATAGCCATTGTCGATGTATCCACACCCGTGCTCTCCAATTCTACAAAAAAAAAATAGCAATATTAAACAAACAAAATTGTTCAAATCAAGTAAAGCATAAGATAAAACGAAACATAACATACCCTTCTCAATGTTCTCGATTTCGCTCAAGTCCTCCTCAAGATTTATTGGTTTCGAATCGTGACGAATCCAATCTTGGACGCATATTAGAGCTTGCACAATTTTAGTGGACAACGAACTCCTAAAAGCATCAAGCACACGACCACCCGTACTAAAAGTGGACTCCGAAGCAACCGTAGAGACCGGAACGGCCAAAATATCTCGAGCCATCTTAGAAAGTACGGGGAAACGATGAGAATTCAATTTCCACCACTTAAGTATGTCAAAGCCATCATATGGGTCCTCAATATCTTCGCTCAAATATTTATCCAATTCCGACTTCACACGTTCACTTTTTCCGTCTCTCTTTCTCTTCCTCATTTCATCAAACAAATATGTTGCATTTGTAGCAATAGACAAGGAAGAATCGCTACTAACTTGTTGTGGAGCAATAGGACGTGGACTATCGGGCACTCCATATCTCAACTTGTACACCATGAACAATTCGTGGATGCCACACCTAATTTGTTCTTTCATCGTTGACGAGGTAAAACAATCGGGATATAACCGGTCAAACGAGAAATCAATCATCTCCCACTTGGAGCGAGGATCAAGAATCACGGCATAATACAAAATCTTGTTCACTTTCTCCATCGACCCCCAATATTTGTCGAATTTACTTTTCATTCGACGAGCCATGTTTTTGAGTTCTTCATCGCCTTCATCTAACCAACCTCGAAGAAGCAAGTCGACGGTAGTTATTTCATGAAAAACTACGTTCGACGTGACATACGAAGAACCCGAAATACTCAATGTAAGCTTATAAAAATGGCTCAAAAGTTTTACCAACAACTTTGCCTTTTCCCAATCGTCCGCCGTGGGAACACCACAAAATGGCTCCTTCGATAAATCATTAACAAATGCCGCATCCACATCTCCAAATTTTTTAAACGCTCTAGAAAAATATATAGCCGACTCTAACATCAAATATGTGGAATTCCACCGAGTCGGTACATCAAGACTCAAGCCCTTAGTCGTCTCTAACTTGACGGTTTTCGCACATTCAAAAAACCGTTTTAGTCTACTCGGAGAATTCCTAATGTATCGAACGACTCCTCTAATACGAGAGATAGCATCATTTTTTTCCTTCAATCCATCTTGCACGACAAGATTAATAATATGAGCTATACATCTCACATGAATGTACTTCCCCCCCAAAATACTCGTACCAACATCACAACTATTCTTCAAATAAGCAATTGCACCGTCATTTGACGATGCATTATCAACCGTAACGGTAAATACCTTATCAATTCCCCATTCAAGTAGGCATTGCTCGACGCCGTTGCCTACTTCCTCACCTTTGTGACCCAAAATCGGACAAAAGTTCAAAATCTTCTTTCTCAAAATCCAATCATCATCAATGAAGTGGGCCGTGAGGCACATATAGTTGATTCTTTGAATCGAAGTCCACGTGTCCGTCGTAAGACAAAGGGTTTGTGATTGGTTTTTTATAACCGACTTCAATCTATCTTTTTCCCCAACATACATGTTGTAAATGTCCTTTGTTATAGTTTTCCGGGAAGGAATTCTAAACATAGGACAAACAACCGACAAGAAGTGCCTAAAACCCTCGTTCTCTAAGGTTTTAAAAGGTAACTCGTCAACGGCAATCATGTGACACAATGCATCAATCGACTTACCTTGATCAAATCTCCAAGTACCGAGTGTACCGTCTTGCTCATTCCCACGACTCCGAGATGGTTGAAAAGAAAGACGAGTTTGACTTGTTTGAACGTCTTGCGGCTTCTTTTTACACGACTTGAAGTGATTCCTTAGAGAATTGGTTCCATGAAGCCTTGGGTCCGCTTTAAGTGCACTACTACAATACTTGCACCTCGCCTTTTGCACTTTGTCGACTTCACAAAAGAATTTGTCGAAGTGTTCCCAATACGTTGACCTAGACGCTACGCTTTTAGTTTTCTTCCGACCCTTTTCTTTACCTTCTATCTCCTCCTCAAGCTCCATATCATCGATGTTGTCGACACTTTGACTTGGTGGAATATCATTTCCTCCAATGTTGATATGGTGTTCGCTATCTTGAGATTCTCGAGCCTCTTCTTCCGTACGAACGTCATCTCTAGTTGAAGCTTCACTTGAAACGCGACTACTATGACTTGCCATCTAGAAATTCAAGCATAAAAAACACGTTAACATTCGAGAACATCCAACAATTCGATCATAATTCAACTATTAAATAAATTCGAAACCTAAATGGCAAATCAACACCCAAATCGGCCACCCATGAATTTAGACATGTATAAAACATTAATAAATACTTAAAAGAATCTATTCGAAACCTAAAAATTGAAAAACTCAACAAAATTTCGAAAATAAAAAATTAGGGTTCATAAATACCTTTTTGGACGAATTAAGGTGGCTAACGGATCGCTTGGCAGCCAATGATGTTGTGGGTTGTGGTCGGCTTGTTGACGGCGGTCGGTAGGTGGTGCGCCGGCGAGTCGAGTAGGGTGTGGGTGAGGTGGGTGTGTGACTATGAATGGTATGCTCTCTTTGCCGTGCGTGCGTCTGTTTACTAGGGGTGGGCAATCGGGTTCGGGTATCGGGTACCCGACCCAACCCGATCGGGTATTTACCCGAATTAAAAAAAAATTTGGGTATTCTCGGGTATCGGGTTTAAACCCGATACCCGATTGCAATTATCGGGTCGGGTTTCGGGTAGCTTTGAGTTTCGGGTATGCTCTCTTTGCCGTTCGTGCGTCTGTTTACTGTGTGTGTGTGTGATATGCTTTTTTTTATTTTATTTTGACTTACTAAATATTTATTAAGTGAGTAAGAGAAGCCCATGGGCTTAGATAGTAAAATGGCCCATTATAATATTTACCAGTCTTTTTTTTTTGGCCGAAAAAATCGGGTACCCGATCGGGTATTTCGGGTAACTCAAAGCTACCCGAAACCCGATACCCGAGAATACCCAAATTTTTTTTTAATTCGGGTAAATACCCGATCGGGTTGGGTCGGGTACCCGATACCCGAACCCGATTGCCCACCCCTAACCAAAATACCCAACTTCATCACGGAAACGCAACTACTAAACGCATGCGTGGCAAGTCAATCTCGCTAACTAACGACGACGTTTCTATACACTTCCTCCTTTTCCAATATCGTATATAAAATAAAATCAATCAAAATTGCTAGAGGGGAGAAAAAGAAAATGTCAGTTCGTCTAGTGCTAGGATCGATTCGCAGACATTCGTTTTCTACTCGCGTGCCAACGCGTTTTCGATCGGTGAGCTTGCTGCTTTCAATTGATCATCGTTGAACTTGCTTTCTGGTGGATTTTTTTTTGAAGTTATTTTCTTTTGTTCATAGATTCAGTTCAGCTGGCGATGCTGAATTTTTCCTTTTTATATGATTGGTTAGGTTTGATATGTGTTTTTCTAAGTTCACGAGCCATAGAAAAATAATTTTAGCCGACGTGTTAGGAGGATGTCAGGTTTCCGAACTTTGTCGCCCGGCATGTAAAGATCGGATTAAACTCAAATTAGAACTTACTTCAAGTCTTGACCATAGGTGGAATTGCAATCACTGTGTTTTCCATCAGTGGAGTTTTAGTTTTGACATAGAATCGATGTTTAAGTATGCCTGAGACGATCAATTTATTATTTCTATTTCTATCTCTGTACACAGATTAGCACCTTGGTTTTAGCAGAACATGAGGGAGGCTGTGTTAGAGCTTCATCTTTGAGTGCTGTAGAGGCTGCTCAATCATTGGGTGACGAAAATTCGATATCTTTACTGCTTGCTGGTACAGGTGATTCATTGCAAGTAGCTGCATCTCATGCTGCTTCGAGCCATCCTTCAATTTCAAAGGTGTCTTCATAAATTTTAGCTTCATTTTTATTCTTATCATTTCACGTGGTGTGCGAAATTGTGTTTGGGTCGTCTGGAGGAATAAAATAATTTCTTCTGTTTGAGTTCTCGCGAATTTCGCCAAGAACTTCTGATTGGTGTAGATATGCTTGATTAAGTTCATCTGCATATTACTCCTGATTTCTGAATTTTTTTTTTAATTTCAGTCATTGACGTTTTGCGATCCAGGTTCTCGTTGCTGATTCGGACAAATTCATATATTCTTTAGCAGAACCATGGGCTAAATTAGTTCAAATCATGCAGGAGAGAGGTAATTATTCTCATATAGTTGCTGCTTCGGGTTCGTTTGGGAAGAATATTCTCCCTCGTGCAGCAGCACTTTTGGATGTTTCTCCCATCACTGATGTGACTAAGATTGATGGCTCTCATCAGTTTGTTAGGTAGTTTATGTTCCTTTTCGTAAATCATGGTATTCCTCGTAATTTCTTCGAACAATTATTTTGTGGAGGCATCAAATTTGTAGGCAAATAATAAATTGATCATCTTAAGGTCATTCAAATTTTTGGTTACAACAGGCCAATTTATGCTGGCAACGCTCTTAGTACAGTTCGCTACACTGGCTCAGACCCTTGTATGCTGACCATTAGAGCTACATCTTTTCCTTTAGGGCCAATAACAGCTGGCTCACAATCGAGTGTTAAATCGATAGATAAAGTTGATCTCTCGTCCTTGGATGAAGGTATCTCCCTTTCTCCAATTATCATGCTATGTTATTCAATATTCTCTATATTTTCCGGAAGTTAGGATGCGATCTAAATCATGATTATACTTTTTTGGCCTTTAAAGTGGAAGGAGATGATCTGTATCTGTTGTTGCAGATGATGTAGTTGGAAGATCGAGATTCATAGGAGTTTCCTCCCAAGATAGCGAACGTCCAGATCTGGGAAACGCACGGGTAGTTATTACCGGTGGACGTGCTTTAAAAAGTGCAGAGAATTTCAAAATGATAGAGAAACTTGCTGAAAAACTTGGTGGAGCAGGTCTGTAGTTTTGCTTCATCTCTTATTTTATTAAACTAAACTGATGATTTTCTGGGCACAAGTCTTGTCAATCATCATCGTGCCTTAAGAAAAATAAATAACTAAATTGGCATCTCAAACTGTTACAGTTGGGGCCACACGCGCTGCTGTTGACGCTGGATATGTTCCAAATGAGCTTCAGGTAGACGTACTTCTTTTTCCCTTATTATATACATGAAAAGCAAATTTTAGAAACTTTCTGAGTCGATCTATTATTAGGTCGGACAAACTGGGAAGATCGTTGCTCCTGAGCTATACATGGCTTTTGGTGTGTCTGGAGCTATTCAACACCTGGCAGGCATGAGAGATTCTAAAGTCATTGTTGCTGTTAATAAAGATGCAGATGCACCAATCTTTCAGGTATTGATTTAAAGAAACATACACTTATCTAATAATAACTAAATCATTATAGTAAGTTTTCGTTTTCCTGAACTGTTAATTACATTGCTTGACTCTATGGATTTGAGATACTTTTGAGTTTTGAACTAAATGACATCGATGAGGATCTTCACAATCGGATGCTTTACGTTGTCGATATAAGATTTTCGACCCATTGCATCCCTGAATCAAGCATACACACGACCATCTAATTCAAAACCCCTGAGTTCATTATTTTCCATTCCATATGTCTTTACTGTGAACCCACTGAGACACTTGTTAATGTCCGCCTTATTACTTTTAAAAGACACGTCAGTCAACCCTATGTTGAATTCTTGAATTACAGGTTTCTGATTATGGACTTGTCGGTGACATCTTCGAGATCATACCAGAATTATTAGAGAAGCTTCCTGAGAAGAATTAGACCGGAAATCCTTCTTCCAAGATTGGCCATTGCACGAGCAAAAACGTTTTCGGCGGTGTTTAGGTTGGTATAATAATCATTTAAACGCATGCTCAGTTTCAAATGACACGAATGGCCAGTTAGTTAGTTTCTCAGCAAAGAGCCATATTTGATGAGATCAATATCTTATATTTAGTGGTCATTTGATCAATTATGAGCAAATAATGGTGTTTAATTGTTGGCTGCTGATGATCCTTCAAGAGAATGAGCTGTACTAATCATTTTGTCTTGCCTTAGCTTAGCTGTAAGAAGATTAGTTTACCAAACGTAGTATGGAGAGTATCTTGGCATGAAACAAATATGGTTTACATATATATTTGGCTTTTATTAAGATATCATGGAACCCTTGGCAGCAGTCTATACTCTCTCTGCATGACCAAAGGGCAAATACTATTTTTACTTATCTTTAATGTTGGGATATCAATTATATATAGAGTATAAAAGTAAAAAATACCCAGCAATTTATTATGTCGATACAGCCATACAGGTCAAATTCCTATCTTAGTTATCTTTCTGTTTTTTCAACTATATAAATCAAATATAAATTTTAAATGATTTCAATGGTTGGCGTATTTTTATATGCACATACATTGAATGGAAAAAAATTATAAATTTGGATAATACTGCTGGGGTGACCATTTAATGTTATGGGAATAGATTACTAACTTTAAATGTCTGAATAAATTTTGTTCCCCTGCGACAAAATAATTTGGAATTGTATCAAAATTAGCAGCCAAGTGATTGGAAAATATTCCACGTTGGCAACTAACTGGGATTTTCCTATATTTTTGTCGAGAAAATGACTCAAGACTCAAATTTGTGTTAGTGATTTATTTTTGCAATTATTGGAGTTATGAAAAATTGATACACTTAGGGGCTTAATTTTATAATTTTGCCTGCATTAACTCTACGTCCTTCAAATGGGCCGGTTCTATGACAATTTTTACCATTTATGTTCGATGACTAAATAGATGGAATTTTAAATTTATCAAAATTTATATATTGGTGATTGGCCGTTATTAAAAAGTTTTATAAATAAATTATATAATATTGTTAATGATGATTTCCTCGTACTTTCAAACTGGAGAATCAGAAGTGACTGACATGTAATTGGGAGATTAACAACATAGATAAAATAAATAAAAAAAAACAAGAAAATCCTACTATTATCAATCATATTACAAAGAAGCTAAGAATGAAACGTAAAAAAATAATAATAATAATAATAATAATTAAGACATATCATAAACAAACGTAGTCGTCCTTTTCTTCATGTGCGTGGTTCTCATTAATTCCTATCAGCTTCAAGTGAGTGCTCCACTCTTTCCATAAATATTTCTTGTCGCCTGAAACGAAACTATTTGATGTTATTTATTATTCACAAAATTAATTTTATGTATATGTATATAATATTGTATGCAATGCAGGGATGGTAATTAAAGTTCACCAAATTTATATAATTCGTAAACGTTCCTTTAATTATTCACCTTTGAAACGTCCATCTTAACCATTTCTTTCTCATCCATGAACTGATTCATGTAAGAAATCTGCAGAATTAAATCACAAAAAAAAAAATAACAAAACTCAAACATTACATAATAGGAAGAAAAAATTTCAAAATATTACATAAAAACATTCAATGATTATGTTTTTTACCTTCGGACTGCTGACGGGCGAGCTAGCCGTGTCTTCCAAATCGTTACTCTCCAAAGGTGTCGATACGAACTTAGTTTTCTGCTTCTTGAAACTGCTTTGCTTATAAAGCAAAGCCTTATTACTACTTATGTTAATACTTTTGCCAGAAAAAAACCCTCGATGGTTATCATCGGCACAAGTCAACTTCTTGGATATTGCTGAAGAAGATGCATCGGAAATAAGTGAAGGGCTCTCTTGTTGGGAAGAAGAAGTGTCGTTCGGATCATCATCATCATCGCCACCGCCGCCGTCGTCGTCGATGTTATTACGACGTTCTTCTTCGCACATGAAGCCTTGAATGTAATAAGTCCAACTGCTCTCTTCTGGCGTTTGTAATAACTTCGAACCTGAAGATAGAGCAGACTGATCTTCCATGGTTTTGCTCTTTCGATTAGTCTTTGATGGAAGGATATGGGAAGAAGGGGAGTTTGTATATATAGAGGGAATTTTGGATTAAATGTATGATGAGAATTTGGAATATGTATATAGAATGGATAATCTTAATCTTAATTGAAATAATGGTAATATTTGTTAGTTTAAAGAAACGTTTTGTGTGGTTTTTAAGAATGTATATGATCAAATAATTACTTTTACTTGACATACATCTTTGGCAAAATTAGAAATTTGGTTCACTAAATATATATATATATATTTTAATTTTATTTTTTTCTGAATCATTATATTTTATCATTGCTAAAATAGGCTACCAACGGCATACGTCGAAACAAATTTGGGTTTCAAATCTTTTTCTTCGACAAGATAAATTGAAAATTGTATTTGACTCTCACATGGAATTTTCCATCCACGATGCTGACTTGAAATATGATTATGTATGATTTTTTTTATTATTATTAATTTTTCTGAAAAAAATCTAAAATCTAAATTTGTTTTGACATATGAAATCAGTGGCTTGTTTTTGCAATTATCAAATATTATGCTAATATCGAAAATCAATATATTTAGTGATACAAACTTTCAATTTTTTTATTTCTCTTTACATTTATATAATAACAATAGACAATTAGAAAGGATTAGCCTTGTAAATTATATATATATATATATATATATTATATATATTACACACACACACACGCTACATTGTATTTAGATATGTATGCATTATTACATGTGGAATCTTCAAGGTGTGGGCCATTTTTGAAGTTAGGTAATGAATTGACAAACTGCAACAGAAAAAGAATGAGTTTCGAGGGATGGAAGGGTTTGACCTTTTTGTGTTGTATGATTAAAATATAATCAACAAAGATTCTACAAATATTGTTCCTACCAATAAATAATTAACTTTGTGGAAGTAGTTTGGAAACATAATTGTTATATTTCTCTCTTGGCAATATTCTAATGAAAAAAAAAAGATATAATAACCAGTCGTTGAACAAATTCACTTTGCGATACTTTCAAATTAAATTTGGTCTTAATCCACAAAAAAGCAAAATTGAATTAATTAATTATTAGATAGGACATTATGATATTTTATAGTTATATGAAATTATTTCTCGGATCAATTTCCCTCTTATGCTCAAAAATTCGTTATGCGCTAATCGGATGCCGGAGGGCCTAAGGCGGAAATTAGATGACATGTTTTTCATTATTTATATATTTTTTTATATAAAATATGCTAACATTCTGCCAAAGCAAATGTCATCAACTATTATCTTTACCGGGCCGAGCCTTACTATCAAGTCTCCTCATACCAATAAAAAGAAAGGATATCTATGAAAATATTTTAAATAAATAATGCCAATCTCTACAATGCAATATTAGTACAAACATTTAAAAATGGACCGATTAATCGGTCGATTGGGATTAATCGGATTAATCGCTCAATCTGTTCCACCGATTAATCAGCCGCCTAGGCAATTTTTTGCAGCGCCAACTAGCGCTAGGCGGCCGCCTAATTTTTACAACACTGCTAGCATGTGTCTCTATCTCTACTGTCCCAATTTCAAACTGTCGCTTAATCACAATTATGTATTAATTTTTTCCCTTGTATATTGACTTAGATGTGCAGTTATCATACATAAATAAAACATAACGCCGACTGTAAATGTATTGTGCTTTTGACTACAAAGTAAGCTTAATATATTTTATTTTTCGGAGCTCATAAGACGTTGCCACCATAACTTTATTAATCGGATTCATTTATTTAGGATATTATGTATTATGCTAATTCATCTATCTATATTATAATTATTTATAATTAATTGCCGTTTAATACATTAACTTATAGGACATCAAGGGCAAAGTAAATGTTTTTGAAAGCAATAACTCATAGAAAAATGATTATTATGTCATACCAAATGAATATATAATAATGCATCCCTATAGTATGAAACTGTTAAAAAAAAATGCAAGTATATTGAATTAAAATAAGGAGGAGAATATCATGAAAAAGCTGTAAAACTTGATGCAGTAGTATAAAACTAAAAGTGGGAGAGAATCAATTTCGGAGTAAAAGTATGACCTCGTTAGTCATTATTAAAGTAAGGGACATTAATTAAATTAAATTTCTATTTATTGGTGGGACAAATACATTATTTTCCCCGAACAAGCATAGGTTGTTTTTTGTAGTAAAAGCAAAACAGAGTTTTTTTAATTAATGAATTATAGTACCAAACCTCATTTCCATTTTACTGTTAAAGTTTCAACTACAAGGACAGTCGAATACGATGGATACTAACAGCCTTGTTGCTACCAAAAATAAATAAAATAAAATTACGGTTCATCATTTACCTACATTAAATTCAATTTTTATTATATTTTTCTAACGTCATTTTCTTTATGTTTCTTTTCTATTCAAATGGCCGTTGGATATTATTAATTGCAAATACGATAAAATTATAAATTTCTGGTTTACTAATTGTACATGTTATCAATTTTGGACTACTATATTTCATAATTGCAAAAATATGTTACTAACTTACACGTCGGAACAAATTTAAGTCCTCGATCGTTTTTTTTAACAAGTATTCCATATCCGCGGCAAAGTGGGTGAGTGAGAAATATCTTATATTATTAGTAGCCAAGCAAAATTTTCGACTTAATATGTCGTAAAAATGATCAAAGACACAAATTTATTTTTGACGTATGAAGTTAGTGACATCTTTTTTGCAATTGTTAAACATACTCATCCAAATAAAAATATCAGTATAATTAGAGATATTGTGCCTTGGAAACACTAATCAGATACAATTTGTTTTGTTGCCTTGCCAGATTATATAGTTACTATAATCACTGAATTATTTTGGAATTTGAAAATTATAGACTTATATAAAAATAAATATATATCTACTAAATATTTGTTATTACTTATATGTTAAACCGGACATATGCCTATTTTTTTTTTTTCTTTTATTACCGACATTCTGTTATATTTTCTATCACTCTCCTAAATTGTTTAACATGTTAAGTAATGATATATGCGGTCAAATCAACGATTAAAATGTTTGGGTTTCCCGAAAGGGACACAATTTTTTTTTCCCCTAAAAATAATTGCTCTATGTTGAAAATTAATTAAATGCAATAATATTCGTATATTCTATGTTAGATACATTAAACAATGTCGGAAGATACATGCATTTTAAATCTTCAAGCGACTGAATTGTTAAAAAAAATGCAACTTCGCCATGGCAATAGCATTACATATGAATGGCTTCAGTATAATATTAGAAAAAAAATTAAATAGTTCAATTAGTCGGCAGATAATTACATTTAAAATATAAGGGGCCATTTTCTTGCAAACATGGAGATAGCTAATTTTGAAATCGACATTTAGCATAAACAAAAAGTCTTTTCAACCATATACATATATAATATGTATTGCACATATCACCACGCAACACCACCGTAGTCCCTATATTTCTAACTAATTTCAGTTTCAATTGAATCTTAACTTCATCGTCAGCTATGAGACAGACTTCTAACGACTCCATCAGAACTAATCCTCATGACACATATGCTCCGTCCCAAATCCACGTAAACATCAAATTTACCTCAAAGATCATGGCATTATTGTAATAACTACATAGAAACCCTCGACTTAAAAAAAAATTAAAAAAATCAAAGTAATTGTTAAGACTACTGTTTAGTTGGAAGCAAAGTGTGCAATCTGTCAGCTTTCATGTTGTTTTCTCATTCTATAGAAAGATCAATTCTATGTTTTCTTTTATGGCCCATGAGACAAAGATGTATGTGGTGACAACTTAGTACTTAAACTGTTAGGATCGGTTAAGGTGTTTAGAGGGGGGTGAATAAACACTGGCTTATTTTTCGGTTTGTGCGGTTTCTGGTGTGACTGGTGAGTGGTAACCGGTTTGTAAGTTGCAGTGTTTGTGGATTTGAGTGCGCGGAATTGTTTCTGGAAGTTCGGAGCAAAGTCTCCTACGTCTCCCATTCTTCCCCTCAAGGAAGGATATCACTAGCAACTGGTTTTACACGTTACAAGGAGCACTCTACTCACTAACAGTAACTTACCAAAGCTAATGCTACACAGGCAGTTGTATACAAACAATCCACCTAAAACTTCAACAGCTTTCTAAAGTCCGTTGAGTACAAATCTCTCAAACTTTCTAATCGCTCTTGATGAACAGTTGAGAGAGAACTTCCGAGTTTGGTTTTTGTGAGCGAGTTGTGTTGTTGATCGTTCAAAAGTTATGTTGAGTCTTCACGCTCTTGGTATTTATACTTGTTCGGAATTGAGCCGTTGTGTGAAGACTCTGACCAGCTTCCTGACATTATTAAATATCGTTTCCTGAAATAGGCTGGTTTCAGAACCTGGTTCAGGTTCTCTACAGACTGCGCCTTTCACCAAAATGGGCATATATCAGCCCAACGTCTCTTTGGTCGCAGCCTTGACTTAAATGAATTTGTACTGCATTGTTCTCCTTAATCGATGCATATTTGAATTTGGCTTCTGGCTCCTGGTCTGATGTTGAGTTCCTGACTCTTAAGTGTAAATCACCAGTCGCCACAGCCTTGAACATCGGGTGCCTGACTTGAGAACTGGTTTCTGATTCCTTAAGCGTTCTTGATCAGGTGCTCTGCCAGTTCCTTAGATTATCGGGCGCTTGTTTTAAGTTTAAGTCACCGAAACCATTTACGTTATGGGTTCTGAATTCCTTAACATAAACTGAACAGCCATGTAGCATCAGTTATCCATAGGGTAAAGGTAAGAAGGATTATATGCTATCTTCCACCAAAGCTTTTAATTCTTGGCTTCCCTACATACAATATTGTACACTTTCCTTTCTCATGATTCTAATGTGTTTTTGTTTCTTTATGACTTGTAAGAAGTTAAATTAAAGCCAAACAAACGTTCAATTTAGTCTTAATAGCACATATGATGATCAACCTTTTTTTTTTTTTTTTTTGAGTGGCAACTTTATTGAAAAGCTTAAATTTTTAAGGAGAGCATTATATTTTAATTTTTACATATCTTACATTTACGACTATTTTATTTCTTATCTAACCTTAAAAATGGATTTCTCATTAACTCGTTGTCTGAGTTCTGATACCATGATGAATGACAATTCCCCCCATAAAGTTTGATATGTACGCATGACCTCTTTGTGTGAGCTCTGATATCATGTTGAATGACCGCTTCACCTAAAATTTTATCATATTTTAATTTTATATTTTACTTTACAACACTTTTTAAAATAAATAATTCAATCATTTTTATGGAGGCGACATATATTTGAAGCTCTAGTTTGTACAAAATGTCTTCACTACAATATATGTGTATGCTTTTTTAGGTAAACGTAGTGTTCGTCCTGCAACTAAGTTCAAAAGTCACGGATCACAAAAACAAAGTAAAATCATATGTAACAAACATATGGCAACAAATCTATATGCATAGATGTCTTTAGAAAAGATGTATGTTATTTATTAGGTTGTTTCTTTAATTATCTTTGGTTATAATCTCCGAATATTCGAGAAATTATAATAATAATATAATAAAAATTATTTCATATATGTTGTTTTCTCGTGATGTCTTATTCTTGGGGCATACTTTTGTTAATACAACAGTTTGTTGATCACGACTTACGAATGCAATAATTTATTAAAAACTCACTTCAAGTTGTTGTCAGTGAGTTAAAAATCAGATATGAGTTGGGTACTTTTTATTTTATTTTATTATTTTATTGTTATTACACCTATAACTGAAATGATCTTTTCAGTAGTCAATTTTAAATCCTAGTCAATACTTTGTAAGTTTGAAGCCAAAGAAGCATCGTTAACACTACAGTTACTTGATCGCGACTAATGAATGCAATAATTTTATTAAAATCTCACTTGACGTTATTTTTCTTTTATATTTTATTATTATTATTATTATTTAAGTAGTCATTTTTAATTGAATAGAATTAACGAGTTGTACTTATTCGTTCTATCATCCCACCATGCATTGATATTGAAATTGTGACATCAAGATTTCACTTTAGACTTTCTTACCTCTTGATCATGCATGCATATGCTGCTATATTGGGCTAAACTAATTTTTCCGAATAGAATTATATCGCACTTCTCGAGCATTCACGGTGAAGTCGGCCTATTGGGCGGCGGCTCCTTGACGATGCCCCGGCGTCGACCTCCACCCCATCACCATCATGGAAATTTATTGGGATGCAAAGTTCAAACCGCTTGTTAAGACGTTTGTATGGCGCATGGGCCGAAATCGTTATAATTGGATTCTGCGAGCAATTCGGTGAGAACGAAGAAATTTTGAGATTTCGATTTATTTTTCGCCCCCAATGAGATGGGGATCTCCTTTCTTCTCAATAGGGAGGAAGGAAGATTCATCTTGGTATTCATGTGTGATTAGATGTGTTAACGGTTAAAAAAAATAGAACGAAACCAAACGGTTAATCATAGACGTATTCAACGACCGTTCAAATCGATATTGTGATTTTTTCGGTTAGGTTATGGTTTTCGTAATATTAAAACCATAACGGCTGTTTTTTTTTTTTTTTTATAAATTTCGGAAAAAAAATAATAATAAAAGAGGGAAAAATTAAAGGTTCAAACCGTCGGTTTCAATCGGTGGTCTGAACCATAACCACATGTTCAAAACTGTAGCGGGCGGTTTTGAACTGAAACCGTTAGCATGAAGCATGAGTCGAATCTAATGAGACCAGACCCAAGAGAGAATTAAGGCGACCCAATAGGCCCATTTGGTTATTTAATCAGTTTCTTTATGTTTCATATTATTACACTAGTTATGGTTACTATACCATAACGTGTGTAGTGGAGTAGTTAGTGGGATAGTTATTTCTTATGTATGCATGTATGTATATATTTGTGGCGTTATCTATATCTTTATATAATTGGTGATGGCCTTAATGATGTGGTAAATTTAATTAAAATCTGATCGCCAATCATGATTAATTAGACGATTCTGATTTAACTTATCTATATTATTTATTACTTGCTATTTGCTCCTTCCTTTTATAATTTATTTTAATATTAATAATTACAATTGATTTCTCTAATTTTTATTTATTTTAATTACATCAACACAAATTTATTTTTTAAATAATATTTTATTTATTAAATATTATAAATTATAAATAATTTAAAACATACTATAATATTATGTATTTATATTTTATGCACAAGCATGAGTGTCCAATAAAATACTAGTTTTCTATAAGGGGGAGGGGAGATATAGAAAAGTTATTGTAGCAATGCAAAATTCATTCTTCTTCCCTAAATAAATATTCTAGAAGAAATTATCCCGCCTCCATCTAAGTGCGACAGTATCACCTATGGGTTGTCCGAAAGATTTTGAACATGTAGTCCGCCGCCAAAGCTATGGAGGGAGGCCTTCGGTTAACATTTATAAGGACGTTCCAGCCATCAATCATATCACAGTTAAGCTCAAATGAATTTATAATATGTTAAGAAAAAGTAAAAAAATTAAAAGAAAAGAAAAAGAAATTAGAAGTCAATGATTGGTTCTCCGACAGTCAAGTTTCTCTGAACATCCCAAGGCAAGTTAAATAGCTTGGCCATGATGAACTTGAATATCTTGTTAACATTGATGTTGTGTGTTGCGCTTGAAAAGAAAAGGGTTGCTTTCATAGCCCTAGCATATGCTCGTGCCTGCAATACAATAATATAATATATTCACTAAATATACATAATAATAAATCATTATGATTGTGTAGAACATAGAAAATATATATATATATATATATATATATATCATTTTTAGTAGCATGGTCACTATACTAAACTCAAATCTCATTATCTTATTTACGGGTGTAAATGTGACGAAGAGCTCAAAATTCTATGTTAAACTCAAAGTTTGAACTTGAACTCGATGAGTTATTTATTTATTTTAGAGCTCTATGCTTGATGATAAACTTTCAGGGTTGAGCTCGCAAATTTTATATTAGGCTCGGGCCCCAGCATGAGGTCGACGGGTTGAGCTCGGGCCTAATGATAAATAATTAAAGTCTAACTCAGACGAACCGCACTTGAAGCACGGAATTTTTTAATTTACAATAAAAAAAATATGAAAAATTAAGGGAAAAAAATCATGAGTCGGCTCGTGAGCTTTAGAACGGTCACGACGAAGCTCAAGCTCGAACTCATAGTTTAACCCCCTAATTTTTTGCCGGTAAACTACTTAGTTTGCTATAAGCTACTTTGAGCGCAATTAATTAAAAGAAAAAAGAATGGATAAGCATAAAAAAAAAATCAAAATAGACAAAAATAACAAGACGCCTCAGATATATATACGGACATTCCTTATTTTCTTGTTTCCCTAGAAAAAAAATGAAATAATTACTCCAACACGTCTCTATTGGGACAAATGCGTAATTACCATTTTAACTAATAATAATTCAATCGAAAGGTCAAAGACGACTCTTAAGTCTTAACTTAGTCTTCCATAAATACGTTAAATTTCTACGCGTGGGGCTGCTAAGAAAGATTGATACTGATTGATGATGCATATGCGCACACGACAATATCTATTTGATAATGGATATCCTAAATCATCTAATATATATATATATATATATATATATAATAATTTGCAATTTAAAGAAATTTTATAGTTTGTGATTTTTTACCTGTGTAATAACAGTCCATTGCATATCAGGAGGAAGTTGGACGAAATCATCGAATTTAGTTCCAATTAATATGGGAATTGCACTCTGCAAATAAATAAAATATAATATATATGCAATAGTTAGATGATTTAATGACCTATAAATGCCATTAATTGTAGGTAGTTGAGCAATAAAATTGCCTCAGAACTATTTATAAAGAAGCTCACCAAAAAATCCATGAAGCTCTTTTATTAGTTTAGTTTTGTTATGCCTACTGAAATATATTAAGTAAACAGTGAAATTTTATATAAATTTTAATTCTAAAGTGTGACTAAAAGTTAACATATCCCAACAAACGTCAGTTATTGAATTGTAACTGTACCAATCCGTGAAATAAAAAATAAAAAAAGGCTCATAAATTCAACCACTGTACCTAAATAATATATAAATCTTGTGAATCTCTTATTAAAGTTCCACGTCACCAAGACTAATTGATTTTTTTCACCTCCTAATATTAATATATATATATATTATTTCTTCGTTTATATATGGAGAGCTATAATATGATTTTATTGAGCTTTATCTTTTAAATTAAATTAAAGCATGCCGAAAAAAAAAGGAGAAAAAAAAAACTAAACTTGGCAAAAGTAAATCGTTTCACACCTGATTCCACTTTTTTGCCTCACTGTACCATCCACTTATACTGTATTTCAAATAGGAAAAAATAAAAATCAAATAAACATTAATAATAAAAAGAACATTAATTAGGCAGATAAAATTAAATAATAATCAATAAATTTACCTGCTGAGAGTACATCTGCTAGTAAGATCAAACATAAACAAGATTGCTACAGCATCTCTGCAGGCAATTGGAACTTGATCATAAGATCTTCTATCACCTGCAATAGGAAATATTTATTTCTTTTTACTAACATAAAAAAAGAAGCCAATTTAAGTAAATTAACCACAATTTAATTATAATTAATATACAGTAATTAATATATACCTCCAACATCCCATATGTTAAAAGCAATTCTTGCGCCTTTTACATCCAATGTCTTGTCCATTAGATTCAATCCCTTCATATTCAAGCTTCTCCTTACTTGCTCATCTCCCACGTACTTTGTCTGAATTAAACAATGTAATAATAATAAGCTGATAATTCAACCAATATATATATATATATATATATTTATAATCACAATTAATTAGCAACTCACCACAAAGCTCGTCTTCCCAATCTTGCAGTCGCCCAATATACTAATCTTCAAAGAGACTAAATCTGAGTCATTATCGTCGTAGCAGTAGCTGCTAGAAGCTGCTTGGCAGTTACAGTCTTCTTCCGCGGTGTTCGTCGGCGGCAAAGGGCAAGCGCCGTCGCCGTCGTCTTTGACTTTCTTGTTTCTTCTGGTGGGTAACCTTCTGTAGCGAGGCGGGCTTCTGCGGATGTTGCGACTGTTGATCCTTATCGAGCAGACGAGGATCTTATCCCAGATGAAACTCAAGAAGTTTCTTACGACGGAGACTTTCTCGACGAAGCCCCGCCGGTTGATGTTGACATGGAGTATTTTCCGGCAGAGATGAGTCATCTTTCCGGTGGCTTCGTGGAATTTCTGTGTGGCCATCAGATTTGTTCTCATGTGTGTGTATTTGTGTGTGTTTTGGGGAATGAGTTTCTTTTTCTTGTTTATGGGGTTTTGTAGCTTTGTGCTCTGTGTTATATTTGGTTGGCGTGCTTTTATTAAGATTATCAACAACAACATCATTAAAAATAATATTGAATAATAATAATAATAATATTGAATAATAATAATAATAATAATAATAATAATAATCCCCACTCAATCTGGCTACGAGCTAGCTCCTAAATACCGGCGTGACCTTTGCGCCACACAGACCTGGCAGAGGCTTAATTGCGTCACACAGTCCAGTGCTGGGACTAATCCCCGGGGTCAGATGAATACGTCTCAAACCTACCTGACAACGATAGTCATGGAAAACAAATTATAGGGAAACTACTCAAGGAATCGTGGGAGAGGAATTAAATTCCATAACCTAATCCATATTGGGTTGACTATTGGTTTTGTAGTATTTTGTGGATAAACTTGAAAAAGTTGAAGTCTACAGAGCCGGCGAATATTGGCTTCTACGATAGTTGGGGATAATCAGGTCATTTTTTGCAATTTATAATAAGTCTCATCCCCTTAAGGCAGTGTTTGGTTTATAAGATAAACCTAAAAAAAGGGTTGCAAATTATTACTAACACATTTTATCATGTTTGGTTCCATTAGATGAAGTCCATGATAAATCAGAAAGCCCGTAAATGTTTGGCGGGCTCTTCAATTATTTATCTCAAATGGACCCCCATTATTATTCTTTCTTATATTTTCCAAATATCTAAGTTAAATATCTATTACGATTTTGCCCTTGCTATGTATATACACCATACGAAACCCTTATTCATTTGCAGACAACTTCTCTATTCGCATACAACCCCTCTGTTTGCAGACGAAGGCAACTTGTCCATTTCAATCGATTGAAACCTCCTTCTATAGGTCGAAACACCTCAAGTGAGTGTAGGCTTTTATCTCTTATTATTTTACGAGCAGTTTCGAAAAATATTCATGTCTAATCTATAATTTGTATGAACACTGATTTATTTTTCTCATTGACTTGGGTATATCGTTGTTCTATTGATTTTCTCTGTATGAGTAGGTTTAGCTGTCTATTTTGTTAGTAATACTTGTATACATTGATCTTATGTTGTGCTGTGGTAATTTATTTCTTGGTCGATGAAGGTAAGAGTTCGAAACTAACCAAACGGACAACAATTTTGTTTCTTTGATTTTTCAACATTGGGGTTTTTTTTACATATTCTCCGTATGTTCATTTCTTTGGTTAGCTATTGTCCTCGTAATTTTACATATCAGCAAATACCTAACGCAATCATCTTTTTTCAACTATTATCGTAGAGACACATGGATGCCATATCCCGAAGAAATAAGGAGTTATTGGTTATTTTGTATGCAATTTTAGTTTCAATCGATTATTGTGGTTTTCTTGTTTGCAAATGTATTTCTGACTGAAGATGGACAAGAACGCAGAAAACGTAAGGATCCTATTAGATATAAGATGGCCAATAGATTAACAAAACAAATCCAATACCTAAGGGGGATAGTCGAAATTAGTGACGTAACATGCGTCAACCATCTTAGAATGAATAGAAATGCATTTGCATCTCTTCTCTATCTATTAGAAAATGTCGGTGGTCTCAAACATTCGAGGTACACCACGATTTGTGATAAGACTGCTATGTTCCTCTTAGTCCTTGCACACCACACCAAGAATCGTGTGTTACAGCAAAATTTCAGCAAGTCTGGCCAGTCTGTCAGCAAGTACTTCCAAGAAGTATTGAATGCCGTGCTAAAGTTACATCGGATTCTTATATTGCCCCCGAAACCTGTTGAGGCTGAAAATATAGAACAAAGATGGAGATGGTTTAAGGTATGACTACTTAAATCATCATTTATATGTTGTAATGTTGTAAACTGTCAATAATTAATTGTCTTTTAAATTAATATGTAGGGTTGCTTAGGGGCATTAGACGGTACACATGTGAAAGTTACTGTCCGCGAGCATGAAAAGGCCCGCTACCGCAATCGGAAGGGAGAAATATCTGTCAATATTCTTGGGGCATGCGATAGAAACATGAATTTTACATATATTTTAGCGGGTTGGGAGGGATCAGCTGCTGACTCACGTGTAGTTCGTGATGCTATTAGTCGTCCACAAGGGTTAAAAATCCCCAAAGGTATTTAAACTAGTGTTTGAAAAGGCAATATTTTTGTATTTAATGCTAGATTAAGATTAACTGATTTTATTTTGTGTACTTTTAACTTGTTCATCAGGCACTTATTACTTATGTGATAGCGGTTATATGAATGCTGAAGGATTCCTAGCACCGTACAGAGGTGTAAGATACCACCTGGATGCTTGGGTGTCGGTAGAAATGCACCACAAAACAACAAAGAATATTTCAACATGATTCACGCTAGGGCTAGGAATGTGATCGAGCGTTCCTTTGGTTTGCTTAAAAAACGGTGGGCTATACTACGGTCACCGTCTTTCTTCCCAATCAAGTCCCAAAATAGGATAATAATGGCTTGCTGTCTGATTCAAAATTACATTCGAATGGAGATGCCATACGACCCTGAAGAAAGTTCAGAGGATATATTGGGTGCTGTAGATGTCGTGGATGAAAATGAACATGTCGACGATGATGAAGACCATGTGACTAATATTGGGTTTTCTGATGAGTGGGCTAGGTTTAGGGATGACTTGGCTGAGACTGCCTATATTGATTGGAAAAATTCGATCTAACATTTGCCTTTGTCATAAGTTTATTTTGTCTTTGGTGTAAAAAAAATTCATCTTTTGTGGTAATATTATGAATTGTACTTCTTTTATCCTGGTGTGGTGCATAAATTTGCATTTGTTTTGAGTTTTTATTGAAGTCGTTCATCTTGTCGAAACTAAGTTGTCGGCTCATTGTTCATAGTATTTGTTAAAATGTGCTGTTTTTTTTTTTCTAGCAGCAAATTTAATGGATCCAGGAGGTACAGGGAACTCACAAAGTAGCACAGGGAAATTTGATAAAACAAGGCGTGGTTGGACTGCTTTGGAGGAAAAGACACTAATAGATGGGCTAAAGGAGATAATAACAAATGGTTGGAGATCTGACAATGGGTTTAGGACCGGGTATTTAAAGGCTCTTGAAGTTTACATGATAACTGCAATACCAAACACGAACATTCGAGCAGTACCACACATCACTTCGAGGCTCTCTACTTGGAAGAAGTGTTATGCATCTCTGTCTTCTATGTTGAGCCTCACAGGCATAGGTTGGAACGATACAATGAAAATGATCGATGTTCAAGAGGATCAAGTATGGGATGACTATGTGAAGGTACTGTGTTGTCAATTTTTTATTAATAAATAGGGCTGAGTTTATTAACAGAGCATATAAATAAATCAATCATGCGTTCTCTTACATTGATTATACGAACAACCACATTGTTACAGAAGGACCCGACGGCAAGGACCATGCGTCACAAGTCATGGCCTTACTATGAAGATTGGATGGAGATTTTCGGGAAGGATAGAGCCACAGGTAAGAATGCAATGGATTTTCCAGAGGCTAGTAGAGATGTTACACCAATTGGTCCAGAAAATGCAGGGGGAGACTTCATTTTTGAAGAGCAAGAACGCAGTAATGACCTTGTCGAGGATTCAGTTGACTAAGCCAACCTCAAAAATTCCTTATCAGTAAAATATTAGTAAAAAACCCAGACGAGCTGCGACTGTTTTTCAGCCTTCCAGAAGACAAAAAGTTCGAATTCGTTATTGCAACACTCAGTGGAATGATTTAGGAAAAATATGATGTTAGATATATCTTTTGGTATTTTGATCTTGAAAAAGGCTTATCTGTCCAACAGTTGGAACATTTGGGACATGGCGTGCCTGTTAGATTACTTTTGTATTTTGTCTCATTGTATATATAGTTTTTGATGTGCACGCCATAGATACCCTGATGCAAGCACAGTTGCTGGTAGGAGTATTGTTTGTAAGCCAATATCATGTATATATGAAAACTCATTACTAGTATTTTTTTTTATCTCCAGCTCCTCAAATTATTATTTATATATTGGAATCTGCAGCATGTAAATGACGAATGATGGCAACAATATACAAGTTATAAAATAGAAACATGATTAGTTCACAGGTCGAGGTTAGTCGAGCATATGATACACAAATATTTACATGATGGTCCCAAAATATTCCAAAATACTACCTCGTTGAAAGCTAAACCAGCACACATTGGCCAAAACACCATGAAAATAATTGGACTACCATGACAGACTACTTGACTACATATCACACAAGTCACATTTTGGTCCAAACACAACTCACAGATTATTTACACATAACTTGTCCAACGGCTACTAAACCCTACATGGACCAAAACAAAAAACCAAATACTTAGCATAGACAAAACATGGGATGCATGGTCGACTATGACAACGACGAGGTTAGTGTCACTCGACCTACTTGTTCGGTTTTGGATTGTTGGACGCTGTTGAGCTTCCAACATCGCTTGGGGCTTTCAATGGAGAACCAAACACATCTACAAGCAGCATAGTAGGGTCCTTAACGTCGCAAGGCTAAAAGATTATCGCTGCAATAGCGATCAAAACTGTCTTCTGCCCCTGATTTTCCAACTACAACACGTCGTTCTTCGCCTGTAAAAGTAAGTTTCTTCGCAACATCTGTTTTTCTGCGTTGCATAAGTGGTTCTGGTGAGGTTACCTCAAACTCATTTGCAGTTTGAATCTTACCTTTGCCATTATCATCTTTGAGTATGAGTGTTTTAGAATCTGTGTCACTTGAGATTTCTATGATTTCTTTGTTGCGATGCACCGCTGAAATTGGATGGTCAAATATGATGCATAGCTTCGACCACTGAGTTTCACCGTGAAGCCAATATGCTTTAGTCAATGGCTCCCCCTAGAAGATTAGTCGAGGTTATTTTAAAATTAAAATAATAAATACGGCAGCATACCTCATAATGAGAATTTGTATTAGTGTTTCTAAAGACAATGTAATATTACCTTAAACCATAATATCCATTTCTTAATAGGAGCATCAATGAAGTTATATTCCTCATCCCATGTTACATTCGGTTCGCTTAGAATTTTGTTGAAGACAATATATCGACTTCGTAGCATATTGAACCTTTCCAACAGAAACTGACCACCGTATAACAAACCAAAGTGCTCTTTGATGGGTTGACGAATGCTTGTAATAGTGATGTCGCGCAAGTCTCCCGCCATTTGCCAGCAACTTTTTCCTCAAGCAATTTCTCTATGAAGTAATTATCAAGTTTCTCGGGCCAGAACTCATCGTAAAGATACTCCTCTCGACTGAGTAATTTATCAAACTCCATCGCTGCAAGAAAAACAAAAAATACATGTTTGTTATTAATGTCCATTAAAGCAATGCAAGCTATAGAATGAGTGCACCAATTTTTACACTGTAATACATGAACTTTACCTTGTCTTCAAGTTTTCTTTTGAAAATGAACAAGATTGCATAGTTTAAATAACTCATTGATGTCGGCCGTATCCTTATTTAATTAGTTCAACAACCATCCATCAATGCATAAATATTGTTTAATACATCAATACTCTTCTATCTGTCAACCACCACCATCAATGCTAAATATAGCAGGTTTAGTAATGAATGCCAATGAACTCGTAATTTTCAGTCACATTTATCTCAATCTATATTATAAACACTGTGCATAATTAATCGGAGGAAATTTTGAACACGTTAATTCACTCATTCAGACGCGTACTTGTTACCTCTTGTTTCTTCGTGAGTCGTGACTGCTCTGTTTGGCTTCTTGATGTTGCAGTGTTTGAGATGGTGAAAATGAGATTAGGGTTTATACATCAACTAAGGGGCAAATAGGTCTTTTTATATTTTTCTGGCCAATTTATAAATTTTGCTTCTTAACCAAACAAGATATTGTTTTATTTATATTATGTTTGTAAAAGTGCCAAGACGCCATTTTCGCAGGACAATCTGTGGACTTTTTTTTTCGGGCTTACACCTTACAATTAACTGGGCTACAAACCAAACACAGCCTAATTCTATTTTTCTTATTCAATTTTTCCCTTTTAAAATGAATAATATATATATATAATTATATATATATATATATATATATATATATATATATTTGTTAGCTTATTCTAATTGACCGGCTACCAATTAAAGGATGGCCCTAGCGAACAAACCCATTGGAATGGAACTACCTCTCTATGTAAAGAATTATATATATTAGTGTTCCTGCGTGTCCAATAATATATGAATAAATATAATATTATTTTATATTTTAAATGTTATTTTTTATTTATAATATTTAATATATGATATTATAATTTAATTTTTATTTTGTGTTATTTTTAATTATTTAAAAAGAAAAATATGATTTGTAAGGGTAGATTTGAAATAAATAGTAAAATGAAAGATAAAATTATAGTTTGATATGTCATACCAAATTGATTTGGAGACAGTTACTCTAAGGTGTCACTCAGATATATATATATACTAGTATTTTTTGCGCACTCAATGTTGTGCTTAATATATAAATACATAGTTTTATTTGTAATTTATATTGTTTAATAAATAAAATTTTATTTTAATATATATTTACAAAAATAATTTGCAAGGATATAATTATAATGAAAAGAAGTTTAGGATTAAAATGGTAATTACTCAATTAAAATAAATTATAAATAAAATGATCAAATATAAATAATTTTACGTACCAAAATTGACAGTTTTTATTCTCATCTTCCACTTAATAAATGGTATATATATAATTATTCTTTGAAGAATCATATAAAGGAAATTTTCTATTCCGATTAAGTTTTGGAATATTGGAACATAAATGTGATGTCAATTTATATGCGAAATATATATAATATTTAATATATCGGAGATGGATGTGGTTAATCTTAATAATCTTGTATCTTTAGCATCTAACTAACTAAATTTTAATATCTTTTTTATAGATGATAATCATATATATGATCAGTGATCACCAAACACTAAGAAGCTGATTGGTGGATCTAGATCAGTATATTTATCTATTATTGATTTACAGATAAAAATAAAAATGATAAATTAAAAAGAAAAAGAAAAGGCTGCAAGAACCAACGATGGTTTGACATGTAATTTTTAAAGATCAAACTCGAATTATACTTTATTGTATGATACGGCTTTTACATGAACTATAATTTAGGATTTTAATTTTTTTTTTCAATCAACTATAATTAGGATTCAATATGGTTTTATGAGACGGTGATTATAGAGGTTTTATTATTAAATAAAGAGAATGTTCGTTGAGTTCGCAATGATTGATTTATTTGATAAAACCATTGCGTTACCCAATTGTCAATAAAACATATATTAAATAATAAATACGTGAATATTAAAAGTGCCCGGCTAACACGCTTTAGAATAGACTACGTACCTAGTTTTCATAAATTGCCTTTTTTTTTTATAGACTCAAATTTATTAAATGTTCTTTTTTGTCGCAAAATTAAAGATTTGAGTGACAAGCATATCGGATTTTAAGTTAGTACATTTGATAATTATAAAAATAAGTCATTCACTAACTCCATATGTCATATTTCCTCTTGAAAATCAATTTTGATTGCTGACGTGGAATATTTCATACCCTCCTGGCTCCTGACATAGAACACTTAGAGTGGAATTTTTACTTTTAGTGTTAGAAAAATGATGAAAAATTCAAATTTGTCCAAATATATAGAGTAAGGGACATTTTTCATTTATCACATCCGAAATCGAAAATAATTATAGTTAGTGATTGAAATTTATAATTATATCAATATAATTGGCCTTATTAATGATGTTGCTTGTACGTTTTTATTTGAACAAAGAATTGGAGTTCCATTTGTCGGTTAGTTAATTCTAAATCTTATACATTAGTTTATCTCAAAATTTTAACTTAAACGAACGACATTTTCTTTATCTTGCTGATATGCATATGTGCCTATCTTCTTTTTTTAATTATATTAATGCACGCAATAATTTAAAAGTATCATTGAAATTCCTTCCCCTAATAACTACCATTTGGTAGTGCATAGAATAGGTCGACTATTCCTCTTTAAGGAACATTCCTAAGCCCTCACACGTGTTATAGAGTGAACATTACCCAATATTATGAGGAGAGGCCATACATTTAACTACATTATTTAACTATACAAGTGGTATTATTATTTCATTTCATATTATTTAGGGTTAAACTTATTTTTCAACAAAAAAACATATCGTGTTTGATGGGGTGGTGATTATGATTTCTTGTTGAGATCATTGCTTTCTAACGAGTACTAATGAAGACTTTCTTGCGCAATTACAAAAATGAAATGGCTTATTTGAACAAGACATCATAGACATTCTAGATGTATAATTAAAGCATAGGAAGCGATTAGAATAAATAATAATAATATTAATAATAATAATAATAATAATAAAATATAATAATAATAATAATAATAATAATAATAATAATAATAATAATAATAATAATAATAATAATAATAATAATAATTGGAATAAAATAATATTTTATAACAATGGTGCCAATACGATAGTCAGACAATAAACATAAAAATCAATACAATACAAAACATATTAGAAATAAATAAATAACAAAGTAATAATTGAGGAATCTAAATCTATTCAATTAAAATACGCATTTGACCCAATTAGACCCGAAGCATTAGTGGATCTAGCCTGATGGTTTCGACCCAACGATGGTTTCGACCCAATGAAACCCGTGGATCTAACCCGAATTAGCTATTTCGTTAAACAAGCCACATTTAACATATTAGGTAAAGTAATTATCTAGAAGAAACCTCGTTAGAGAATTTTCTTACCTCGTAATTTCTTTCCAACTTTGATAGATAACTACCAACTCTGTTGGAATCAATGTTTTAAAATGCGTATTGCGTAATGTGTCGCATTTTAGTTCCGAAATTGCGTAGCGTAAATATCGTAGCATCTTGCGTGAGCTTTTCAAGCAAGTCACTTATAATGGCGAAAAAATAAAACATATAAGATACACGAGCAAACAAATCAATTTGAAATGGTCTTCAATAATAAAAGAAGATAAATCTACTCTAAGAATTCACCGAGAGTTCAAATCACAACTAGAATATAAAATCCTCTAAGAAACAAGATTAAAGCTAAAAAAAATATATATTTTCTTATTTCTTTTTCTCAATATAACGAGGTCTTTTATTGACAAGACTTATAAACTAAAAAAAAATATGAAAATAAACGAAGATTAAATGCAGAATGTATAAGGATTGATTAGCTACGAATTTTGATGCAAAAGAAATCAAAAGTTTGATGACTTTCCAAATTTTTGCCACTTAATCCATCCTGTCAGATAGGAGTTAAACGATCATATTTTTCTTCATACTTGATATCTTTTAATTACGTTATTTATGGTAGAAACTAGACTCATTTGGCTTTCAAATGGTATTAAATACGTATCAAAAATCTTAACCAATGAAAGAAGATTATTATTTGAAGTTGACAACTCAATAGTTTCGTTATCACAAATAGCGTGTGTATTTTAAGAAATAGCGCAAAATAGTGCAAATAGCTCGCTAAATTGTCCTAATAGCGTACCACGTCATATATAGCGTAAGTTTTTTTAGACAAACGCTTTTTCCGTTGCGTTTCAGCGCGTTTTTTAGCCAAAATGCGCTATAGCGCTATTTAAAACAATAGTTGGAATGCTATTTAAATAATAATGTAAATAATGATAGCAATTTAGAGAAAAAGGTGGGATTAATTATTTCAAAAGGGAACGAATTCGATTGTTATTTGCATAACAAAATGCAACAAGGGTAATTTTTTTCGTACATTTGTTTTCATACATGAATTTATCGAATAAGTTTATCTGCAAATATTACGAAATCATTTATACATTATAAGAAATAAAACCTTCGACCAAGGTATTTTCAATAACACGAAACTAAATGCTGGAGACTAATCAATGACTAATGTAATCCACATTACAAATGAGAAAAAAGATAAATTGAAAATATTAGTCTTTCCACCAAACGTATATGCATATATTAGCTCGCCGTTTACTTCAGATTTAAATAATCATGAAAACATAAATTCAAATAATTATATATTTACCGATCGTTAAATAATCATGAAAACATAATGTACCTTACCTTTTAAGAAATATATACATATAAATAGTCTCTTACGCCACGACGTTAAACAAAAATAATCGATAAATATTAATATAACACGTTGATCTTCCTATTAGTTACTCAATTCGATTAGTTGACCATTACTTCAAGTAAAAACACGTACATACATGAATAAACCTCACAACTTTTTTAAGAAATATATCAACCAAAAATCTTTCGTTGCATCATTATATATATATATATATATATATATATATATATATATATATGCACACTTTCATTCCATCATCAACTGCTTTATTATATTTTATTAATTCTTGATCCATTATAGTTAATCTTCATAATTCCATCCAAACAAACTTTAAGTTTCATCCGATCCTATATTGTCTTGATCCTTACATCAAAATCATGGCCGCATCAAACAACTACATCAACCCTAAAGACAAATTTCCAAAGGCAAATAATGAACTTTCATGGGCTCGCATTGCATGGATCGCATGTTGCTGCGCTTCGATCGCAGCATCCATAGTCAAATCAGCTGTGATCACGGGCAGATCGGGCGAACGGGCCGGGCCCATGTTAGCCTCGTTCCTCGGCTACGTTTTTGCAGACTTGGGCACGGGCATCTACCACTGGGTCATCGATAACTACGGAAGTGAGAAAACCCTAATTTTAGGTAGTCAAATCGTGAATTTCCAAGTCCACCACAGGCAGCCACGATTGATCACCGAGCATCCCTTCGACCACAACCTTCACATCCAAGCGAAAGTGTTTACTACGATCATGATGCCCGTAAGTCTCTTGTCTAGCAATCCGTCGGTCTTAGGGTTTTTGGGCGTGCTCGCGGGGTTCGGTTTTTTCAGCCAGCAGTTCCACGTGTGGGCCCACATGCCCGAATCGAAGCTTCCTAGGTTGGTGGTAAAGCTTCAAAATGATGGCATCATAGTGACACGTCAGCGACATGCGAGGCATCACAGGCCTCCGTTCGACAACAACTATTGCATCGTGAATGGTTGGTGTAATGGATTCTTGGATAGGTTCAAGATCTTCGTGGCTATGGAGGTTGTGGTTTATTACATATTAGGCGTTCGACCGAGGTCATGGGGCGATGTTAAAGATAGAAATGATTAACTCATTACTTTTGGGGTTGATTAAATGTTATGTAATTATTATTTCCTTGAGCTAAAAGTACGTATAAAGTATGGTTTATATAAATAATGATCTATTGGGCCTTCTATTTTGACCGTGTATCTTCATACTTGGTGATCCATATAACAATAGTTGCTAATAATTTAAGAATTTAATTACGAAACAATTCCATTTTTGTTTTTTTTTAAATTTCTACAACCACCCATTTATTGACTTTTGATTTTTGTTATCGTAACAAAATGAAACAAAAATCCTGGTGAGTTACTCGATATTCGAGCTTGATTGTTTACTTTGGGAAGGAAAGCGATGTGAATTAATTCTAAATGTTGTGATTCAAATTGAATCAATTTTTCATTATGCCAGGAAACTATTTATAGGTTTCGAAAAGCCGCACGGGTAAATTCTCGTAAGGTCAACAATTTTCAGTTGACTTGCTTTGACCGGGCGAAATTGCAAACACAATTTTTGACTGTAGGTTAATATGCGACAATATCCATTTTGACACCCACATTAGCATCCAGTCTACAGCAATTTAGAGCCACATCATCATCCTTGTCAGTGCACATGTTAATGACACGTCATCAGTCCGTCACGCCATCAATTTTTTTTAATTGAATTGTTTTTACTAGTTAATTTTCCATTCACCCGAAATCAGTTTTCAGCAAATTAATAGTTTATAAACTTGTCTCAAAATGTAGATTTTAAATCTTTTATCATTTTTGAGTTTTGCTGAACGAAGACTTTTCGATTTCTGTAAAACCGATTAAATAGATATTAAGTGCTTGTTTGGTTAGTAGGTTTATATGTAAGAGGGTTTAAATTAGTAAGGTTTATATAAAATGAATTAGTGTGTTTAAATAAAATGTGTATTCGGTTAATGATTTTAACCTATGTGAGATGGTGTGTTTATATAAATCCGTATATATGAGTTTAGAGCTATTATATATAAAGTCATATTTTATATAAATTCACGAACCAAACACATTATCATATCATAAACTCGGGTTTAAAATTACTTTAACTATGAACCAAACACCCCTTAAGGGCATGTTTGGTATGCCTATTTATATATAGGAGGGTTTAAATTAGTGAGATTTATATAAAACTAATTAGTGGGTATAAAATAAAATGTGTGTTTGGTTGGTGTGTTTACAATAACTCATCTGATAGGGTGTGTTTATATAAACTCGTATACATGGGTTTAAAGTTATTTTATAATAAACACATGTTTTATACTAACATAGGTACCAAACAAATGAACATATATTAAACTCATTCTAAACCTACCTACTCAACATCACCTTGAGTTTATTTAAACCCAATTGGGCTCCTAACCCAATCTACATTTCTAACAGATTTAATTAATTCATTCAAACATAATCACGATTTTAATTAAGCAATATAAACCAAAGTAGAAGTACTTTTTTGCGGGGAAGGAGGAGGGACGTAGGAGGAGTTTGCCACAAAACTTCCATAAACAAACCTTATGTGTCATACAAACCAGTCTTTATTCACATACACATTGGTTCATTATTGATTGCTATAAATCTTCCGCATCTAAGCATCACTGTGTAGATTGAGAATCGACAATTCGTCTAAATCAGACCAACTGTCTCCAAGATCGTAAAAGAGCGCAAATTGATTTGGGTGTTTATTCACCCCTCTAAACATTTGGACCGATATGTGTGTGCACCCAACTGAGTCAAAATATTAAATGTCTAAGGGTGTGTTTGGTTTGTGGAAATTAGTAGGGAAATAAAAATGAAATGGAAAAGGAAAATTAGATTTTATGTTTGGTTGATTGAAGAAATAGAGAAGGAAAGGAAAAGAAAAGCAAATATAATTAAGTTTAAACTTAAAAATAAGGAAAACTAATTTCTTCAACAAATGGTGAGGAAAATAAAAGAAAAATTTATGAAAATCATTTTATCTCCTATTTTCTTTTTCCTACTACTTTCTTCATTCCAAACACATCATAATTGTACAGAAATGACTAATGAGAAATATATTCATTATTCAGGTCAAGGTCATGTACTGAGAATTGAATTCAAATCTAAGTATGAATTATTACTTCTGACTAAATACAAATTAAAAGCAGACACGTCGTATTATATGAATAATGCTTATAGGTCTGAGATTGTTGACCACATTTAATAATGAAGTCAGTCATGTTACTATTCACCTTATATATAATGCAAAATCATTTATTTCATTGTAACGTAGGAAATATTGTTGGTTTCACATTCACTAAGAAATAACTTATGTAGTAGTTTTATATTTATGTATCAAATTACCTTCACAAAAACAAAAACAAAGCTTGGTACTATACTATATAGGCTATTCTTATAAATTATAATGGCATTCAATTGATCGAGATTTCTAGGCCAGTTTTAATATATATATATATATATATATATATATATATTTGTAAGATTGGACGCTTCGCTACACTAACCTATATATGCTTTATAAAGAAAAACTTGAATAATTGAGGCATAAATGGTCAAAAGTAGTATTATTTCTTCTTGGGGTAATTTTATTAATTGAGACCTCCTTTATTCTATCTGCATCTCCTAATTAATGTGTAATTTAAACTATTAAATACTTATCAATTCTAAAAGTAATTATTTCAAATAATTAAATATTTATCAATTTCAAAACCATTAAATACTTATCAATTTAAAATCATTAAAATACTTATCAATAAACCAAACCAATTTTAATTTCAAACTGCATCAATTAAAATACGTAACTAATCTACAATTCAAATTGCACCAATTTGACCAATTCAAACTGCATCAACAAGTTAGTAATATAAAATTGTATAATGAATAGTACAATGAAAAATAAACTAAATATTTTATCGATGTGTCGTTGAATAAAATAACTTAATTAATTTTGTTGAACTTTATGACAAATAAATTAATAAAATAATTATCATAGAATACATGAGTTGGATAAAATAACTTTAAATTTTTTAAATATTTTGGAGGTATGAAGGGGCTGAATAGTATAGTAGACCCTTCCTTTTAATAAGTGCAAATATGCAACTTGCTATTATTACGCGCAATTATTGATAAAAGAATCGTGGACTTTCACTCTTTCCATCGGTCTTTTTTTTCTTTCTTTTTCTTCAATTGTGGGAGGAAATGTTCCTTTAAGCTTGGCGTCACGAAACAATAATTATTAAATTAATGTTCACCATGCTTCTTACATGCATAGTAATATATCGAATAATATCTAAATATATATTATGAAAATCGGCGGGGCCCACGCAGCGCTGACTTGTAATCTGCGCCAAAGATTGTAATATTGCATTGTAAAACATACACGCAAAAGCTAATTACTTAATAATAGTCGACGGCCAATAATTTTTATTAGAAGCTTGGGACAATAATGAACCTTTACTTCATATATCATTGACATTATTATATAAAAAAAAAGTACATAGAGACAAAAGTGTCTAATAACAATTATCGACTCTCTTACATATATATTTAGACAGTAGACAGACTAAACGATGCTAGAAAAATCCTATAATAATATAAAAATACAAATCTCTAACAAAACTTTCCCAGTGAAAATAGGTCCGTTCTTCTCTCCCATTTGATTCTAATGTTCACATATATTTATATATATATATATATATATATATTTACACACAAAATAAACTAATGAAGAAATTCTAAATTATTGAAGTCATGTTTCGACAGCGAATCATGGCTGATCGAACACGAACGAATACATTATTCTTTAAGGTGGTCGTTACAATTCCTTCACTTTTATAACCTCTATAAATAGGCACATTGCAGTTGTCAAGAAATCAAATATCTCACTAAGCTTCCAAATGCAATAAAACCCTACTTATATTATCTATAAAACAAATATGGAGCTTACAAACAAAGAGGAGGTAAACCACCTGCAAATCTCTCCATGGACTCCTCGCCGTGCATGGCTGATCTTGGCCTGCACTGCCTTCGCAGCATCCCTCTACAAATCCATAACAATCTCTTTCGAATCGAAAGCATGGGCCAAGCCCGTCCTACCCGCCCTGGCCGGCTACTTCGCGGCGGACCTCATAACGGGCCTCTACCACTGGATCATCGACAACTACGGCGACAGGGAGACTCGCTTCATCGGGTCCCAAGTGGCCAACGCCCAAGACCACCACAAGCAGCCGTGGACCTTCACCAAGAACACCGTCGAGGAGCAGACGTATCACCAGGCCATTGCGGTGAGCTTGATCATGTTGCCCGTCAGCTTCCTCTGCAACGAACCGGCGTGGTTAGGGTTTCTTGGGGTGCTCATGGGTTGCAGCTTGTTTAGCCAGCAGTTCCATGCGTGGGCTCACACGCCGAAGAACAAGCTTCCTTGGCTCGTGGTGAGGCTTCAAGATGGTGGGATTATACTGACGCGTGAGAGGCACGCGAAGCACCACAAGCGTCCGTTTAATGGGAGCTATTGCATTGTGAGTGGGCTTTGTAACGTCTTTTTGGACAAGACGAAGCTTCTCGTGGCTGTTGAGGTTGTCTTGTTTCGCTTCTTTGGCCTCCGACCTATCTCTTGGGGGGATGATGCAGATAGTTATGAAGAGAACTAAAAGCATCAAGTGGAGCTGAAATAAACTTACTTAGGGTTTGTGGTAAAAATCGTGAAGTTCATTACATTACATATTCAATCAAATTATATCAATAAACTGATGTGACCATTTTATGATTAGAAGTGAAATTAATTGTATCCTGTGTGTATATTAATGTTATTGTTATGGAATTAATAAAATATTTCTTTCAATGGCCTTTCACTTATTTTTTTTCACTTCTAATGGAGGTAACATATCGTATTTAATTAATCGAATTATCGAAAACATTACGAAGTACTATACAGTATCCATAACCATGAAGATAAAGCAAGCATCAAAACAGCCTTAGTATTCAAACAAATGTAATTGTTACCTTAATGTATAAACTAATCAAATGTCAACTAAATTTCTCTTCTAGATCAATAAATTATGGGTTTGCAATAAAAAAAAATATTACTACATTCACTGTATGTTCAAATCAAATCAATGTACCACCTAGACATATATTAATGCAAGTATTATGGAACTTATACTCGATAAAATATTGGGATTGTATATCAACAAGTGACGTGATGCACCTAAAGTTAAGGAAGCAATAGTATTATCCTATATAAGGCTTTTCTTTTGTTGAATTATTTACTCCTCCCCATCCTTAAGATTCTTGATATACATCCAATTTGAATATTGATCTATAATAAAAAAATTCTTTATTCTTTCTGAAGTTCAAAATATGCCTAAGAGGGGGAGGGGGTTGAATTAGGCTTAAAAAATTATGATTCTTCTTTCAAAAAATATTTTCTTTGAAAAACGTGATAACAATGCGATCTATAAGATATATCTTAGGAACGATTATGTATCTACGTGATCACCTTTAAACCTTGAAATCGTTTCTGGAGTTATCTCCTTGGTTTTGAAAAAGGTTTTTGGCTATGTCTTACATAAATGTAAATGACTGAAAAAGTAAAGTGAGACAGAGATTTTTATAGAGGTTATATCCCCAATTGGGGTTTAATCATCTCCTTAAGATTTGCTCCTCAAGAGTTAAATCTGTTGAGGTTTATGCCCTAGATACCGTACGAGGATTAGATAGTACGAGGGCATTAGTGTAATTTTGATGTGTTTAACATTTGTAATTGAATTATTTGATAATGAAATTATTTTTGTTTGTTTATTGTCGATATTAGCATGACAAACAATACAAAGGCAGATTATTATTTCGTCTAAATAAATTAACCTTGCAGTCGGGTAATAAGACGAATTAATAAAATCCCAATATTTACAGTTCAGTTACTGATTCTGTGGGGACAGAGAGGGGGCACCAGTAAACTGACATACTGTAATATTAAATTGAGTCCACAAGTCTTAGTCTCCAGTAGGGTGACTGGATTGACGAGTACGACTTGTTTGTCGACGGGTCCAAAGTGGTTGTGCCAACCATTCACTTGGAAAGTGGGAGCTCGTGATATTGATACAAGGCGAATCAGGGGATTGTCTGTATTTGGACACTGACTCGTAATCGAACGATCACACGCTGGAAAAGTCGATGATCGATCGATTGACTATAGTAGTTTACGTGAACCTTAGACCGAAAGGGTTTAACTCGGGGTTGGTCTTAAGGTCTTGATTTGTCACTAGTTTGCTAGGCCCAAATTGCATGAAGCAAGGGTCAGCGGCAAAATACGGTCTTGACTTTTCGACGTGATTGCCGGTTATACCGCTGAGCGGGATTTACGTCCTTGATTAAATTCAAGGTTAACGTCCTATGCAGTTTTGATGTGCGGAAATTTACCTAAGCCTCTGACCAGAGCATATAACTGACTCACGAGTGTCTGGAGGGCAGTTTTGGTAAATGTCAGCGACACGAACATCATAGCGTCTAGTCCTGTAAGTTCGACTACGCTTGACTTTCACTCGACCGGGACAAACGTAAAGGGTTTATACGTAGTACGATAATCTATAGTCGGTTCATGAATAATACCTATTCGTACTCAACTCGGGATCGGTTCGGTACCACGGGGCTGGCTAGGTGAATACCGAACTCCTGGATTCCTCCCAGAGCCGGTTGAGACGAACCAAGATAGTCGGGCTTAAAAAGGGCAACCGACACAACGTCAATATGAGAATAGAGCAGGCTGGGGCCTGGAATGAGAGATTAGGGTTTGGGGCTTGGCCGAAACCCTAAATGGCCGAAAATGTGGTAAAATCGCATGAGGGGCAAAATGGTCTTTTCACCTCACGAAATATTTTGGAAATATTATATTGGATATTTAATATTTAGTATATGACTTAAATGTGATTTAAATCTTTATTATTGTTTTAAAAAAATAATAATATTTAATTTGGAATTAAATAAAATATATATATTAGATATATATATATATATATATAGTTTTCGATTTTATATTAGATTAATTTCGAAATTAATTTAAATATATATTAGATATTATATATTTAAATATACTAAATATAGAATAAATATTAATTTATTTTAATAATAATTTGAATTTGAATTTTAAATTTAAATTCAAAAGAGAAAGACCAAGTCAACAAGTGACTTGATATGCTTAAGTGGGTGAGAATTTTTCTCCCCACCTCACTTAGCAATTTCGGCCACTTCATATAATATAAATAGGGTTTTAGTTTTGAACAAAAACCCTAAGTCATTTTTAGAAAAAGAAAAGAGAAAACTAGGGTTTTGCTCTCCTCCCTCTCTCTCGAGTTCTCTCTCCCTCTTTCATCCTCTCGGTCGCGCGTGTGTGTGTGTGAAGAGGTGCTGCCCGAGCCTTGGCCTAGCCGTCTCAAGCAAGGTTCGGTCGTGACGTTGTAAAGGTGCCGGCGTGACGCTCTTGCCCCGTTCGTGCGCGTAAAGGTGCTAGGAGAGGGATACAACATCCCGGGGAATAGAAGCTAGCCATCTCCTTTGATTTTCGTCAAGGTATAATGGCTAAACTCTTCTTTTCGTGCTTATGTTCTCGTGTTATTACCGAGCGGTCCAAGGGAAAGGCGGGAATCCCAAAAGTTTTAAAATTCCGCCGTTCAAGGAACGAGGGCCTCGGGCCCCTACCGGGGATTCCCAACAAAATCAATCACTATTGTGTTATCGTAGTTGGTCACCGTAGTTGGTTACAATAAAGATCGACAACCCTTTATACAACCGAAACATGAATGAATACTAGACCGCAGCTAGGTTGCCTCACGCCGAGTTTCGTTCCACGTCATTTCCCTGGGAATCACCACTCCCCGACTGGATACAGCTCGCTCCCGAAGGGCCCCCGGATACACCGATCCTTCCCTTCACGTGCAGGCACACTTCACTCTTGTCTCCCCGTGTAATCACAAGTCCGAAGACAGAATATATGGTTTAAAAAGTATGGAATCACTCAGGTTTCGCTCGGATTCGCAAGTGTAAGCTCAACGACAAAAGGATATCACCAGTGGAAGCTCGATAGCAGAATGTAATCGCAAGTGTAGGCTCAGCTATATAAAATTCGTTTCTACTGCACTCTCTGTCTTAAAAACAATATTCTAAGTGTTGTTCTCTATATATGCATCGAATGGTCAACACTTCACATGGAAAGTTAGTTTCAAATAATATTCAAAATCGGCACACAATCCATGCATTTATCGAGTATCAATATTATCTTAATCATGCCAACTATATAATATCATAACGGTCATAAGATCAATTAGCATGATTCATTTCCATATATATTCACAAATTTCAGCTCAGGGAATAACCTACCATATATAAGCGATTTCATCTAAAATCAAATCAGTGCATATCTTTCCATGTAGGGAGATCTCAATCAGATCAGAATATACCATATATAGTTCCCATCGAGTAACATATTTTCCATATATAGCACAACAGATTTCCATGTATGTCAGAGAATGATATTCTATATATAGCACACGGAATTTCCATATATAAGCACAACAAGTTTCCATGTATGTCACAGAATGATATTCCATATATAGCACACGGAATTTCCATATATAAGCACAGTGCGACATGCGAGATACCAAGGAATATCTTATTCCTTAAAATAAACATATTCTCATATATATTCCATGTAGAGCATAACGACTTTCCATATATATCACATGATGATATTCCTATGTTACGAGCAAGATATCTATGGGATTTCAGTGGTTTCAATGATATAACAGTTAAGCACATAATCAAATATCCGATACTAAAAAATTAGACAACGTTAAAGCGCATTATATCGAATATTTTCACCTACTTAAACATGTATCAACATTACATTCGAATTGCTTAAGTTATAGACCTTGTTGTTTCTAATTACATGGAATCATCAAAACTCTTAATCACATAAGACCAAAAAAGTCAATACTTTCTTATACTTCCAATCGAGTTCGACCCTTGCCATTGTTTCGTATTATATTAGAAGTTACAAATGATGAATTAGGATATCAATCATGACTAAATAGAGGGTTATTTTTATATGTAGGAGTGACAATTAACCAAAATTAAATCGAATAACAGCAGATTCAATGGCCATTCAATTTTTTTATTTTTTAATGATTGACGTAGCATATCGTATATCACACCCTATATCGAGTACCACGCACGAGATAAAGCAAAACATAATTAAAACAAAATGCATTTTTACCTTAATATAAATAAACAATAATCAAATGCCAAATCGAATTACACATATTTGAGATCTAAAACGTCGTCGTTGCATCACTCTGCTCCCGCCAATCCTCGTTGGGCTCGCTCCACGACCTTGGCCTCACACCGAGCCTGAAAAACAGCACCATCTCCACCGCCTCGAAAAACCTCGCACCGTCCAAGAACTCATTCCACGCGCCGCTCACTATGCAGTAGTTGTTGTTGAACGGCTCGCGGTGGTGCGCCGCGTGCTGCCCACGCGACACCAGGACCCCTAGCTCCTGCATCCGCACCACCACGCCGGGGAGCCTGCTCCTGGTCATGTGTGCCCACGCGTGGAACTGCTGGCTAAGCATCACGCACCCCGAAAATACCCCGACGAACGACAGCACCGTCGGGTCCCCGCACGCCAGGTCGAAGGGCACCACGGCGAACGCGACGGCGCGTGCGAGCGAGTGGATGTTGTTGGCGAACTCCCGCCTCGTGATGGTCCACGGGAACTTGTGGTGGCCCTGGAAGGCCTCTATCTGCGACCCGAAGAAAGGGGTCTCGGCGTCGCCGTAGTTGTCTATGGCCCAGTGGTAGATTCCCGAGCCCAAGTCCGACAGGACGTAGCCAGCATAGCCGGCTAGGACGGGCTCGAGCCAGACGTGGGACTCGGTCGATGAGGACGCGACGACGACGGCCTTTGCTAGGGTGGCTAGGATCGTGGTGCAGCCTGTGGTGAGCCAGGCTCGGTGGGCCCAAGTCGATTTCAGGGCCGGGTCGTTAGGCACGGGCGGGCGGGGAGAGGAGGCGATGGTCGGGGTCGACGACGGGGCGAGCTTCGGACGGGTCTTTAGGGTTGCTGGGGTTTGTTGCGGCGGTGAAGGTGGTGGCGTAGTGACGCGGGCATGTGGGATTACGTTGTTGAGTTTGAAAGACGACGACATGGACATTTTCTTGTTAATCTCTTAGAAGTATGTTGTTACGTTATTTTGATGCTATAATGTTTCCTTTTTTTTTTTTGAATTTATTTTCTTGGTTTGTAGATGTTGTAATAATATGTGTGATGGTTAAGTGCTGCAAGAAAGAAAAGCGAAGACGACGTCGACGTAATTGGTGGTTGTGATGTGAGTGACTTCATTGGGTTGGAATGTGGTAAGAGTTGGAGTTGCGTGGGTCTCTGAGAGTCTTGTATAGTTTTATTTTATGTGTTGGAGAATGCATATTATACGTTTTCAAGTTGAAGAGAGAAGGACCGAATGATTAAATAATAATTATAATAATAATAAAATTATTTTCATGTGTCATACAAGAAAGTTCTCTGCCATATACGTCAACAAGTTGACAAAGGATACAACTTCAATGTATCGGAAGGGCTTGAACCAGTGGTTTCTGACTTTTCAACTGATAGGTAAGGAGTTCAAATCTTCTATGAATCTTAATTATCGTTGTTTGGTTGTGAAATTTTAAGGTGAGTCTTGTAGAGAATTATTGAGTCAAAACTTGAAAAAAAGTGATCATTATCTTAGCTGAAGCAAGATGATCATTTGGAAGCTTTGTTTTGATCAGCTTTGAAGAGCCAAGTCTGATCGATCAAGCTGATGTTAACTAACAAACTGAAATGTTAGTTGGATTAATCTTAGCCGTTCAATTTAGATCTAAGGGTGCAGATCAAAGGTGCTAATAACTTATAAAAGTGTCAAACGGTTTTATGAGTAGATGAGAGCTCGTTGTACCAGCCACCAAGCACAAGGTACAAGCCCGTTGAAGCACAACTACAAAAAACGGTTACTGCTGAGATCATTTAAATAGCAGCTTTGAGAGTTCAAGTAGGCATGTTCGTGAGTTCATAACTTTCTGTAGAGTGAGATTTAGCGAGAGGTGAAAACACGAAAGTTGTAGAGGGTGTGGCAAAGTTGTAAACCCTTCTTTTCGTTTGAATAGGAAAGGCTTTGTTGGTCCGTGGAGTAGGCTCAAAGTTGAGGCCGAACCACATAAATCTGAGTGTTCTTTTTTATCTTTCTCGCTGTTTTTCGATTCGATCGACTTCAAGATCGTTGTTCTTGATTCGATCAACACATTCAAGTGAAATAACATCAAGTTGCGAATCGAGCGGTGCCAAAATCTCAACAATTGGTGCTGCGAAGCGTTGGAACGACGCGTGACAAGAAGATGGCGGCAACTCGGTTCGAAATGGACGTCTTCAATGGCCAGTGAGATTTCGGCCTGTGGAAGAAGAAGATGAAGGCCCTGCTCATCGAGAAGGGTCTTGAGGAGGCTCTCAAGCCTGAGGCCGAGATGGAACCAACGGACATGACAGCTGCGACAAAGAAGAAGACGAGAGAAAAGGCATATTCAACCTTGATTCTATGCCTATCAGACCAAGTGTTGCGTAAGGTGGCTAAAGAAGACACGGCAGAGGAGGTATGGAAGAAGCTAGACGCTCTTTACATGACCAAGTCCCTTGCCAAGAGACTCTATCTGAAGCAGGCCCTTTATCGATACCAAATGCATGAAGATCAATCATTGGAAGGGCAGCTCGACATTTTTTTGAAGATGATCTTGGACTTAGAGAATGTTGGCGATGAATTGAAGGACGAGGACCAAGCATTGCTATTGCTATGTGCCTTGCCACCTAGTTATGATCACTTCAAAGAGGCCCTGCTATATGGAAGAGAAAGGTTGAAGCTTGAGGATGTCTTGTCAGCCCTAAACTCGAAGCAGCTGAGCACAAAACAGAGCCAAGAAAAGAGGGAGGCTGCGGAGCTCTTTTATGCGCAGAAAAAGGAGAGTTCTTGATCCAAGAAAGGGAAAGAAAAGAAGAACTCTGAGGCTAGAAGTCCTGTGAAGTGCTGGCACTGCCAAGGTGAGGGTCACATTCGTAGGAATTGCCCAAAGAGATCAAAGAATCATCCAAAGAAGAATCAAGAAAATGGGGCAGCAGATTTTGTTGAAGATGGACTTGAATATGATGAGATTCTGACAGTTTCTGGCCAAGAAACGAAAGGAGAATGGATCCTTGATTCAGGGTGTTCATTCCATGTCACGTGTAATAGAGAATGGCTGCAAGATTTCAAGAAAGCAAGCGAGAAATCTGTCAAGTTAGGAGATGGAAAAGCTGTGAAGTTCTTGGAGTTGGTTCGATTCGTTTGAGGCTAAAGTCAGGCAATATAGGTATTCTGAGGGATGTTAGATATGTGCCTGAGTTGAAAAGAAACTTAGTGTCCATTGGAGTTTTGGATGGCAAGGGTTTTAGCACCAAAACATCATGTGGACAGATTGAAATTCTGAAGCAGGGAAGGCTGGTTCTGTCAGGGTATAAAAGGCACGGTATCTTCGTGCTCGAAGGCTGTATTGTCAAGGCGAGCAAGGTTAACGATACTAGGAAGTGTGGAGACTTGAACAATGTCCAAGAAGGCCCACAGAAACCTCATCTTGAGGTGGAGAATGATGCTGCAAAACAGGAGGTTGAAGCAGAAATACCAGAAAGTTCAGACTTTGCTATGAGTAAATCTGAGGATGATGGTTCTGATTCTGCACATTCTGAGCATGAAATGGACAGAGACTCAATGAGGGAAGGGATTATTCTCAGGCCTTGCTCGAAGTTTGCATCCACAGAAGAAGAAAAGGCAGGGGAGATGGATCAAACCTGTGAAGGAAGCTGAGACTTCACTGAAATGTGCTGGAGTGTCTGCTGCGAAAGGGACCAAGAGGCATGGGTTATATGGCTGTGAATTGGTCTGCAAGAAGACTCATGAAGCTAGAAAAGTGAGGAATTCATCGAGAAGGATGAAGAGAAGCTCAAAGAGCCAAGTTGGCTCCAAGTGGGAACTTTCAATCTTGCTTGGAGTTGATAAGGCATCTCTTGAGCTTCGAAGCTGCTAAATGCAGGTAGACCAACAAAGCAAGCTAAGGGGCATTGAATCAAGGTGGAGTCTTGGTTGTAAAGTGCAGGAAAATCGAAAGAAGCCCATGCTCCAGAGATGAGTTTAAAGCTGGTAAAAATTGCTAGTTTCAGAGCTGCGTTTGAGTGAGTTTTTGCTAGCTTTCTGGACTGAAAAAGGTGAAGATCTTGAAGAGTTGATGGTTATTGGCTCAAGGTGGAGATTTGTAGAGAATTATTGAGCCAAAACTTGAGAAAAAGTGATCATTACCTTAGCTGAAGCAAGATGATTATTTGGAAGCTTTGTTCTGATCAGCTTTGAAGAGCCAAGTCTGATCGATCAAGCTGATGTTAACTAACAAACTGAAATGTTAGTTGGATTAATCTTAGCCGTTCAATTTAGATCTAAGGGTGCAGATCAAAGGTGCTAATAACTTATAAAAGTGTCAAACGGTTTTATAAGTAGATGAGAGCTCGTTGTACAAGCCACCAAGCACAAGGTACAAGCCCGTTGAAGCACAACTACAAAAAACGGTTACTGCTGAGATCATTTAAATAGCAGCTTTGAGAGTTCAAGTAGGCATGTTCGTGAGTTCATAACTTTCTGTAGAGTGAGATTTAGCGAGATGTGAAAACACGAAAGTTGTAGAGGGTGTGGCAAAGTTGTAAACCCTTCTTTTCGTTTGAATAGAAAAGGCTTTGTTAGTCCGTGGAGTAGGCTCAAAGTTGAGGCCGAACCACGTAAATCTGAGTGTTCTTTTTGATATTTCTCGTTGTTTTTCGATTCGATCGACTTCAAGATCGTTGTTCTTGATTCGATCAACACATTCAAGTGAAATAACATCAAGTTGCGAATCGAACGGTGCCGAAATCTCAACAGGTCTCTTGAACTAGGGAGGATTAGTCCCGCTGGAACCCGTAGTCGTCCCATAGCCGATGATAAGGTTCGAATTCGATTCAGACCAAACCTAGTCGGAGTGTGGGGATTACGAAAGCGTTGTGTGGGAATACCTATCTAACCGAAAAAAAAATTTAGATTAAGTTAGACTTAAGGGTTATTCCGCCTGATCGAAAAAAAAAAAAAAAATTGATAACAACTTCTTGCATTCCATTTTAAAAATAATAAAGAAAAACTTCAAGAATTTGACATTTACTGGGTGATTATACCAATACTGATCCAATTACCGATTTTTTTTTCCTTAAGTTATACTCTAATTTATTTTTAAAATGGTTTATTCTTTACCTATCCAATTGGATATAATCCAAGTGAATTAAGATTGTGACATGTGTCACATTTTCTCAATCCAAGGTGTTAATCTCAGCACCATTTTTTAAATAAGACACATGTCACAATCTCAAGTGGATAGGATAGCATTGACCTTTTAAAATAATTAAAAATTATTTATACAATGTATTTTTTTAAATTACAGTGAAATTCAGTTTTGAAAACATGGAGACTGGCTAAAAAAAAGGGCGTTCCCCAAACCTTATGGGGAATTCTTCGAGTGCATCATCAGATTTAAATAAGAGTAATAAAAAGACATAAAAACGATACTTTCATTCTAAGTTACACAATCACATCGATGTCATAAAATTAAATCCTAACAAATAAGTGAAAAACCAAACCACAACATCGTACATAAACGCAAACAACTTCGCATGTCTGAAAGCAGAAAGGTCTCAGATCATCATCCTCCATGCTGCAAATAACACATCACATCACTGCATTATGTATAAACAAAACAATCGTTTTTATTGAAATTCTAATACATAATTGACATTCATGTTTCAATTCAACCACCAAGTTCATTTTTCTTAACAGAGATGCATACTATTCTATAAGATGTCTTATTTATTGCATTCCATAACCAAGTCAATTAATGGTTAAGTTACCATATATGCAAGCTTGAAGAAAGGGATTATTATTAGCATTTGAATTTAAGAATTAAAGTCAACAAGTACCTGCTGATGTTGATACTGCTGAGTTGGTTGATAGTTTCCATATCCCGGATAGTTTCCATAATATGCATTCGGGTCTTGAGGCAGGGGTGGTGGTGCATATCCACCGTAGGCCTCGTATCCTTGAGAGTACCCATATTGAGGTGCACCCGCGTAGTTTTGGTCCGTCTGAAACAAAGAAATGCATAACAAGGTGCCCAAATCAAGTTGTGCAGAAAGAAAAAAAAAAAAGAACTAAAAAGTTTTGTAAGAAAAAAACCTGTTGTTTAGAGAAACCGTGACCCCAAGAAAGTCTAACGTTTTGGCCTCCTAATTGAAGACCATTTAAGGTAGCCAATGCTCTTTCAGCAGATGCCCTGGATCAAAACGCATATAAATATCAGAAACTTTGGTTGTCAAAGAAAATACTGAGAGTTCGTTATAACCTAGCCTACCTGTCAGAGAATTGCACAAACCCACATCGTTTTGCAGCTGGAATTCTCACGTGGACTACCTCACCACACTGAGAGAAGACTTGTTTTAAATGATCCTCCGTGACATTGGGGTCCAGACCTCCTACGAAGACCTGCAATAACATCAATGGTCCTATGCCACAGAAGTTTGAACAGAAGTACCGACACTAGAAAAAGTACGCACAGTCGTATTGCTAGGGTCACTTTCACCTGGGGTTCCTTGAGTATTCTGGTATGGAACTGCAAACGATAATAAATTGTAAAGATGGAAATAAATAAACTGTGGTTCCTCACTTCATTTATCTTCGAATGTGGAGTGTATGGGGAGGGAGCAATTAAATGCCTCTAATAGAGGCAAACAGTTAGTACTCGAACTGCATGGTTTGAAACAAGAGATGAAGAAGAATGGTTCTGCAGCCTCATTCATACTAACATCACAAATAAGAGAATCCTAAACCACATTGATATAGTAATGCCATATGTCTCCAATCAACATACTTGTATAGTATACCAACTACCAAGATGTATATCTTAAATCCGAAACACCAAATTCTTTTTGGTGTCCTATGCAGGGGAAATGAAGCTTAACACTGGAGAAAAACTCAATGCCACAATACAATATCATTGCACAACAGCAAAGCTATAAGTACAAATTCCAATAACCACAGCATAGAGAAACCTCTATATCTTTTGCATTAAGAAAATCCAGTTATTCATCTAATAACAAAAGCACAAATTTTAGTCAGGAAGCACAAAATTACATCTGAGAATTCATAAAGATCTTTAATTGAAAGCGTAAGACTCAAAATCGGAAATGGACAGTGTAAAGGCAATGTTGCCACCTAAACTAGCAAGCAGCAATGACATAATTAAGAGCACACCAAGTATCTGGTGTATGTTTTAGATAGCATCCAACCTTTGGTTACTCCAAGGTTATATAAAATTTTGACAAAATAAAGCACCTTATGTGTTCCGTTAACAGTCCCAGGCTCTCAGGTAAATTTGGACGTCAACAATTTGATTGGTTTTTACAGAAATCAATTAGGCAAAATATTGCAACAATTACCTTGGGCTTGAGCTAACATAGGTCTTTTGTCAGCCGCAGGTCCTGTCCTTATGGCCCTAGTTGATATTAACACACCATTCATTTCATTCATAGCTCGTTGTTGCTCCACCTCATCTGCAAATTTCACAAATCCATAACCTTTGGAACGCCCGGTAGCCTTATCAATGACAACTTTTGCACCCTTAACCGAAGGGTACACGGATTTAAATGTTTCTTGAAGTAGGTAATCCGTAACATCAGCAGCTAAATCTCCAACAAATATGTTAAACTCGGGAGAATCATCTGCCTGCTTATCCCCAGCCCCATGACTAGCCCAGTTCAACCTGAAAGTTTGCTCAGCATTGGGCATCAGCGTTCCTTTATAGCTTTGCAATATGTTTTCAGCAGCAGCACGAGATCTGAAGTCCAAGAAGCCGTACCCCTCACACTGACCTGTTTGTTTGTTACGAATTACCTTGGCAGATACCAACTGAAAAAAGGATAGAGATTTGTCAATAAATCAGAACTATATTGAGTAGACGTCAGGTCAAATTTCCCATGACTCAGGTGAGGGGATAAATAAAAAGTTGCCAAAATTTTCTGGTTTTACGTGCAAACTCACGCAGAATATTTTATGACAGAGCCATGATTGTAATATATACTAAACCCATTAGCAATGCATGAATGAACCAACAAATATGTGGGATTGATATATGATTTTCAAGGCCCCTCAAAAGTCATTAAGGAGGTGTAATAATGATCCAATTACAGTCAGGAGAGTATGCGCAAAATGAAAAAAAATTCGACTTCCGCCAGCTCTAATCAGATTCTTGCATATTAAAATTCCAACTAGAAGGTGGATAAAAACAGCATTAATTTTATCGTAAAATAACTCAGCAAACCAAAAGAACCAAACAAGACTGTGATCAGTACTGTAATTCCAAATTCCAACAAGCATCGGAAAAACACAAATTCCAAATCCAGTATAGATTTCCCACAGCACCAAAACTCTTAAGGAATAGGCATAAACATAAGGTATCAGAAAAAACATACATACACACGCGCGCGGGCGCACGAAACAAGCTTACCTCTCCGGTGTGGAAAAAGCAAGAGTTGAGATAATTCTCATCCATCCAAAGCTGAAGACCCCCAATCCAGAGCGTCACCACCTCGTCCCCTCCGCCTCCATTCGCCACCGCTCCTTCTCCGTAGAAATACGACTGTTGGGTCGGCGGCGGGGGCTGGGAAAATTGCTGGTGCGGCTGCGCCGGAGGCATCGCATTCGCGTTCCAATACTGCTGCTGATTGTATGGTTGCATCTTTCGAAATTGATCTGAAGTAGAGGAGAAGAGAAGCGTCTTTTGTCTCTAGGGCTTTTTGCGAAAGGGGGGTTTAGACCGGATTGAGAGTGTACGTACCGATTGGGATTTTATCAAAAATTATAATTTTTTTTTTTGCTATCGCGGGCTCTACGCAATCGATCGGTTAGTAATTTTTCTTTTATAACTAAAGTCGTTCTCAAACTCAAAATAAAATATTTTTCACATAAATTTTTACAACTTTTCAATACTAACCACATATTTTACAACTTTACAAATTAGATAAAAATAAATAAATTAAAATATTATTTAAGTATTTTTTAAATAATTAAATTAGTTTACAATTATAAACATTATTTAGGTATTGCATAATATAAAAGAATAATATAAATCTAATACAAAAGACAATTAAAACATGGGACAAGTTCACTTAAATACCTAGTGGTATAAAAATTTATCATTTAACTCCCCATATCAGAATATTTTTCACTTAAGGACCAACTAGAAACTTATACTTCACTTAAGGACCAATTAGACGAAAATACCCTTTAGAACTTAACTTATTACAATTTCACCATGAATTTTAATTTAAATAAAAAAAAAAAGAAAAATCACATTAGAAGAAGAACGAAAGAATCAATCCATATATTCATCACCAAATCAAACAGTAATTCTCCCAAATCGAAGGATCAAATTGAATGCCAACGAAAAATCTTCACATCCAAGGAAGAATTTACGATATCCTCTCTCGTTTGATCCTGCTATGTATCGTTTCGTTTCAAATCGCCCGACCCAAATCATTCAAATCAAAGCGTCTTACCCAAATCCATAATTTTTTGGTGTTAGCTTTCAGTTAATTACTCGATTAGGGTTAATATATTTCGATTTGAGTTATTAGATCTTGATTATGGCGTTTTTATGTTAATTTGGGAGTTTTTTTAGGTTGTTAATCGCTTAGGGCTTTTTGAGGTTCAAATTGAGTCTGTTGGATTCGTTTTTTGGGGGTTCTACAGGTTTTCAATTAGGGATGACGACTCTTTTTGTGATACGGTGTGTGTTTATTTTTTGTACATGTTGTTTGTAAATTTAGTACGGTATAAGCATTATAATGGTACAGTATGTTTCTCTATATTGGTACTACATGTTTGAACAGAATGACAATCTAATTTGATTATGTTGCAATTATCATCTAATATAGTGGTCTGCTATTTTAATGAAAAAAGTAGCAACGTCGCCCGTCAAAATATAATAAATTTGTTGGACGGGTTCGTTGAAAGGGTTGAGAAGGAGAATGTAGATAGCTTGCAACGAGTGGTTGGAGGCCGAGTTAAGGGAGCAGGTGCATGTTATTAGCGAGCGCATGAGGGAGGTGGTGAGGTTGCTGCATAGGCACGTGATAGGGTTGCTGTTAAGGGTCGAGTAGTGGTAAAGACACGAGAGATTATCTGTATAGTTGAGGAAAAGGAGGAGGATAATGCCTACTATAAGTGTGATTTTATGTGTTGGATGTGGTTTGTTTGTTTTGAGACTACTTTTATTTGTTGGATGTTGTGTAATAATTAGCTTGTTTCTTTGTAATGTTCGTGGTTGGGTTTGACAGATGAGGTACGATACAATATAGTCGTTATGTTGCTCCTTCCATTCTTACATATGTTCAATATAAGTTATGTCATATTTTTAGCCAAATGTTGCAAGGACATGCTTTTTTGTGTTGCTGTAACGTTGGATATATTCTGACAAGAAATAGTGCTCTGGCTAAAATGTTTGCTATGCTTGAAATTTTAGGTACGTTAACAATATAAAATAAGGTACAGTAACCATGTATTTACAAAGTACAATATACACCAGCTAAATGGTACGTTAAACGTATTAAAATGGTACGCTATATTAATAGCTGTAAAAAAAAGGATGAAAATACAAAAAAAAATCATCATTATCGGCATCTTACATTTTTTTAATGGTATTGGAACAAATTCTGACACACAAAAAGTTCTGACACGCGCAGAACGCTTTATAAACTTGGTACGGTTTGACTACTTATCTTGGTACACAAACTGTATAAATATGGTACAGTATATGTCCATTATAAGGTACAGTCACAGACTTCTCAATGACACAATATACACGCTATATTAGGTACATCTTCTTAGGGTAAACGTTTTTTGCGAGTTCGAATTAGTTTTTCATGCATATTTTAATATATATGTTTAACTTAATATCAAATTTGATGGTTTAACCCTTACACATATGATTTTGTATTCCAAACCACAAGTCTCATAATAAGATAATGATTCTTGTAAGAACATCTTACTATTGAAGCTTGAGTTTAAACTTCAAATCTACGATTTTGAGGGTTAACCCATTAAATATGACACAAAATGAAACTTATAACATATTTACGTATACTAAAGTATTTTTGTATCGAAACTAATGTAAAATACGACGAAAAACGCTTACCCTAATAAAATATACCAAATATAGCATTTATATTGTATCATTAAGCAGTCTGTGACTGTACCTTATTGTAGAGTTATAGTGTACCTCATTTATGTATTTTGTCGTACCAAGTAAGTATTTATACCGTACCAAGTTTTATCGGTCCACATAATATATAAAATCACAATCCCAGAACGTCAACTAATAAATGTGAATCCCTAAAACAATAAATACATAGAATACTAAACAAAAATATCTATAATAAGTTAAACATTTTGAATTTAACAAACATCTATAAAACGTTGTAGTAAGTTGTTCTAACATTGTTCATCCTCTTCTAGTGAAACTTGAGGTTTGTAATATGAAACCATAATTACAGGGGTTACTTCGTCAAGTGTAATATAAAGTGAAACATATAATAGATGTACATATGAAAATATGGATTTCCTAACACAAAAATTCGAATTGCGACGAAAAATGCTTAGCCTAATAAGTTGTACCAAATATAGTGTGTATATTGTACCATTGAACAACATATGACGGTACCTTTTGTGGAGATATATTGTACCACATTTAAGTAGTTTGTCGTACCAAAATTAAGAAAGACAGAAGCTGGATTTATGATGGAAATTTGTTCTAGTTTTTATTCCTTACATGTCAGGTACCGTTATTTGTCAAATTCATCTCAGACACCAAAGTTGTTCTGACATGTCGGATAGCTGAATTTTTTTATTTATCATGGAATTTTACTGCTAATAATATGACGTACTATTTTAATGCGTTTAACGTACTATTTAGTTCGTCTTTATTGTACCTTAAACACACGGTTACCGTACATTTTTTAACTTATTACAGTGTCAAAAGTTTCTAGCATAACAAGCATCATTTTAGTCATAACACTGTTCGTTTTTTTAATACATCCACCAACATTAAACCAACATAAAAAACATACTCAAAATTAAAATATACATAAACGAATCAACGTTAATGCAACATATGACCCAAAAAAATATGTCACAACATATGTGCAACTTATGGACAAAAGAATGGAACGAGCAACTAAACTTATACAACTAATATGACAAAAAAAAGATGGCAGCACAATCTGAACAAAAAAATCACAAAGGTACCATAACCATACATTACAATATACATTATATAAAGTAATATGGTACTCTAAACACACCTATAAAGGTACAGAATATCCAAACATGTGTGTGATCTTGCATTGCTGTGAACTATCTCGATGTCCTGTGAAATAGACGATACGAAATCCTGCATTTTATTATGTGTGAAGACGCTGCTGATTGAGTACATTAGGGCAAATGAAGATAAAAGCACTAACCCACACAAAACTGCATCAGTAGAAGATTGATTACTACATTACCAGTTTGAGAGAGGCACCATATTCACCTACACACCTAAATTCTGAGCCTAAGCTCCCAAACATTCTTGAAATTAGAAACACCTACTTTAAGCATGCAGTCACAATTTCAAAATCATTCAAGTTGCATAAGAAACAATAACACGATGACCGAAACCCGCAATTTCAAGCAAACCCACGAACACGACCTATATCGAGCAAATTCACGAAGAAATTGGGATAATTGATTTTGTTTTCCAGCAACCCACGTTAAATTGAAAAGACACACGCTATACTAATCTGAATCGAGATATCTAACGGATGATTTGACCGTGAAAACCCACAATTTCTTCTCCCTTTCTTTCTTTTTCCATTTTTGGTTTTCTTCTTCTTCTTCTTCGATGGTCCCCACACCAGACAGAGAAACACATGTATTGTTGTTCGGATCGAGGAAAGCTGTCTTCTTCTTTTTCTTTCCTTCTTCTTCTTCTTCTTCTTCTTCCATCGTTCTGTTTTTTTTTTTCCTTTCTAATTCTATTTTTATTTATTATTTAACTTTTTATTTGATTAAATAAATAACAAAAATTAAAAATAGAAAAGTAAGGGTAAAATAGTCTTTTCAAGAGAATTGGTCCTTAAGTGAATGATATGTTTTAAATTGGTCTTTAAAAGATAAAAAATCTGACAAGGGGAGTTACGTGATAGAATTTTTAACCAATGGGGATTTAAGTGTATTTGTCCCTTAAAACATTTTGAAATAAAAGAAAATTATTAATTCAACTGGGATGTCTTTGTAAGAGTTAAAAACGTTTGCGTTGATGAATACTACAAACGCAAATTAGCGTTCAATGGTGAGATAAATTCATCAAAAACCCATTTTGAGTATATGTTTGGGTGTCGGTTGGAGTAATATTTATTATTTGCATTCAAGTTTGCGAATTGATTTGAGATGATCTAACTCGATAGTTTCCCACCAATACTTAAGTATTATTATTTTTTCTTTCTTTCTAGAATATCCCTACTCGACTAGTTATGGGATTGTGCGAGAAATTCCAGGACTAAGATGACTATGAACTTGCTCACCATACTCTTTTGGATGTGAGACTAATCTTCGAAGCCAAGTGAGAATATCTCACTCCCCACCTGATGACGAAAGTCAGGATTTCTAAGGGAATCGAGCTCGTGATCTCAAGAATGACATGTCACGGACCTATCTGCTAGGTCATGCCCTTAGGGGCTATGAACGCATACTGTTAGAGTCTGAATCTCTGATAATACCCGGCCTCGCATTACATATACTATATATATAATTACTTTATATTTTGAGTTATTTGTAATTTAAAATGTTTAATAGATGAAATTATAACATGTGTATTATTTTTAAGTTTGTAAAAAGAAAAAATTGATTTGTAAAGATATAATTATTAATATATATAATGTATATATATATATATATATTTAAATAAAGTGCATAAATGGACTTTAATTCATCAATTTCCCTTGACCATTGTTGAATGTTGATGCCTTGGACATAAAGAGCTTAGGGCTATTCGGAGTTAATTCTTTGATATTATTATTTTATAATTCTGTGCCATGCTTAATGCTTTAACATATAAAAGAGAATTCTCTAATGATATATATTTTTTAATTTTCAACTTTTTTTCTTTCAGTTTCTTTTATTATTATTATTATTATTATTAATTCTTTTTTGACCTTTTGATGGTGAAAAGAAGTGAGAAATTAGACAAGCATCATCACAGCAACAGATATGGACAAATATCCCATCCCAGGATGGATGAGAGAGAATAACAAAAATAATGCAACTTTAAAAATCTAATTACAAAACTAGATAACATTCTCAAACTATTACAAAACTAATCAACTTTTTTAATTTAACTATCATTATTTCCATTTTCACCACAAATTTATTTACAATTGCAAAATTGTCACTATAATTATTTCACATTATCAAAATAATTGCTAATAATTATATTTTTAACTCAATTTATTTTAAATTAAATATAATAACACATCTAAATTATTTGTTACTATTTTCCACATTAATGTTATTATTATTATCATCATCACCGTCATCGTCGTTATTATTATTATTATTATTATTATTATTATTATTATTATTATTATTATTATTATTATTATTATTATTATTATTATTATTATTATATATTATTATTATTGTTATTATTATTATTATTTAAATAAATGAGTAAATAGGAGATTAAACTAAAGAGACATGATTCTAATAGTTTCTTTGAAGAGACACATGCAAAACAAAAAGAAATTCAACGGACGAGGTGCTAGGTTTCTTCACTCAGCCTCCTCATCTTTCTTTTATCAGGCTCATGTTTGCTGCAATATAATTGATTTATTTATTTTTTATTTAAGAATTGATTCTTTCTATTGTATGTGACAAAGTTTTAATTCACATTATTCCTAAAAAGATAATTTTTTAATTTGTAAAAATATATCGAATTCAGTTATTGTGACGCTATATTGGGTGACAATTTAATCAATATTGACAATCACACATTTTCTGATCAAGCTCCAAAAGATAGTGGAGTATTATCATGTGGTATTTCAATTAATGTAATGTTAACTCATTTGTGAGAAATTAGCGGGTTGCATGGCAATTTATTGAAGATATGTGTATAGTATATGACAATAGATGATACAAATCGTGTTGCATATTTTTTCCACGTCATAGATAGTGATGGCATGCTCTATTTTCTTTCAGGTTTGCAAGTATTTTAAAGTTGATCCATGTGAATATGTTCTCGATTATTCTAAAATTGAAATATCGGAGATAACATATTCTTATCAGTTTGTGTGTCCGTTACATTAGTCGTGTTGGAAGCCTCCTTTTCATCTGGTGCATAATCCTTATTTACGTTCAGAGAGAAAAATAATACGTAAGCGAAGATGACGATATCCATGTGAAATGGATCGAAGGTCTCACGAGAAACACTAAAAGAGAAATAATGTAAAGTTGTGAAACTTTTCTTAGAAATTATTTTTTATTAGATAACGATTATTTGAATATTTATGAATTTTTACATTTTTTTCTTGTATGATTTTTTAGTTTATTATGCGTTAATAATAATAATAATAATAATAACAATAATAATAATAATAATAATAATAATAATAACAACAACGACGTTGATGAACAAAGAAAATTTGTCACATCGAGTAATATTTTGTTGGTTAAAAGTGAATTAGGATTAAAAATATAATTATTAAAAATTATTTTGCTTAATTGAAATAATTATTAGTGAAAACTTGCAATTATAAATAATTTTGTTGTGAAAATGGAAATAATAATAATTAAAATTAAATAACTTAATTAGTTTTGTAATAATATGAAAATGTTATCTAGTTTTGTAATTGGATTTTTAAAATTGCACTAGTTTTGTCATTCTCTCGAGGATGGAGTTATGAAGACAAGTACTTAATCAGTCAAAGAATGTTTTCCGACAAAAGATGAATGAAGAAGATTTAAGACACTATATAGAGTTTAAACAGCCTTTGTGCTCACGTAATTATTCGACCTCGGAGTTACAGTAGGGTGCATTACAGGGAAAGCGGGCTGTGGTGGACTAGCCATAATTGGTGGAGCCACCACGGAGGGCTGATTCATCGCCATGTGTGTTGTGTTTCCTGCCAAGGTTTCGAGAAAAGAGAAAAAAACACGAATATACAGAGGCATTAGATCGGCCATACGAATAAAACTATATGATGAGCAGGGGAAGTTTCTGAATGAATGATTGATCCATCTATCACTAGAACTACCCATTCAAGAATCTACAGATGTCAGCGAAAGATTTCACATAAATTCATAGAAGATTTTTAAGAGAGTAGAATGCAGGCGGGTTACCACAAAACAAAATGGTGACCATTCCTTTGTAAGGCAAACCATACAATTTAAGAGCGATTTTCGACAGATGAAGTATATATAGCCTCTTAGTGTTACCTTGGTGCATGGGGAATGGAGGGTGTAAGCTAGCTGGAGAAAACCCTGCTACACTCTGTACAATGTCATAAGAACATAAAGCAATTACCTTAGATACTTGTAGAACTTAAAAGTATTATCTAATATCGGGGCGTAAACAATTGGTGATGTGCAAATAAAATCATAAAAAGATAAAAATATTGTCGTCAAAATCATCTGAATATTCATAGTGTAAGCTTTCTTAGCATTCAGCGTGTTTACTATTAAGAACGCAAAAAAGCAAACTGAGATATCAGTTTTTAGGTTAACATGATGGTTGCTACATACATTTTGAGGACTTTGCTGAGAATAGGCAGGTGCTGATGAGACTTGCTGATAGAGGCCGGCATATCTAACTTGTTGACTTCTGTTAACCATTGGTCCAATCATCTGCCACAAATATGAAATTAGGAAAGCATATCACGCATATGAGTAAATAACAAATTTAGTTTTGAACCACAACAACCCTTCTTAATGTGAAGGCAATTCGTGTGAGGTGGAATATACACTTTGATTCATATAACATCAGGCTAAAATTGTTTCCTACAGTGGGATAATGCATATCAACAAGTTCAACACAGTGAGATTTTACATGACACGTATAAGTATCCCGGCTAGCAACGGATCGAAATTCCAACAATTTGCAGAAATCTAACCAAACGATCCATTATAAGATTAACATGAAACATGAACAATTCGGTAAAAACATTGAGAGGAGTTTTACATGAGACATCAGCGATCATGCTGGGATCAGAAAAGCTGGAAATTGACCAAGAGAATTGGTAAGAATGTACTACTCACAGGTTGAGCATATGATGCACCATAGCCAATATTTGCTGAAGCGATATTGTTGTGAGGAACAAACTTGACAGGAACAGGAGAGTGAGAGAAAGAACTTTCATCAACTTCTTGCGTGGAAATTAATGGAGCCATTGCATAGGTCCCGGGCATGTACGGAAAACTAGTTCCACTTGGCATGATAGGAGATGATATTCTCATATTGAACATTGATGGGGAGAATATTTTAGCACCAGGATTGAGCTTAGATTCCTTGAGAGAAAAAAAATGGTTGCAGTCAGAGAATCAAGTAATTAACATGCTGGTTTTACAAATAAGAATGAATTAACCTTACCTTCGTGTTTTTCTCGAAATCCGAACCTTTTTTAAGTGACAGCATGTAGGGCTTCGGTGCCATACCGAAGCGTGATTCTGAGTTAACATCTTCATTGGTGGATGTAGGAACAGAGATGTCAGAAGTGTCAATAGTGCTACGTGGAGTACCAATAGAAGTAGGTATGTCTCGTGCATGTTTCATAGTTGCTTCTTCTGCAATAGTCAGAACAGTTGATTAATTTTCACAACTGGAAAGTGTAGAAAATCAAGCAGCAACTTGCATAATGTTCGCATGCAACTAGAATAATGAACTTTAACATCGATCATAACATAATAGAGTAAAAGATCAGAAAATGGCGATTCCATAGAATGAATTTTGATAGCTATCTGATCTGGCATCATGACTTATATTATACGCATTCACCCTTTTTGTCCGTTGTCAACTATTGACTTTGCAAAGAAAAAAACAACGCCAAATAGTTCCTCCACTGCAGAGGCAATACACCCTCTTATCATCAAGACCAAGGTGACAAGAAGACATGATTCAATACAAATTGAATGTCGTTCGGATTTGGAAACTTACTGCTTAGATGCAGGTCATGGACTTCATGAGTCTGCAGATCAGAGGTTAATGTTATGAATAGAATAACCCAAACATTCTAAATAACTATATTCAAATCATCGTACAGATATCTCATCTTTAACCTTAAGATCGCTGTTGGTCACCTTGCTATCACTCTGTCTCCTTTGCAAGCCATCCTTATCCTGCCTGCCAACAAATGATGATTAAAATTTTATGGATCAAAACAAATTATAAAAGAGAAAAGGGAAAAGTATTAGGTTACGATTCAAGTTACACAAATAATGGAAAGTAAAAAGAATAGAAGAAGCCAAAAGATTAAAATTGAACCAAAATATATCAGCGTCGCAGCTTAAAGATGGATCTATGATATATATAATTTGATTTCTCTTGCAAAATGTGATGGCAAAAGTCTAGGCCATACTTATTGTTTAGTAATTAGCGAGGAATAGACAGTGAAAATACAAAATGAAACACAAGAAAGAAACTGAAACAAGCAACATCTTTGTGCAGGGACTCCAATATAATTTTGCGAAATTCTATCCTTCGATCAACCTTTAGCATTTTCCGTCATAGATGTTGGACTACATGGGGGACTATCTTCTTCCTCAAAATAAACTGCACAGTTTATATCAATAGGTGCAAGAATGAAACAGATCAAGCAAAAGATTCAAAATTACTAATTTAAACATTTCATATGACCTGCATGCACTATTCGAGGGAGTCCAGAACTCGCATGCAAAGACAGAATTAAATCGTTTGTCAGTAGATTACATCAACTTCTTGGCAGGGCCTAGCAGTAGTTGAACAATTCTTACCTATTTTCATTTTTTTGCTTTTCGTTCCATGAGGACTCGTCATTATTTTTCGACAATGCCTCCATGTAATGAATTTTAATCTCAGCTCTGTCACCCCCAACAAATCTCGATATTCCATTTGAAGGAAGTTGAACGCTCTAAATTCAGGAAAACCAAAACCAGTGAATGAGTACTGGAAATAAGAAAATGATAATCTTGAGGAACAGAAAAAAGAAGGTTAAGTAAACCACACTAACCTTGGCAACAACTTGAACAAGATCTTCCGATCGAATTATCAGTGTCTCCACTAGCGTTCCATTAGCAACATTTCCATCGCGATTTCCCTTCTTAATCATTCTTGCATTCTTCAACACAATTGCTACAAGCCAGCCATACAAAAATTCAGTCATTCTAACACGAAATATCGATTCAGCACGGATGATTTGGAGTTCAAATAGACGGTATCATACTTATATTGCTTGCAATTAAGACAAAGAAACAGAAACAGTACTCATAAGACATACCGAAACCCGAGCAAGCAACTAACTCAAACTCATGAAAATCAGAGGGATTCATCCCATATTCATTAAAAATCATACATACATAAACTCATATGAATTAAATCACAACACCTCTCACTCCAGAAAACGAGGCACAATAAAACAAGGTAATCGCATAGACAAGAAATTAATTCCTCAAAATAGCAAGTCACTGTATGTAGAAACTAAAAAAAAACATCTAAAAATAACCCCAACAAAGATTTAAAGAAGTTCCACAAATGACCTCAGTACCATAATCCTTGTCGACCGAACAGGTGTAGAACATTCCAGAAAACACAGAGAAGTCTTTTGTGTGAACATCCACACACACGCCAACGATGCACATCGTCGCAAACAACAAGGTATCGGAAACTACAGGCTCCATAGCCTCGGCGACGTCGTTTCTCTGCGTTTGCTCCTCGCCTCTTCTCAACTGAACCTTTTTGCAAGCCATTTTTGCAGAACGGACTGCCGATTAATAATTCGTCAATTGAACTGGATTGGGATCTGCGAAATTGGTTCACTCTTTGATCTATCTATCAATGGTGTATGGCGAGAGGGAGAAAATAATTCTTCCCCAATTCTTTACCCTGCCAATAGAATTCTTCTATCTCAACCTCACTCTTCCAAGAAGGATGAAAATATGCCTCGGTTCAAGTATATCGGTCAATATTTTCGTATTTTGACTTCGGAGAAAGGTGAAAGTACACCCGATACAATGTATACCTATCTGTCAATATTTTCGTATTTTGATTATGAAATGAATATGCCTCGATACAATGTATATCTATCTGTCAAAATTTTCGTATATTTGAAATTTTATGAATATTCAACTATCCGATGTCATTTAATTATTATCAAAAATTAATTTCACGATATCGGTATTATCAACGGAACTTCGAAACTACAATATTTTTATGTCTATTATTTAAACACGAATCCGTTAAACTTATAACATGAGTGTCTTATTTACAACGTCAATGTTAGAGAATTCAATTACAAGTGAAATGAGAAATTTTTATCATTTGGTAAAGTTCAACTTTAGTTGTACCAAAAAAAAAAGATCTTCCATGCATTCTCTCTAAAAATCATGTAGTTAGACATGCCCAAACCTAACCGTAACCGGCGGTTACAACCGTTAACCGCCGGTTGGTTACGGTTTAACCGTAACCGGCAACCCACGGTTGCCGGTTACGGCGCGGTTGGTCATTCCGACCAACCGCTGACCGCCGGTTAGGCGAGGCGGTTAACCGGCGGTCAATAAAAAAAAATTTTGAATTTTTTTTTTATTATATAGCCGTTGGAAAAAAAAAAAAAAATTTGAATTTTTTTTTATTATAGCCTTTAAAAAAAAAAAAAAAATAGCCGTTGTAATCGGCGGTTAACCGTGTAACCGGCGGTTAACGGCTATTTTTTTAAAAACTTCTATAAATACACCCACCCCAAATCCAAAAAAACACAACTCTCAACTCAATCTCTCTCAATATCTCTCGCTCTCTCGTAGTCTCGCACTCGCTCTCACGACCCGACGCGAAATTTTTTTCGACCGCCCGTCCCGAAAATTAAATAAAACTCTAATTAAAACACAACACCGGTCCCGACCGCCACCGCTGCCGCCCCACACCACCCCACCGCCCGCCACCGCTGCCGCCCACCGCCGCCCGCCCCGCCACCCCGCTGCCGCCCACCGCCGCCCGACCCTGCCGCCGCCCGCCGCCCGTTTCCGCCGCCCGCCCCGCCACCCCGCCGCCGCCCGCCCACCACCCCACCGCCCCGCCACCCCACTGCCGCCCCTGCCACCCGCTGCCGCCCGCCGCCCACTGCCTCCGCCTGCCCGGCTCTGCCACCCCGCTGCCGCCCACCGCCGCCCGACCTGCCGCCGCCCGCCCCGCCACCCCGCTGCCGCCCTGCCACCCCGCCCACCGGCCACCACCTCCGCCTGCCCGCCCCGCCACCCCACCGCCGCCCTCGGTATCGTTTTTTGCCGTTTTTCATTTTTTTTATCTAACGTTATTTTTTCGTGTCCGTGTAGTATATTTTTAGACTAGATGGATCGTGGTGGTCGACGTGGTTCTCGCGGAACGAGGGGCAGCAAAGGGAAGCAAGTTGTTGGTAGTTCATCGCAAGATGACTACCAATAATATTCGGCGAACGAGATGTTGGACCTTGGCGCCGTGCTCGGCGAGGACTTCAACATGCCGGAGTTCGCTCCATCGCCGGGATATAGCTCGCAAGCCGCGCAGACAGAAACGGAAGCGCAGACGCAGACCGAGACCGGCACCGGCCGCCCGCGGCGGCTACAGTCCGACCTCTTCGCGGTACACTTCAAGAAGGTACCGACCAGTACAGTTAACCAATTTAGAGCAGTTTGTAACTACTGCGCTAAGGAATATCCTTTTATGAAGGGTGGCGGATATGGGTCAATGAATGCCCATCTCCGTTCGAAACACCCGACTATGTTAGGATTAGGACAAAACCAAAGTCAAATGTTCGGAGGTACGGATTCGTCCGCTTCGGGCCCTGCCGGCGGAAGCGCAACGTCTTTGTTTCATTACAACGAAGACGTTGCGCGCCGCGAACTTGCGAAGTTTGTAGCCGCGAAGCATCTTCCCTTTCGGTTTGCCGATGATCCGATCTATGAACATTGGATCAAAACGGCATATAACCCACAGGCGAAGAAAGTTTCGCGGAGCACACTTACGCGGGACACTAGGAAGACCGTACTCGCGCTTAAACGCGACTTGGTAGGTCTATTAGGTAATTTAGAAACTAAGGTGTCGATTTGCTCCGATATATGGAGCGATCATTGGCAACGTAACTCGTACATGGACGTTACATGCCACTGGATCGATGATTCGTGGACGATACAAAAGCGCTTGATCGCATATAGGGAGTTCGATGAAGCACACAGTGCGCAAAACATTGCGATCAAGCTTAGGGGTATCTTATCAGAGTATAGGATACTCAATAAAGTCTTTTCAGTATCGTTCGACAATGCGAGCGCAAACAACGCAAGCATAGAACGTTTGATCGAGTATTGTCAACCGTCATTCGGCGGACGGTTTTTCCACGTGCGTTGTTTTTGTCACATACTTAACATGTGTGTGCAAGACGCGCTCGGTAGTTTAACGGAACAAGTGCAGCCTATACGCTACGCAATCAGTTACCTGATGCGGCACCCGTCTTTATTTAAGAAGTGAAAGCGGTACTGCGCTAGGGAGAATGTTCCGGTCAAGAAGTTTAGTTTAGACGTACCCAACAGGTGGAATTCCACCTACAAGCTGTTGTTTGGCTCGATGGAATATCGACAGCATCTCGCCGATTTCTTTGCCGAAATCGAGTGTTCGGTCCAGGTCTTTCCACAGATGTGGGATACGTGCAACAGCTTATGTGAGATACTTCAAGTATTTCACGACGCCACCGAGGTGATGTCGGGTTCATATTACCCGACATCAATATTAGCGTTAGATCATTGCGTTAAAGTCGCAATCATCCTCGACGGGTGTCGGAATGATCCAGTAGTCGGCGAGGCCGTTGAGAGCATGACTACCAAGTGGCTCAAATATTTTTTTGAGTTACCTGATATCTTCCTTATAGCGAAGATATTGGATCCGAGATGGCGTTTAGAGGGTACGGGTAGATTACTACAATGTTACTATTTGAAGATATCGTCGGGTCGTACCGTCGATAGCATTTTTTGGAAGAGCGTACTTGATCGAGCATATGACTCTTTAAAGGATCTCTTTAAAGAGTATAAGCCCGATTTCGGTCATGACCCACCTCGATCGGGTCAGGGTCAATCTACTTCTAGTAGTAGTCGATCTTCACGATTAGCCGACTACTACGACATCCTCAACGCAAACAAGCGTCCAAGGTCCTCCCAAAACCCCTACGTAGAACTCGATAACTTTATGACGACGACTTTTGAGTTCGAGGACGACGATAGCTTCAACGTCCTTCCATGGTGGTCGATGGTGTCGCCAACGTATCCAACGTTGGCGAGGATCGCTCGGGAGATCCTTGTCGTCCCGGTTTCGACCGTCGCTGTGGAGCATGCTTTTAGCATGGGCGGTTTGACTTTGAGCGAAAAGCGTTCGAACTTGGGTGTCGACAACCTCGAGTACCAATGTGTTCTCGATGATTGGACTCGAGCCGAGTATCGCACCCAAGATGACCCGAACAGCGACTCGCCCGACGACGTTTTCGATGACACCACCGGCACGGAGACAAGCGGCGGCAACGACGGCGGCGAGGATTAGAGACATTCGGGATCGGCGAGGCGTGAACTCCACATCAACAAAGCGCCCGAAAAAAGATAAGTATACTGTATACATCTCTTATATTGTTTTTGATACAAATAATTGTTATGTTTATCGCTAACTAATGAATTGTTATTTTCAGGTACTTCAAGATTTGCACAAGCCAATTACGATGACGAAGCCCGAAAAAGATAAGTATCAATCTCAATCTCAATCTATCGACGTATTAACTTTTTAATTTTAAATAATTGTAACGTTTATAACTAACAAATAAATTATTATTTTTAGGTACTTCAAGATTTGCACAAGCCGGTTACGACGACGAAGCCCGAAAAAGATAAGTAATTAGCTCTTTAATTAATTTTTATTCTTTTTTTAATTAAACATCTAATCTAACTTAAGTTTATGCATTTTTTTCTAGGGGAAGAAGATTTCGAAGAAGAGGGGCTTCGCCGCTTCAGTAAGTGCAGGCGAGTTAGCACCGTGTGATCTATGGATGCTTTGACGGATCATACTTGATTCGTCACGGCTCCATAGATCATTCGCTGCTTTCTTGCCTGGACTTGCTGAAGTCCAGTACTAAGGTACTTCAAGATTTGCGGAGAACGGATTCGGACCGGACGGAGACTGAGTTCTCACCACACCATATTTTGTTTTAATTTAATGTATTGTATTGTTAATTGGTTCAATTAAAATTTTGTAATACATTTTTTTCGACTTTCGACCAAATAATACACCGAATATTTATTCAAACCTGAATTTTCAACCCAAAAAAAAAAAAAAAAAAAATAACCGTCAACCGCCGGTTAGGCTAACCGTCAACCGGGGGCGGCTAACCGTCAATCGCCCCCGGCCGGTTAGACGGCGGACTAACCGCCAACCGCCGGTTACGGTTAACTGGCGGTTGGGCAAGTCTACATGTAGTTCTCTCTAAAAACTAAGAATTCTAAATAAAAAATCCATCTTCTTCCCAATCTTTTCCTACTTCTATTAAAGATGGGGAGAAACAATCCCCTTTTATTGATTATTTTACTTTTTAGTCGTTTATCGATTCTACTTTTTTTTAATCTCTCGGTCTTATAGCTTTTGTCTCCTCTTTTAATAGTTGTTTATCCCTCTGTGAGAGTGCTCTCTTTCGAATAAGACAAATTCTTTAAAACTGAAACAAAAGAAAGTGAATGATGAATGTGGGTATTCGGGATCCCCGTGGGGTATTCGGGATCCCATTTTCACACACACACATATATATATATATACAACAATTTAATTTTTTTTGCAGAATAAAAATAAATTAAGTAACATCGACAAATCCGATAATAATAACGAAACATTCACGATAAAAGAAATGGTGAAATACCACGGCTACGATATGTTTATTTTTAGGATTAAGCTTTGTTTTAGTTTTAAATTCTTTTAATATGATACGAAAATATAAAATTCATTATAATATTTGATTATTAAAGTAAACGTTTGTGCGTATGCTATGTTTAATTTAGAGTTACTTTTGATTTTAGATTTAATTTTTTTTAAATACGATATGAAAATTTAAAAGAAAAATACCAATCAATGAAAATAATTTGTTCAAATGTATTATTTTATATTATTTATTAATACACTAATTGGAGAACGTGGAATCACCGTTTGACTCAAATGGGGTTGGAGTAGGGTGGGGGACATGAATCACTTTCCCGTTCCATCCCCACATTTTTACCTACGGTGAATCACCGTCAACTCCCCAACCTCGTTTTGACCTGGATCCCTAGTCCAGATAACATCAGGTCCCAATGGTGATGAATTTTATTTTTTTTCGATCCAACTGTGATGGTTCACCGCGAAAATTTTGTCATCCCTAATAAAAGCTTCCCAATTTGGTATGTACTTTTATATTTGAAATTTTACATCTTTATTTTTAATTAATTACCATTTTAACATTAATTTTAATTTGTTATAATAAATTGAATTTTTTCTTTTTACGTATATACTTATAAATTAAATTTAAATTATAGTTTCTATTAAATAATATTTTCTTTTTCTTGGCTTGTAAGAGCTCAGTCATTCCTCCTGTTTGAAAGTTCAAGAAAGCGGGATTCAAGGGCGGATTGATATCTTCTCCAGACGGTTCCATCGCTTCTTACGCATTCTTATTAACAAAACTAGGGTATTGATTTGTATGGCCGGATATTCTCTAGAATCGTGTATTGGAATCACTTTTCAAAGATAATATTTGGACCATGCTCGAATTGTACCAAATCTGTCCCGAGATAAGACTAGAGAGACTTTTGTGTTTGTATGAATTCTGTTTGTTTGTGTTGAGTGTTTAGATGCTTATTTATAACCCAAAATATGATCAGTTGTGTGCATTCGTAAGCATGCATGACTTCTCCAAAGATGGTGTCATTTGAAGTAGACACATCTTTTCAGTTCACGTGGTGACACCTCTTTTGGTGCTGTTGCCTCTCCAAGTGTTTTAGAGTTTTCGAGTGTGAGGTTTCGGAGCACTGCCCAGCACCCCGCAGCGGGACCACCACTAGGGGCGCTGCCTTAAGATCCCGCAAGGGGGCGCGGCCCCCTTGACCCCCGCATACTTTAGGTTCCGAAATAAAACGATGTACGAGCGTGCACTCCGCATCTCCTTACTCGTATGTGTTTTATTTCCTAATTGCACTAAAATATCTAACAATTCTTAACGTGTTATCTGAGATTTGTGAAGAATACCCAGAAGTATCAACATAGTAGTCGATTTCGTCGCCTTGAATTCCTCTCCTTGTCCGTCCCTCAGATGTATTACCATCACTTGAAGAGACATACATCATTGTCCATCAGCTTCACTCACCATTGTTGTCAGCAGGAGGCACTACAAAAACCTCACTGACAGGAATGGTTCGATATGGTTGGCAATGGTTCAACCATAGCTTGCGGTTTGTTTACCTGTAAACTCTCGGGATCGATTTTAGCATAACGGATGCAACCTCATCGAGGGTAATTCAAGATAGGGATGTATGTAGAAAATTGGTTGTGTAGTAAGTTATCTATATAATAGATAGATCACGGGTTCAAATCCTTGAGCAACTGCTGAGAACGCAACAGAACCCATATGGGTTCTCAGACTGAAAATGATAAAAATAAGTTAAATTTATTAACTCAAAAAAAATCAGTTAAGGAGACTATTTATTAAGATCACATCTCCAACCGATACCCAAATCGAATCTCATATTTAAAATATTCCCCCAATCATACTGCAAACTGAAACCTAAAATGAGTTTGTGTATTTTTCTCTCTTCTAGAAACTTAAAATGAGTTAGCAATCTTCAACATCTCAAATGTTTACTTAAATTATATTTTGGCCCAAGATATTTTTATATTTCTATTAAAACCATATATATTAATGTAGTTTATATATATATATATAATTGTTTAATTATGATCAAAAGACTTTATTATTATTATTATTATTATTATTATTATTAGATGTAGCCCCCGTGCGATGCACGGGTATATTTTATGATCAAATTTAAACACACAGTAATGTGAATGTACTATTATTAGTCAAATTTCGGTATATGCATGAATTATTTACTTTGTAATTATACGCAAAATTAAGTATTCAAAAGTATAAAATTTAAGTACAACGAAATCGGTATTCACCAAACATAGTTTAATAAGCTACATGGTCAAAGAGAGTCTTGTAGTAATCAGTCATGCATCAACATAGACATAAATTATGAACCAGTCTTACACAATATTTGCACATTTTTTATGCAACGTATAATAATTCTATGATATCAATAAATAATAAAAGTATCTAATGGATTTATTAAAATGTCAAATGAAAAGTAGCTTATTTTGTCCTTATAGTCTTATAGTCTTTCATTCTCATAGTAGTTGTGGAGAAGTGCAGTTGTATAGTTATTGCAGTCGGGCACCTTTGAATTTCTAGCAGTCTCGCAGTCGTGTATTGTGTACTTCTCGTAGTCGTGCAACTTCGCGATCGTGCAATGCCTGGAGTTTCTGTTGTCATGTAGTTGTTTGGTCGAGCAATCCTGCAATTATACACAGGTTTTAATAGTCTTAACCATGCCAATCCTTTTGCATAAGTTCAGCCATCTCTTTCTTGATGCCCGACCAGAACTTTCTTCGATCTTTGCAGTATGTGCCGAGCATTGACTTGGATTGGGTCATGAGGATTTTCATCAAATCACTGAGACTTATACTACCAGCGTCTTCTTCAGTTTTGGTGATACTTGTGTCATCGCCTTTGGGAGCCGAACTTATCCTCAAAAGTCCAAACCGGCGATCTTACTTTCGCGGGCCGGCCCTATTAACATGATGTATCACACTTGAGCTAAATGAACGCACGGTTTGTGAAATTTATTCCCAGCAAAAGAGGAGAAACAAAAATGGAAAGTTAGCGAATTTAAATGGTTGAAAAAAAAATAATAAACGAAGACTCACTGAATGTCAAGAGATCCAATACTTCCTCAAATCAAACACATCAATATATAATACAACGTTCGCTCGGTATTGCTCGAGATTCTGTTCTATTTTGGTCTTAATTGAGCGAACGGATGCAATGAATTGTTTATTTTTCAAGAGTACAGTGCTTTTGATGACAATCTTGCAAGCTCAGGGTTACAAATCCAGTCTTATAATTTCTTAGATCTTTCAGTCTTACAACTTCAGTTGCTCAGTGGTGAGTTCTCTACAGTCACAAATATTTGCAGTCTTACAATTTTTTACAGTCTTACATCGCATGCATCAAACATATTGGCCCGAGATGATCACCAAGCTTCTTCGATGTTAGATTCGAATGGAGCTTTCAGAGTTTTGAGAGCGAATCTATTTTCAGAAAATCATGCTCGCACAACCTTTGAATTTTTGTTAAGAATCCGCAGTCTTACGAATTCCAGCAGTAGTGCGAGTCTTTTGTTCAACCAGACAGTCGCGCAGTCGTGCAGATTCTAAGAAGACCTAGTGCAGCCTTGCACAATCCAGCCAGTCGCGCAGTCTAACAAATCAGCCTTGCACCATCCATCAGTCGTGCACTCTTACAAATCAGCCGTGCACCATTAAGCAGTCGCGCAATCTTCCTTGTTGTAGCAGGCTTGTGCAGTCTTCCAAAGCTCTCAAGTTCCTGAGTCTTACGGATTTCGCAACTGCAGCCTTACAAGCTAAGCAGTCTTGCAATTCCTCAATCTGACACCAAAACAAAGGTAATTTCCCAACATGCCATGTACCTTGACCCGGTGGTACTTCCAAGTCCTATGCCATGTTGGCCTCCGCACGCCATTACTGTCTTCGGTGACTGCAGTACGCCTCATTTGTCCTGTTTTGAGCCAGATCCTAACATGCTACTCATCTTTGTCGTGCGTCTCATATTGCCCAACTTGTCTGGTCTGCTCGTTTGCCTCGCCTTTTGCCTACGTAGCCTGCCGATGCTCCTGCATCTGTCTCAGTCCAACGCGCCCACCTTGGTGCGCTGCCGTGTGCCTCGCCGATTCTTCCTCAGCCATGGTCCGGCTTGCTCAGGTTTCTTCCGATAATCTCTCAGAGACCTAGACACGAATGGTCAGACGGGATCCTCTTCGGCCACCGTTAACCACGCAACGGGTCAACCTTGTAACAATATCTCTTCAAAGAACAGGGAAAAACTCAATGAGAACATTGAAAAGCTCGTATTTATTGGCTACAACATACTCTGAGAGATTGATGGTAATAACAGTGAAACAATAATCAGACGTGCAATTTCAAAGTCTCATAAAATAAACATTATTAACAGTCTTACGACTAAATATTATAGCAGCCGGTCAGTGGAGCAGACTTGCAACATTATTGTGAATTACAGTCTTACAGTAATCAGTCATTGAAGCAATTCTGTATACCGTCAAATGTTAACACTTAAGACAATTACTAACATTAATGCAGATGATGAGTCTCGACATACAAATTTTAATACAATAATCATACAAAGAGAAATTTTATAATAACACGAACACTGTTCGAAAGATTTGTTACAACCAACCAAACCAAAAACAAAAGATGAGTTTCATTAAAGATGCAATCGGTGTCTATTCATTCCACGGAAGATAATGTCAATAGGTGAAGAAGACGGGCATCGTGAAGATAATGTCAATTCATGAAGAAGCCCAACATATTTCTGTTAAAAAACAAATGCATTAAGTCATTACCAAAATAATGTTATTAGTTAAAAAATATCGAAACCGATTAGAATCCTTAAAACCCGTCCTGTCACTTGCCTTCTTCTGAGTCTGATATAGAATTCATCGTTCAACGACTGCTCATTGTTCATTTCCACATCAATTATCACTGGCAAACATTGTGGTAAATAAAAAACAATAAAGACTCAAATTGGCATGTGGATAGGCTTTTAAAGAATCTCACCTTTCAAGCTTAAAATTAAGTATCAAAATGCATAGGTATCAGTCATGCGGGTATGCACTTGAATCTATTGTTTGATTCTCCTTTCGTCTCGGAAGCAATAGTTTGATTGTTTATTTGTATATAGATATAAGATCGATTAATGATAGATACAGTGCATCAATATATTAGAACGTATGCAACCATAGAAACATGGCACAACAGCCATTAAACACACAACATTAATATTACGACTGTTTAGATGAGTATACATGAAATCTAATACTTGGCACATTTTTGAAAAAGAAAATAACGAAGCTTTTTGTTTAAAGGAAATAATAATAATGAAGCTATCATGTTAAAAATAATAATAATAATAATAATAATAATAATAATAATAATAATAATAATAATAATAATAATAATAATAATAATAATAATAATAATAATAATGAAGCTATTGTTTGAAAAATAGAATAATGAAGCTATCATTTGAAAATAAAATAATGAAGCAATCATTTAAAAAAAATAATGAAGCTATCCTTTAAAAATAAAATAATGAATCAATCATTTGACAAAAAAATAATGAAGCTATCGTATAAAAACAACATAATGAAGCTGTCGTTTGGAAAAAAATAAAATAATGAAGCTATAATTTGAAAAAAAAAATAAGGAAGCTGTCGTTTGAAAAAAATAAAATAAAATAATGAAACTATTGTTTGAGAAAAATAATGAAGTTATCGGTTGAAAAAAAATAATAATGAAGTTATCGTTTGAAAATAAGATAAAATAATGAAGTAGATGTTTAAAAAAATGAAGTTATCATTTGAAAAGAAAAAAAAATGAAGCTATCGTTTGGAAAAACAATAGCAAAGCTACTGTTCCGAAAAAAAATAATGAAGTTATCGTTTGAAAAATAAAATATTAAAGCTATCGCTTGAAAATAAACTAATGAGGCAGTTGTTTGAAAAATAAATAATGAAACTATTGTTTGAAAAGAAAATAATGAAGTTATCTTTTGAAAAAAAAAAATAACGAAGCTATTGTTGAAAAAAAATATTAATGAAGCTATCTTTTGAAAATAAACTAATGAAGCAAATATTTAAAAAATAATAATGAAGCTATCGATTGAAAAAATAAAATTAAATAATGAAGTATCTATTATGTAATATTGTGAATAGATATGTGGATGTATATTATTTATAATTGTTGGTTAGATAAAGTTGAATAAAGATGGTGTGTATTATGAATAATGATGGATAAATAAAGATGGTGGTTAAATAAGGATGATGAGAATATAAATTAGATGTGTTTATTTTATGTTGATGTAATATTTTATTTTGTGGTTGTAATTTGAGAAATTTGCATATAAATATGCACCTTGAGTTGTATTGTAAAAATACACACAAGTATTGAAATACATTTCATAATTCATCTCTCTAATATTTCTCTCCATAATAATAATATCATAATATAAATAATAATCATAATAAATATTTTATAACACGTTATCAGCACGAGCGCTCTCCGGCAACGATCAACCTCCGGCGAAGATCTTGTTCGAGTATAATCGAACACAAGCACTTTCGACAACGATCAACCTCTCTCAAAGAAGTTATACGAGTATAATTGAGGTATGATAATTTTATTTTGTCTACGGTAATATTGTTATCGTACACTTATTATGAATAATTAAAAATAAATATAATATACAACAAAACGCCTATAGCCGAGTGGTGTCGCGGAATATCGTCGCTAAAAGTGATGAGAGGTCCAGATTTCGATTCCCCTTGGTGGCATGTGGTATTTTTTTTCTTCAATAAAAAGGGAAACAATTTCTTTTTGAGAAACTTTGAATTAATTATGGACTGTACGAATCTTGGACTATAGACACGAATTTTGGACAATGAATATGGACTGTGGACAATGGACACGGATTTTGAACATCATAATTACCTTACCGGAACTTGAAAAAATTAAAGACAAATAATAATGAACGATTTATTATTATCTCTTGCTTTGTGATTATTTATTTTATCTTATTTTATTGTTAACATGTTTTTATATCTATGATAGTAAAATGTCGAACTTGGCGAGCCTTGAATTTGTTGCTCTCGAGATTTTTGATACACTGGCTTGAGAATTGTTCATATGTTATATGAGTCGTCATGTTTCATCCATACGACCAAATGCCGTGAAAAAGAAGAAGCGAAAAATATTATGATATATCTTGAAAATCAAGAAAAAGGCATAAATTTCGACCGAATTATCATATTGCATTCCCTGAAGTGAATGCATTCGCAAATAATAAAAGTGGTCGTGGAAATTATATTTACTGTGGTTATTATTTCCCTCGAAGTGGAAAATTAATGAGTGAGCGAAAAAATATTGAGCAATATAATTATCATTATAATATTATCGTTGGTTATTATTCGCACCAGAAGATCCCGTTGATCTTTCTAAAGAGAAATTAAAAGTGAAGTGGCGTTGAAATTAAATTTTGCTCATGTTTGCAGTATTACAAAAAATTGGTGCCGGATCTGATAAAATACTCAGTCGGATATTGTAAATTTTCGTAAAGATCCGAATAAAGAAAATTGATTCCAACGGACTGATATTTTTTTATTTACGCGTTATTTATATTTTCTGTTTATTGTTATATATATATATATATATATATATATATAATTTTATTGTTTTGTTTTATTCATCAATAATATTATTTTATATTTATTTATTAAGGATATTGATACAATGGATACGAGTATGTGCAATGGGAAGTTATGTCTTGCAGATTATGCAACGACTAATACGATTCTAAGAAATAAGAAATATTTCTCCCATATTGAAATGAAAGAAACAAGTGTTATTACTATATCGGGTAGCACAAATATAATTGAAGGCTCCGAAAGAGCTAATGTTTTATTACCCAGAGGAACAAGGCTGATAATTGAAAATGCCTTATATTCACCCAAGTCTCAAAGAAATTTATTGAGCTTTAAAGCTATTCGACATAATGGATATCACGTTGAGACTGCAGAAAAAGAAAATATTTGCACATAACAAAAGTGGTTTCGAATGATAAAAGAGTTGTTGAAATATTACCTTCCTTTAATTCTGGGCTATATTACACAAATCTTAGAACGATTGAATCATATGCTACTGTAAACCAGAAGTTTACCGATGACAGTAAATTTATTGTTTGGCATGACCGATTGGGTCATCCCGGTGCAATTATGATGCGAAAAATTATTGAAAATTCACGCGGGCATTTAATGAAGAATCAGAGGATTCTTCAACCTAATGAATTATCATGTGTCGCTTGCTTTAAAAGGAAGTTAATTATTCGGCCATCACCAGTGAAAATAAAGAATGAATCTATAATATTTCTGGAGCGTATACAAGGTGATATTTGTGGGCCGGTACATCCATCATGTGGACCATTTAGATACTTTATGGTATTGATCGATGCATCAACTAGATGGTCTCATGTATGTTTGTTATCAACACGCAATGTAGCCGTTGCGAGATTGCTTGCTCAGTTGATTCGATTAAGAGCACATTTTCCAGATTACCCTATAAAGAAAATACGCCTTGATAATGCTGGTGAATTTACTTCCAAGGCATTTAATGATTATTGCATGTCTATTGGAATTGATGTTGAGCACCCTGTGCCGCATGTTCATACGCAAAACGGTCTTGCAGAATCGTTGATTAAAAGGTTGCAATTAATTGCAAGACCATTATTAATGAAGTCGAAACTTCCCTCGTCCGGTTGGGGACATGCTATATTACATGCAGCGGCACTAATCCGCATCAGGCCAACAAGTTATCATGATGTCTCCCCAATACAAATGGTTTATGGTCAGGAACCAAATATTTCCCATCTAAGAATATTTGGATGAGCAGTATATGTTCCAATTGCTCCACCACAACGAACTAAGATGGGACCTCAAAGGAGGATGGGTTTATATGTCGGATTTGAATCTCCATCAATAATAAAATATTTAGAACCTTTAACTGGAGATCTATTTACGGCTAGATTTCCGACTGTCATTTTGATGAATCAAATTTTCCGACGTTAGGGGAAGAAAAGAAACAGCTGGAAGGAAATATAAGATGGAATGAATTATCGTTAAATCATTTTGATCCTCGAACGAAAGAATGCGAACTAGAAGTTCAAAAGATAATTCATTTACAAGGTTTAGCCAATCAACTGCCAGATAGTTTTACTGACCTTAAAAGAGTGACTAAATCACATATACCAGCTGTTAATGCTCCTGTAAAAATTGATGTTCCTGCAGAACATACAAAGAATATTATCGAGCCTAAACCACAACTGAAGCGTGGTAGACCCTCAGGTTCCAAAGATAAAAATCCTCGGAAAAGAAAAGGAGCAAATAATAAGAATGGTCCAGTCGAGGATTTATCGACTCTAGAAGAGTCAATGGGCATTAATGATTATGATAATGGAAATCAGGTACCTGAAATTTTTTAGAATAATGATAATGAAGAGATCTCGATAAATTACGTCCAAAATGAAATTAGATGGAACCGAGAAAAAGTCAACGTTGACAATAAATTCTCATTTAACGTAGCGCTACATGAACTGAATGAGATAAATGAGAATGAGGATCATGAACCAGGGTCTGTAAAAGAATGCAGACAAAGAAATGATTGGCCAAAATGGAAAGATGCAATCGAGGCAGAATTAAAATCACCTGTAGTCCGCATACCAGAAAATGTAAAGCCGGTTGGATATAAATGGGTTTTCATTAGAAAGAGAAATGAAAACGGTAAAATTGTGAGATACAAAGCACGGCTTGTTGCACAAGGCTTTTCACAACGATCTGGTATTGATTATGAGGAGATGTATTCCCCTGTGGTGGATGCAACTACTTTTCGTTATTTAATTAGTCTGGCAGTACGTGAAGGACTCGATATGCGTCTTATGGATGTTGTCACTGCTTATTTATATGGATCATTAGACAATGACATATATATGAGACTTTCCGAGGGATTTCAATTACCCGAAAATTCTGGGCGACGAAATGAGTACTCAATTAAACTGAACAAATCGCTTTATGGGTTAAAGCAATCAGGGCGTATGTGGTATAATTGCCTAAGAGAATTTTTAGTGAAAGAAGGGTATACAAATGATCAAACTTGCCCTTGCATATTTATGAGAAGATCTAAAAGTGAATTTGTTATCATTGCAGTTTATGTTGATGATATCAATATAATTGGAACTCCCGAAGAGTTATCAAATGCTGTTAATTGTTTGAAAAAGGAGTTTGAAATGAAGGATCTCGGAAAAACAAAATTTTGTTTTGGACTACAAATTGAATATTTAAAGAATGGAATATTCGTACATCAAGTGACTTATACAAAAAAAGGTATTAAAAAGATTTTATATGGATGAAGCTCATCCATTAAATACTCTAATGATTGTTCGATCTTTAGATGTGAATAAAGATCCATTTAGACCTTGTGAAAATAATGAAGAACTACTTGGTCCTGAAGTACCATATCTCAGTGCCATTGGAGCACTAATGTATCTTAGGAGTCATACACGACCTGATATTGCGTTCGCTGTAAACTTATTGGCGAGATATAGTTCATCACCGACTCGTAGACATTGGAACGGAGTTAAACGGATATTTCGATATCTTCAAGGAACAACTGATATGGGATTGTTCTATTCAAATGAATCGAAAGCAGATTTAATTGGGTATGCAGATGCTGGTTTTCTATCTGACCCACATAATGCTCGATCGCAAACGGGTTATTTATTTACATATGGCGGAACCGCTATTTCATGGCGGTCAATTAAACAAAGTTTAACGGCTACTTCATCTAATCATGCAGAAATTTTAGCTATTCATGAAGCTAGTCGAGAATGTGTTTGGTTGCGATCGATAATTGAGCATATACAACAAACTTGTGGGCTATTATCTGAAAAGATACTTCCGACGATTTTATACGAAGATAATGCCGCATGCATTGCCCAATTAAAGGAAGGATATATTAAGGGAGATAGAACAAAGCATATTTCACCAAAAATTTTCTTTACACATGATTTAGAGAAAAATGGTGATATTGATGTACAACAAGTGCGATCAAGTGAAAATCTTGCAGATTTATTCACGAAAGCACTTCCCCCATATATTTTCAAAAGATTGGTATATTCAATTGGAGTTCGAAGACTTCGGGATTTGAAATGATGTCGTCATCAGGGGAAGTAAATATGCATTGCATTCTTTTTCCCCTTCACTGTGGTTTTTCCCATGTGGTTTTCCCAGTAAGGTTTTTAATGAGGCAACAATCGAAAGCGTATCTAAAAGAATCATGCACTCTTTTTCCTTCATTAGGTTTTTATCCCATTGGGTTTTTCCTAATAAGGTTTTAACGAGGCATATTCCTAAATATACATCCAAGGGGGAGTATTATGTAATATTGTGAATAGATATGTGGATGTATATTATTTATAATGGTTGGTTAGATAAAGTTGAATAAAGATGATGTGTATTATGAATAATGATGGATAAATAAAGATGGTGGTTAAATAAGGATGATGAGAATATAAATTAGATGTGTTTATTTTATGTTGATGTAATATTTTATTTTGTGGTTGTAATTTGAGAAATTTGCCTATAAATAGGCATCTTGAGTTGTATTGTAAAAATACACACAAGTATTGAAATACATTTCATAATTCATCTCTCTAATATTTCTCTCCATAATAATAATATCATAATATAAATAATAATCATAATAAATATTTTATAACAGTATCCTGATAGTAAATTATATGATAAATCTAAACATAAGAGATTAGGGAGGGACCCAAACCTCCATGGAATTGAACCCATAAACTTGTTGTAACTGAGATCTAGAACTTCGACAGATCTTACAATGTAAGGATTGTTTGACAGTGGCAGTCTACTTTGTGTCCTTATTTATGGCCACATATATATATATATATATATATATATATTATTACATGAAGTTCATGAGAAATAATTGATTAATACTTACAATATGCTAATGGAGGTCGTGAATTGTGATGGAGTATCAAATCATTATACCGAAATTCAGATCAATTCTTAATAGTTTGAGAGCAGTAGCACATTCACTCTCCTTCCATTGCTGAGTCCAAGCGATGATCTGGAAAATGCAAACTTTTGTTATAGTCTTTGTTATCAGACGACAAAGACATTTCAAGGTTGAGGTAGAAATCGCTCTCCATACCTACTTTTAACCAAGATCAGCCCACAAGTTGGGTCGTCACCATGTAATGATCGAAGAGATCATAGATATCTATTACTTCTATCTTTTAGAGAGATTTTCCTTTCCCTTCCATCGCAGTTAGTGATGACTGGTTTATCATAAGCCCTGAAACAGAATAGATAATTGAACTTGATAAGAAAACAGATAATTTGAGTTTTACTTATTGAAAAGAAATTGTCTAATTAGCTTATTTTTTCCCAACGAATTGACCCATTCCGACTTCCCATCGACCGTACTTCTGAACACGGATTCACAGCCATGAGCTGCTCCATTGACTTGTCGACGAAGAACTTGAACGAATTAACCTGCAGCTTATATTATATAATTGATTATTCGAACACAGAATGAATCAAGGAAATTATGCTCGCACAATCTTCGAATTTTCGTTAAGAATTTACAGTCTTACGAATTCCAGCAGTAGTGAAGGTTTTTTTGCAATCAGATATTCGCGCAATCGTGCAGATTCTAAGAAGATCAACTGCAGCCTTACACAATCCAGCCATTCGCGCAGTCGCACAGTCGTGCAAACTCTCACCACATCATTGCACCTTCCCATCAGTCATGAAGTCTTACAAATTACCTTTGCAGCCTTACACAACCTAACAGTCGCGCAGTCTTCCTTGTTGTAGCAAGCTTATGCAGTGTCTGAGTTAACATGCGCAATAACAACATTATTGAAGGATCAAGAGAGTAAAAAAAGCAGAACAAAACCTCAATAACTAAAAGATCACCATGACTTGATTAGATAAATCAATCGACTTCCTCCATTTTGCTCTCAGCATCGGCAGCATCAGTATCCTCCAAGGGAGGCATATCCATATCACGCTCCCCAGCATCGTCGTCAATGCTCAGCCCAAGCTTCTTGAAATGAGTCTCTTCGTTGTCTACTTGTATAAATATATTTTTGGATATATTCTTTGCATCATTGTTGACTTCTCGTTATATGATGTGTCCTTTCATCTTTATCTATTAATGTTAAAAAAAACTATCAATGTTAATTATATTCATTAATATATTAATTACCTTAATTAATGTATTTCCTAGAAAAAAATTACGCTCAAGAGAATGTTTCCCATATTTTTTGTACAATAAATAATATATTAATTGCAGAATGTTTCCCACATTTTATGTATAATAAATAATATAATAATTGCAGTAATTAATGCATTCCTAAGAATAATACGTACCAATTCCACAATCGAAACTTTTTAGCAATCAAGTTTAATTAAAGCAATTAATATATTAATTATAATAAATGTTAAATACAATGTATGCAACAAATGAAAAGAATACGAGAAGTCTTTCTACTTGGCTATCTACGTGAGACTTTTAGTATTCCATTCACGCACCAAGTTTAATTAACGTAATTATTACAGTAATTGAAATGCTAAATACAACACCATGACCACAAACCCATTTCACAACAAAAAACTAAAAAAAGGAATCAAATTCACCACAGCTCGCCACATCAGCTTTTGCATCGAACAAAGAGGCAAGTCCACCTCAGTTAGACCATAAAACATTAAATACAACTCATTTGCTCACTCCTATTGATTGGGGGTGCTAAACTTGCTGACGTGTCAGCACATGAGAGTCCACATTCTACTTTTATACATATATATTATTATTATTATTATTATTATTATTATTATTATTATTATTATTATTATTATTATTATTATTATTATTATTATTATTATACTCAAAATTTGTTTATTATTAATTTATTTATATATAATATTGAGTTGGAACAATAATACAAATATAAAATCCATACTGTCGAAAGATAACATATAATCACTTCAAATAAAAATAAATCACAAATCATGAAAAATAATAAACATACGAATTATAATTTTATTAAATATTTTATCAATCGAATTTAAAATAATATCGTGGTCTAATTTGTAAGATTGTAAAATATGCAGGTAGTATTGAAAATTTGTAAAAATTCGTGTGGAAGAGAATATTCCAATAATATTCTTTTGAGTTTGAGAATGAGTTTAATGATTGGAGAATATTACTGCATTTGGAGTTTAATAATGAATTTTTTCAATTGTAGATTGTCTAAAAATTAATTTTATTAATGGCCATTTTCGTACAGAACCCCGCCGGCCTCGATTGTTAGTACATGGAAGCTCCTAGCTGCAAAAGACCACACGCCATTTATGTGCCGCAACACTCCCAAGGGCTTGACCTAGTGGGTCGAACCCTGACTTTCAAGCATGATGTCAGGGGTTCGATTTCTGTCAGGAACCTTGACTGCCGTAGTTTGTGAAATCTTGAGACGGGTCCTACGGAACAGGGAGAATTAGTTTCGCTGGAAGCCATGGTCGTTCCATATTCAGACTGAACCTAGTCGAAGTGTGAGGACCACGAGGGATTCCCCGTCCCCGCGGGGATCCACCCCGAATGGGGCGGGGAATCCCCGACTTTCTATCCCCGCGGGCAGGGATGGGGACTATACTCCCCGCCCTGTGGGGATCCCCGCCCCGTTCCCCGCAGGGATCCGGTAATGTAAATTATAAAAATATACAATATATATTATTAAAATATAGATAATATTCAAAATACAATTTAAATATTGTATAAAATTTATATAATATAATAAAAATTATACTTGTAAAATAAAATATCACGGGGACGGGGATCCCCGTGGGGATGGGGATGGGGACAATTTCGTCCCCGTTTCTTGGCGGAAACGGGGACGGGGATTAGATCCTCGCCCCGAACTTGCCCCCTTGACCGGAATATATATATATATATATATATTTGTGCCGCAACATCTCTTCGTTAATATGCCGTGTAAATGGGCGTTATGTCGTATTGGGCTTGGCCCAATATTAGACTTGTGACCCACTAGTATTATTAAGTTAACCCAGTCAACGCGCAAGCCGGCTTAAATAAATATATATTTTTAATGGAATTAATAAATATTTATATTATATTGTTTTCCCTCATTTACACTATTTAATATTACAGGGAAAGTGCGCCCTTCCTTCATCGGAAAATGTTAGCATATTATATTTATATCCATATAGATAGAAGCTCGCACGTAATATCCGTGAAACCAAAATAGACAACAACACAAATATTCTATTAACAAAAAATAAATAAAAGACATGCTGATGTGCTGCTAAAAGTCAAAAGGGGAATTATACATTTTTTTTTTTCGGTCCCGATGTATCACATTGGCTATGAGCTAGCCACTAAATATCGACGTAGGCTTTACGCCACACAGACCTGACGGAGGCTTAATTGCATCACACTCTCCAATGGTAAAACTAATTCCCGTGGTCAGATGAATACGTTCTAAACCCACCTGATAACGATAGTTATTGAAAATAAATTTCATAGGGATTACTCAAGGAATTATAGGAGGTGAAATTCGATCCCACGACTTAACCCAAAAATTCCTAAGACCTTTTTCTTGATCACTATGCCAAGAACTTGTTGACAAAAGGGAATTATACATTATGAAACTGAAATATAGGCTTACACGTTGTCTTGAAACACACGCTTTACTTTACATATAAATAATAATAAAAAAAATGTCTGCAAAAGGATTATGAAACTGCCGCTCCTTTAGTGTTATTCACTCACGATGATGCTTCCTCTCTTTTTATTATTCTTTTTTTTTTTTTATATCATTTCCATAGATAAACCTTCTTTCTTCCTTCAGAATCATTCAAACCACCTCTATTGCTTTCACCTTAAGAGCTGACCAAGTTCTAGGCTGTCTTAACCCTTTGGTTTGGACTTTTTCTTCTTCTTTTGAACAAATGCCAAGTTATATTGTGATTCCATTGCTTCGCATCTGCCCCCAAAAAATCAATCTTTTTCTTGCATGTTTTTGTCTAAACCCTCAGAAGAAATCTTCACTTTCTTTGACAAAAAAATAAAAAAAAATAAAAATCGAATCTTGGAATATGGGGCTATGCGCAAGCAAGCAGAAGCACATGAAATCGAGCGCCAAATCCCACCCATCGACCAACGGCGGGCGCCACCACATTCAGTACACTGTGTCGCCGGGATACGCCGCCCAGCTGCCCCACCTAGTCGTCCCAGCTCCTGCCCACAACCCAAACACCATCCTAGGCAAGCCCTACGAAGACATCAAGCTCCATTACAACCTCGGCAGGGAGCTCGGCCGTGGCCAGTTCGGAGTGACCCATCTGTGCACGGAGATATCCACGGGCAAAGAATACGCCTGCAAGTCGATATCGAAGAAGAAGATAGTCACCAAGGGGGATAAGGAGGACATGCGGCGGGAGATACAGCTGATGCAGCACCTAAGCGGCCAGCCCAACGTCGTCGAGTTCAAGGGCGCCTACGAGGACAAGCAGAGCGTCCACCTCGTGATGGAGCTGTGCGAGGGCGGCGAGCTCTTCGATAGGATCATAGCCAAGGGGATGTACAGCGAGAAGGAGGCGGCTGAGATGTGTCGGAGCATCGTGAGCGTCGTGAACATCTGCCATTTCATGGGCGTTATGCACCGCGACCTTAAGCCAGAGAATTTCTTGCTTTCGGACAGGACGGACGCTGCTATGCTGAAGGCTACTGATTTCGGACTGTCTATCTTCATTGAAGAAGGTTAGTAGTTACATCTTTGGTTTATTTTTATTTTTTTTAATTCTTTTTAGAAAGAAAGAATACTATAAAATATTTACTAGGTTCCACTTGAGCAATTGAACTCAAGCTCAAGCTCACAATAAGTGCTCAAAAGCTCACGAGATATTTTAAAAAGCTCGAGCTCAACTCGTTTACTGCCTTAATAAAGATTATTATATACTTAGTTATCAGCTATGTTAAGTGTGACAGTGGGTTGCATAGTTAGTCATAGGTCACGAGTTTAAATCTTTATTACAACAATTTTGAAGAATAATTAGTCGCATCGCCAATCATCTAAGTAATATGCGTACAAATCCTATTACAATAATTTTTTATATGGATTTTTTTAGTATTTAACGAGTTTTTTGCTCTATAAAGGTGATGAGATAATCTTTTTAACATTGGTTGTGTAGTCAGTCATTTTAGAGTGGTTGTGTAGTCATCATTTAAGTAATAAGTTAGAGGTTCATATACTTATTACGACAAATTTTTTATATGAATTATCCACTATATAACGGGTTCTCGGCGGACAGAGAATCATTACATAGCAGCAAATCCTTTATTCCAATAACGGGTTATCGCGCTTATTGGAAGAAAGAGAAAATAAATTTAATACTGGTCAATATCTCTGGCGCCACGTTGATAAATTCCCGGCTGAAATTAAGTTTTTGAGTTTAATGTCCTAAAATTATTCTATTTTGATACATACAGAACTCCCTCAACTTAAATATATTTAAATTGCTTCAATTTGGATAGTTTACATAACTAAAATTACTACACATTTCCTCTAAGATGCATGACTAAAAATATAATTAAGCCTTCTTTATTCCTTTATAAAGATTTTCTGCTCTCAAGGAAAAGATGAACCTTTACTCTCGCCGAGTTTTATATGTAAAATGACAAAAAAATATACATAAAATAAAATTAAAGTCGGCTATTTAAAAATAAAAAATAAAAAATAATAAAAAAAGAAAACTATTGGTCAAACGCTATAACTATCCCAAGTAACGGTTAATTTTCAGGGAAAGTGTACAAGGATTTAGTGGGAAGTGCTTATTACGTCGCCCCCGAAGTTCTGAATCGTAAGTACGGCAAGGAAGTCGACGTTTGGAGCGCCGGAGTAATCCTCTACATATTACTCAGCGGCGTGCCGCCGTTTTGGGCAGGTGAAGTGAAGCATATTTGCTCCATCTTCTGTTGTAATGAAAGAAAGGTGTGATAAAAAGATAGCACATTTTGGTCCGCAGAAACCGAAAGAGGCATCTTCGATGCGATATTAAGAGGGCACATCGACTTCCAGAGCAAACCATGGCCGTCGATTTCGGGCGGCGCCAAGGATCTCATCCGCAGGATGCTTACGAGAGATCCCAAGCAACGAATTACAGCTGCTGAAGTTCTTGGTACTGACTTACGATTATACCCGCTTGCTCGAATTCTTACCTTACATTACATTCATGGTTTGATCTTTTGTGAATTTCGATGTCGTAACCTTTGTTGTATATCGGGTTAGAACATCCATGGCTGAGAGAAGGTGGGGAGGCATCAGATAAGCCGATAGACAGTGCGGTACTCTCAAGAATGAAGCAGTTCAGAGCCATGAACAAGATCAAGAAGCTCGCCCTCAAGGTACTCGATGCATTTACTACAAGAAAACGATGTTATTTTGCTCTGTGGGAAGTCCTTTGTTTAAGCTCGAGTTCGGACGACAGGTAATAGCAGAGAACCTCTCGACGGAGGAAATCCAAGGCCTCAAAGCTATGTTTGCTAATATGGATACTGACAACAGCGGCACGATTACGTACGAGGAACTCAAAGAGGGCCTGGCGAGGCTCGGGTCGAAACTCACGGAGGCCGAAGTTAGACAACTAATGGATGCTGTAAGAGGGATCTTGAATTTGATCATATAGTTCTCCCCTAAAGAACGCTTTTTATATATATATATTGATGAAAGAGTATTTCTGTAATGATTCATTCATACAGGCTGATGTTGATGGAAATGGCTCCATAGACTACATTGAGTTCATTACAGCAACAATGCACAGACACAGATTGGAAAGAGAGGAAAACCTCTACAAGGCTTTTCAGTACTTTGATAAAGATGGCAGTGGGTAGGTGAATTCTTACATGAATTAGATTGAACACACTATTATGATAAGCTTTCTTTTTTAATAAATTGATATACATGCTATTGTTGTTAATATAGGTTTATAACAAGAGATGAGCTTGAAACGGCCATGCAAGAACATGGGATGGGAGATTTGTCTACCATTAAAGAGATCATTGCAGAAGTAGATTCTGATAATGTGAGTGTTTAAAAATGGATAGCACTTCTTTATAAATCGTTTGACACAAAATAGCAACTTCTGTCTATGAGCAATCAATCTACTGACAACTTTTCATTTTCACCAGGATGGGAGAATAAACTACGAAGAATTCTGCAACATGATGAGAAGTGGAACAACACATGATGTCAAGCTGTTCTAGATGGTAACTTAGATGATGTAACAATAATTTCATTTAGTCAATTTCTTTTGCGTATGATTGCAATCATTTCATGAGTAAACTGGAAGCTTCTGATACAAAGTCAACTGATGATTATATTGCTTGTTTATTATTATTTTCTTCATCTTCCATTTGTTTTTTCTTTCTGCCAATTCTGCTGCAAAGTCTCAACTAAGATTTTACTATTTTTTCCATACAAAGAGATTATAATCTCAAACTGGCTATGGATCCCTTGATGTTGCAGTTCTTCCAAAGAAGCAACACATCAAAGCATATAAGCATTTTCTACAACAAAAGCTGAGACTAAAAGAAATCCAATCCAAGTAATCAAGGCTAATTCATGAACTAAAAAAATCTGCATTTCATTACTCAAACATACACGGGTTTAGATGTAATAAATACCCCATGAACTAACCATTCCAGGGTATGATCACAAATATTCAGAAGGAAACGAAAAGGGGCTTATATGAAAATCTCACACAAAGGCACACAACACACCACACTTCCAAACCACTTATAATCACATCACATAGACTTAATAGCAAACATAGATTTTAAAGCTCTCTTACACAAACATGCCCCCCCTTAGAAACCGTGGATCTTGATCTGGTCCTTCTTCACGAGGCCGGCGTTAACCAAGAACAGCGACACGTTCTTGCGCTGATCGCCCTGAAGCTGAATCACTTTCCCCAGTTCCTTGTCCTGGACAACATTACCGTTGCAGCAGAACTCTTTCTTGAGGTCCTTAAGGATCTTCTCGTAGCTGTACTCCTTCCTCAGGCCTTGCACCGTCGTTAAGCTTTTCTTACCATTCCTCTGTTGTATGCGAATATGGACATACTCTTTGGCTCCGGGCGCCCCAGTGTCCTTAGCCTCGGCAAAGGGATCGAAAGCAGTTGGGATTTGGATGTCGAGATCAACCATGAAAGTGATTATACCGAAAAGATGTGTTCTTTCTTTATCTCTGCACAAACTGAAAAAAAAAAAAGAACAAGGGAATTAAAACCTCTAAGAAATTGCAAAGAATGGGAATTCAAGTCCTTTTCATAAATTCCTCATAAAATCGATTCTTCTACATAGATATAGCCAGCCTGAACTTTGATTTTCCGAATTCAACACAACAATCTAATCCCTTTACAACAACGGACGATAAACAATTCAAAAGCAGAGGATAAGAAACATATTGACGTTATCAAACGTTCAACTTTTGATCATGAAAATTTCGAGATCGGGCGATCGCTTTATGAAATCAGGAGCAATCGCACCAAATAGAATCTCTCCGTTAAAACAAATCTATCAATTACAATAGGAAAACTCGCGATTTGCTCAATCAATGATCCGAGGAGGGAAAAGAAAGCCAAAAACATCAATAGCTAAACGAAGGTAAAATCACACAGCAAAAAGCATGAGACCCAAACAATCATTCAAAACTAGATAAACATTCCTACAGAATAGAGAGAATGAGGGTACGCACATCGCAAAATGATCCCACTGCAAAGGCCAACCGATAGAAATACGTAAGATCAAAGGATTTCCTTGTATTTATAGGCAGAGAGTTTTATTATAAAGCAATGGCGGTGGTTTCTTCTCGACCTTAACCACACGTTAAAAGTCAATACTTTTAATTTAACTCTCAAACCTAACCATGGTTAGTTTACAAACCAGAGAGTTCGATTCGCTAACATCTGGTCTGATAGATACGATCTGATCTATAAAACGCGTAGATTCCACGCACATATCTTGTTTTTTTTTTTTTGGCAAATTCCCTTACCCTTCGAATTTTAAATTTCTTGTTCAGTATCAATTGAATTATTTTTTTCTATTCAGTACCTATCTGTAAAAAATTATGTGTTTAATACCCCAAACAGTAAAAGGACGAAAATAACATTTCTCACAATAAAACTGAACATAATGATAACAGTTGGTATAATATTCACTTTTATTGATATAATAACGACAACAGTTGGTATAATGTCCAGTTTTATTTGTATAAAATTATAATAATATTATTTATTGATATAATAACAATAACAGTTGGTATAATGTCCAGTTTTATTTGTAAAATATTAGAATAATGTTATTTGTTGGTATAATAGTGATAACAGTTGGTATAATAATGACAGCAGTTGGTATAATATCCAGTTTTGTTGATATAAAATTAGAATAACTTTATTTATTGATATAATAGTATTAACAGTTGGTATAAAAGTGATAATAGTTGGTATAATATTCAATTCTATTAGTATAATAGTGTTAATAGTTGGTATAATAGAGAAACAGTTGGTATGATGTCGAGTTTTGTTGGTACTAAACTTGTGAAGTAAGATTTTTTTCTTTTCAACATTGAAAAGAGCATTTTAGGTACTGAACAGGAAGAAATTCGCCAAATGATATTGAACAGGAAGAAATAATTGAAGTGATATTTAAGAAAAATTTGAAACTTCGATCCGGACTGATAAGAAATTTTCCATCTTTTTTTCTACTTTCTTCACGGGTTTAGTTATTGGTGGGACCCATGGATGCAAGTGCTTAGAATAGAAACGTCGAGACATATACCAACAAATAAAATTTAAGCACATTTTTGTAATTGTTTTTTAAAAAAATTGTTAAAAACTTTAAATCATCTATACTAAGTATATATTTTCATCTCACCATTCGTTTCTTTATTTATTTTAAATATATCTACACAAATCAATCAATTAATTTAAAGAGTAGTATCATAAGTTAAAACAACCTTTGTGTTTATTTTATATTTTTTTCTTGTAATAAAAATTCAGTTAAAACCCATCGAAATCGTCAATTCCAAACGGTAACCGTGCATACTTTGATTTGATTACGGTTCCACCCATTATCTATACTATATATTAAGAGATAGTACCTTAGACTAACTACTATCAAATTAATTTGGTACGACAATGATAATTATCATTTTATCCTTGATTTTCAAATTTATTTTAATTATATCCTAAAAATCATATTTTTGATTTATAAAAAATAATTTGCAATTAAAATTAATTATTATAAAATAATTTTATATTTATTATATTGTAAGCACACACATGGAAATACATTTCAAAGAACACCTCAAGGAATTAAATTCTGTAATGTTTAAAATATATAAGACAGAAAAAAGAAGTGAACCTGTAATAACAAGAGTTTAAACGTGGATGTTGGTTGTGTAACTTAAAAAATTCACACACAAAACAAAACCAATCACTTGCTGTATAAAAACATAATATTATACAAACATAATAAGATAAAAAAGAAAAAAAAGAAAGGAATAATATTATGGGTCAGGATGATTGATGATCACGCTTCAGATCCATTTCAACTTGGCTAATTGTCCACTGCATATTTTCCAATTTCTGCAAACATATATCTCTTTTTAAATGATGGTGGCATGCATTTGCAGGTCTTCATAGATGAATACATTTGCATATATGAAAACCTCATCACAGTAAGGAAAAAGATCGTTAATCACCTTCACGATGTCGTGGTACTGCCTTGCGATGTTGTCGAAGTGAGGGTCGACGCCTTGATACTCTCTAAGTCGAGTTACCTGGTAAAACGACGGCCAAATGTACCAAGAATCTTTATTTTCGAAAAGTAGAAAAACCTTAACTTTTTATTCCCCATGACCAGCAGACAAGTGAAAAAACTACTACAATCAACATAATACACATAGACAGCAAGCATATGTAATCGTACCGCTTTATTATACGCGAGCGAAGCTTCCTCTGTCGATTCAACTAAATGTTTCCTATGTAGTGAAAGTAAAACGGTTTAGCATCTCTTTCTACGAATGGTTTGGTGCCAAGAAAGTAGCCAAATGCTTACCTAATCTTGTGAAGAGCAGGTATGGTTTCTGTGGTGTAGGTTTCAAGCAGAAGAATATGTTCTAAAACTCTTCAAAGAAGGAACCAAAAAGTATAACAATATGCAAAAGACTGAGGTAACTTTTATGGAAATCTTTATTTGAACATCAAGTGATATGAGCAAGGAGAAACCTTAGTTTAGCACTCATGGTTTCGCATCTTTTGCACAACCACGTTTTCTGCAATTCATCCTGCGAAGATATAAAAACGAAATTTTGTGAAAAAGAAAAAAGATAGTTATAAATAGTAGGGTTAATGACAGTCAGAGCATAGTTTCACATGAATGAAAGATCGGTCTTACATATTTGTGCTGGTGTCCGAGTTTTATATCCTTGACAAGCTTGATAAGCACCCCAAGAATCTGTTCTAATACCTTCAATAAGAGGAAAAAAAAGGCATAAACACAGCCAGTAATGATGCTGAATCAGTCATTTGTAAGGTGTGTATTTAGAGAAAAAAAAAATAAAGAAAATACTTTGCTTACATTATAGTACTCGGTGAATTTTCTATCAGACGAATAGAGATCTTCCCTCCATTCTAATTCTTCTCTTTCGATCTCTTCGATAATTAATTTCACCCTGCCACATTCAAATTTAAGAAGCACACACATGGTTGTGGATTTGTGAATTAGTGTACGCGCATGAGAGAGAGAGAGAGAGAGAGAGACCTTTCTGGAAGACTGGAGGACAAACTCTGATGGCCAACTGATGAGTCTATTAAAAAAAACAGAAATATTCTCGATTCTTGGTGTCCAAATGAAAAAAAAAGGATGCAGTCAAAGAAATGCTTTCAGAGCATATGACGACATAAAATGTCCCGGAGCATAAGTAAGAAAGCTAGAACACACTAAAAATAAGAAAAAATTTATCTGGCAATAGACTACTTCATAGACTACTTCAGGTTACGAAAGGTTTATAGCTAGTTTTCTCTTCTTTATTTTTCAGTTGTTATCTGTAGCATTTAAATTTATGTAGGTTAGGACGCTTTCAATCTACCCCACCACGAGAATGAAGAATAAAAAAAAACTGACCATTGCTGTCCATGATGATGGCATCAGCCAACTTATTACATTTGGCTTCCAGACGACTAGCGATCTCACGTGCAACCAGCAACTGGTATTCTGCAGTGTCCTGCATTAAAAAGTGAATCAAGTTGTTTCTGAGCATATACTGATATTAAGTGAAACAATGAAAAATTTCAGTCTACAACATACATGAATGTATATAAAATTATAAATATCATATCTATAGAACAAATGTTTATTCGTACCATGGACATTGGTGACTGTTGAAGCTGTGTTTGCCACAAATAGGTTGGTGTTATCCCGAGGAACCTATTTGGGACGCCACCAACTTCAGGTTCTGATGCATCATTATTATTTGCAGAAGCAGCGATTGCAATGGCATTATTGTAATTAGCTGAATTAGTGCTCGAACTCACGGTGACGCTGGTACTTGAACTATCGAGTGAGCTCCTTGAAACGATACTCCATTTCTCAATTTCTTCTTCATGGATCTCACCATCTTTGGAGATGAGAGGAAGCCTTAGCTTTTGAGCAGCTTCAGCAACAACCATTCGATGTTCAAGGGCCTCATAAATCTAAAAGATTCACGTTTTCAACTATCACCTTTGGCAATCCAAAATTCAACAATAATGTGACAATACAAAAATCATAAGAGAATATTCACTAATTCCGACAAATTAACATAATTCACAAAATTGCAGTAGAAAATCAATAACTTTACAAAGAGCTCAAGCTCTGCAAGAATACAAATGTTCAACTGACAAAACATCTCGCCCATATGCTCAAACAGACACCTAAATAAACCTCATAAAGAATTCTTTTTAGCCCAGAAGCACAACAATCCCATTTATTTTACAGAAAAACAGTCATAAAAATGTGTGGATAGATTTCATGAAAGTAAGACAAAGTTATACCTGGGTTGAGTTCCCCAACCCAAGTTGTGGATGAAAACCCTGAACATCACGAATGCCACCCCCACCCAAACCAGCCTGTTGATATTCCTCCACCATTGCTATGGCTTCTATATACACCGCCTGCATAATTTTACCGTCAGACAAATGTTAACCCTGCCAAGCACGAGTGTTCAAACATGATTGCAGAGTTTCTATACATAATAACTCGTGTAACTATCTACATAATAAAATACACAACTGTTAAGCATCATGACACTACCAAAGTCCAAAACAATAGGTAGAATAACGAGACAATTATGTATGTTAGAGCTCAACACCGTAAACTTCGTATCTACACACATATAAACCTGAGGTGCGTTCAATACCATAGACACGCATGCCTAACAACTGATACGCATATGTTTACAGATACTTGAGCACAACCCAATTACTGAATACAAATTCAATCAAATACAAAGATTAATCAATAAACAATAGAGAGGCTATGAAGAACAAGTGCATGAAAAATGGCACATTTGATGGAATTATGATACATTATGCAATTATTCACAACCCGCATCAGCCCATGAACTGGATAACCAAAGTAGTTAAATTTGAAACGAATACAAAGGCAATAACTATGAAAAGTTATTACCAGGGCTTCTAAATAACGCTGCCTCCCCTTGCACATATCCTCCCTAGCCTGCATTCACAAAATCCATCCAAAACCCTCAGAATTATCCCCAAATAGAGAAGAACAGACAGGATAAAGAAACCCAGCGAAAGGTTTCTAACTACCGATTGAAGATCGTAGTAGGTGGATTTCGAAATTAGAGAGCCGTCTGGAGCCAAACAGTGGCGTTCGAGCTGATCCATCACTTGGATGACGTCGGAAGGGAGATTATGTGACGCAGATATCCTCGACATTGATGAAGAATTTAATAGCTCGTTTAAGCTTCAGCGAAATTTCCAATTGGCGTTTGAATTCGAAACAGTTTGGGCGATGGCATTTTATATTTTTCTTATTAACACAACCTACGAGGAAACGACGTCGTTCTGGTGAGCAAATTTCTTTTTTTTTTTTTTAAACGATAATTTGATAATGGAATCTATCACAAAAACAAAAATGGAATATGAATGAACAAAAAGTAAATAGTATCATCATTAATTCAAGGCAAAATTATATAATTGGGTCACTAACTATACCACTTTTCGTTTTTGGTTCACTGTATTTGTTAATTGCAAAACTAGGTCGCTAATTTCATATTTATAAACAAAATTTGGTCTTTTCACCACTTTCCGACCAATATTCCCGAAAATCCTACGTCAGCTGATGATATGGATTATCCCGACCACATGCCTGCTGATTAGGATGAAATAAAAGGCTTTGTCGGACACTACAAAAATTGGCGAGAAAAAAAAAAGAAAAAACAAAATACAAAAAAGGCTACCCAAAATTAAAACGTTACTACTGATCTCTAACACATTTCAAACCAAAAAATAGAACTATCAAGAACCCTAAAAAACTTGACCACGTTTCAAACCCAAAATCGAACAGACACACAAAATCGAGCAAGACAAAACCCTCTCCAAAGCATCGAAATCAAGAACCAAAGATAGTTATGGAGATGAGGTATCCTGATATCCATGGCTGCCCCCCTCAGTATGCCGAAGATAGTAGGAATCAACAACTAGCCAATCGAGAATATTCTGAGTATTATAATGATAGTGTTAGTGTGGAATATGGTGTCAATGAGGAAGATTCTGCTGGTGACAGAGGGAAAGATAGTATTAGTGGGGACGATTTAGACTATATGGTGAATTCGAAACATGGTGTAGATGCTGGAAGTTTAAGTGATGATGATGTGCTGTTTACAAGGTATGTTGATCATGGCATTGAATGGGTAGGTCAACATGATGATTTGTTAGCTTCTGGGGAGATGCAACAAACAGTTGTGGGTTCAGAAAACATTTGTGAAAATGATATTTTAGAGAGTGAGGAAGATTTGGCGAGTATTGTGGGGTCTGACTCTGAAACTGAAATCAGAAGGAAGGTTGTGTTTAACCCGCGTCAGAAGTACAATCCTAACTTTGCTTTAGGCATGGTTTTTAGTACTAAACGAGAGTTTCGCCTGGTTGTCCATTCCCATGCTGTGGCTACAAAAAGAAATTTGAAGATAGTAAGGAATGATCGGATTAGGATGAGGGTGAAATGCGCCGAGGATAGTTGTGTTTGTGGAAGATTAGGGCTCAGTGTGAACCAGATGGTGTGACATGGGTTGTGAGGGAGTATCAGAAGGAACACTCATGTGGGCCAAGTTTCAAAGTGAAAAATCTTAAGAGTTCTTGGCTGTCTGGGAAATATCTGCACAAATTCAAGTCTGATCCCAAAAGAGATGTCCAAGGATTTAGAGTTGATGCAATTCAAGACATCAGAGTCAATGTCTCCACTAGTCAGGCTTATAGAGCAAAAAGGAGTGCCTTGGACACACTTGAGGGATCAGCAGATGAGCAATACAGCATGTTGTGGGATTATGCTGATGAGGTGAAGAGAACTAATCCTGGTTCTACTGTCATTGTTGGTACTGAGAACATTTCCGGGGAGAACAAATTTGATAGGATTTACATCTGTTTACATGCACTCAAAGTAGGATTCCTCAGTAGCTGTAGACAGATAATTGGTGTCGATGGGTGTCATCTAAAAGGCCCTCACAAGGGAGTATTGTTAACAGCTGTAGGCATTGATCCAAATAACAATATATCCAGTTGCATATGCTGTTGTACAAAGAGAATGTGGGGAGTCATGGAGCTGGTTTCTAACCTTGATCAAGATAGACCTCCAAATTCAGAATCACCATCTATTTACATGGATGTCTGATAAGCAAAAAGGGTTGATCCAAGCAATCCAAGATGTGTTTCCTAACTCAGAGCATAGATTTTGTGTTAGACACATGCATGGAAACTTTGTAAAAGTTGGGTTTAGAGGTCAAGCCTTCAAAGATCAGTTATGGAAGTGTGCTAGAGCATCAACAATTAACTCATTTGGGCACCACATGAAGAGCATGGCTGAACTTGATGAAAAAGCCGTTGAGTGGGTTGGAGACAAACCACCTCGACAGTGGTCTAGGTCACATTTCTCATGTCAATCAAAGTGTGACCTCTTGCTCAACAATGTGTGTGAGACTTTTAACAGCAACATCCTAGAGGCCAGGGAGAAACCTATACTGAGCATGTTAGAATGGATAATGGAATACTTGATGAAACGACTACAGATGAATAGGGATAGTGCATTTAAGAAATGGCAAGGTGTCATCTGTCCTAGAATAAGAGAGTTGCTGCACAAGAGGATTGAAGCTATTGGAGACTATATTCCAATCAAGTCTGATGACAGACATTACCAAGTAAAATGCTTTGATGGGGCACAATACACTGTGGATCTTGAAAAATATAGCTGTGGGTGTAGGAGATGGGATCTTGAAAAATATAGCTGTTAGTGTGGAATATGGTGTCAATGAGGAAGATTCTGCTGGTGACAGAGGGAAAGATAGTATTAGTGGGGACGATTTAGACTATATGGTGGATTCGAAACATGGTGTAGATGATGAAAGTTTAAGTGATGATGATGTGCTGTTTACAAGGTATGTTGATCATGGCATTGAATGGGTAGGTCAACATGATGATTTGTTAGCTTCAAACATGGAGTTAGTGCTATAATGTGTCAAGGTTTGGATGTGGAGCAGTTTGTAGACCCATGTTATTTAGTGGAGACATATAAAGGAGTCTATGCCTCAGCCATTATGCCCATTAATGGGAGAGAAGAGTGGCGTCCCACTGAAATCATTCCTCCATTGCCTCCACAACTTGGGAGATCAGCCGGGAGACCACCTAAGGCAAGAAGAAGAGAGCCAGAAGAGTTATCCAATAAGCATAAAAAAGGACAGAGAGGCAATAGAAAGAAGGATGAAAACAGAATGAAAAGGTGTCAGAAATCAGTAAAATGCGGACATTGTGGCATTGAAGGTCATAACACAAGAAGGTGTCCTGTAAGGATGGACCTACTATCAACTGAGGTAATGGCAAAAATATTCAACTGTCTTTTTCTTTTCAATATTATGTGCTCATTTGTTGTTGCATTGTGATCACTTATTGTTTGTTTTGATCAATATAGAGAAATGGTGTGGTTGCAACTGATGTGCTTCCAAGTGAAGGTGATGTATTTGCAAGTGATGTGGTTACAAGTGAAGCTGTTGCAAATGGTGTGGTTGCAAGTGGAGTTGGCTCTAATCAAGCTATTGCAAGTGATGTTATTCCTTTAAATCAGCCTAGTGATGTGTGTGCAATGACTTTCATTCCAGTTGACATGCTCAATGAAGTTGCAAATCAGCCCAAAAAGGTTACGGTAACTCAACTTACTTTAGCTTTATTTAATTTAGTGGCTTTCAACCAACATGGTTTATATTTACATCTCAGACTGGTCCAAGCATGTACCAACAGTTACAACAAGGTCAAATTCCGGCCACCAAGTATGTTCTTCCACCTACGACTACTAGAGGCAACATCTATGCTAACATGAAGGAAGCTCTGACTCGAAACAAAAATAGGGGAAAGAAGTGATGCTTATTAAATGTTTTTATGTTAGTCTTTTGGCTTCGTACTTTGTCTCGATCAAGCCTTTATTGTTTTGGTTTCTTAAAAATCTGTGTTTTGGATGTCAAGAACACTATATGTCTCTGTTTTCGATGTCTCGATCAGGCCTTTATGTCTGTTGTATTTGTGCCTTAATCTTCATATCTCAGCACATATACTACCATTTTCCAGAAGACCATATAAATGAAGAGATTTAACAAACTTATACTCTTCAAACCACAATTACAATTACATTGCAGCCCTAAATTAGAAACACAACCAGATTACCAAATTCAACTTCAAACACAAATGTCATTATAGCCCTAAATTACATAACATCAACTTCAAACAAACACCATAAGCTACTTTAACTCAACCAAATATATATAAAAAACATCCAAGAGAGTGCAAGAACACAATGCAGCTTCAAATTACTATTTGTAACTTTATCTTTTACAGCCTTATCCTTTGTAGGTTTAGCATTTTGGTTCTGCATCTCCAACAACGAAATTTTGCATTTCAAAAGATCATTTTCTTCTTCAAATCGGGACACTGTCTTCCTCACAGACTCATTCTCTTCTTGGAGCCTTATGGACTTCTGCCTGAGCATGGGAATAACGGCCAGTGATCGACGACACATCAGAGGATCTTCCCAACAAAAAAATCCACACCCACCTTTCTTCCAATCAGGGCAGCCATGAAATCTTCGACCTGGGTTATCATCCTTCCAACAAGTCATCAGATAGGTGCGCTTCTTGCAATCACATTCCATGTATCCGTAACCAGAGGATGAAGACATCGCTTTAGGAGGGTGCATGTTTTGTGTGTTGAGACGTTCTTTTTTTTTCTTTGCCTTGTGTTCTAATTTGCGGCAGGTTCATGTAATAGATTGAGAATTCGGGTTCTCTCTTGTAAGGTTTTATGATAAAACGTGTAAGATTGCCCCAAAGTGTTATTTTTATTTTTGGGCATTTTTTTAGTTGTGAAGCATTTTATTTCATCCTAATCAGCAGGCATGTGGCCGGGGATAATCCATATCATCAGCTGACGTAGGATTTCCGAGAATATTGGTCGGAAAGTGCTGAAAAGATCCAATTTTGTTTACAAATATGAAATTAGCGACCTAGTTTTGCAATTAACAAACATAGTGACCCAAAAACGAAAAATGGTATAGTTAGTGACCCAATTATATAATTTTGCCTTAATTCAATCTCTTAAAAAATTATCGTGAGTTGCAATCCACTCTTCAAGCATTTTTTACATTATCCAATTAAGATTTATAACTTCATTATTTGAATTACCAATATCAGCTCAATGTTCATTTCTCTAATTTATTTAATAATACAATTGCAAACTCTTATTTAAATAAAAACAATTTCCACTAATACTTCGTTTTGCATCAACACCATCATTCCTCTTAGCTCCATTTGGTATGCAAAAAAGACGAAGGAAATAACATTAATGTGTATAAAGTAATGGTACATTACTTTTCGTGTGTCGTATCCTTATACCTTTCTTTTTCTTTGCACGCAAAATTTGTGTATAAAAAAAGGCTTAATATTTTTTTTGGTCCTGTAATTAGGGGGATGACGTTATAAGGACAGTTAATTTAGGGGTTGGCAAAATACGGACAATATCTTTTAAAAAAATGACAATTTAGGGACATTATACGCTGCGACCCTGTATTTTGACTCAAACCTGCTGATGTAACGCCCGACCCGTTGACATGTGCGCTTTAATGGCTCGACACATCATTAAAAGTATCCGACGTGGTACCACGTCATCGTCTGAAATTAAAAAAAAAAAACAAAATCGATATAAAATTAAATTTAAATTAGAAACATGGTCCATTTAAAAAATAAAATCCAATACAATAATTAATTATTGGCCCACTAGCCCGTTAAAAAATAAAACCAAAAGACTAAAATAATATTTAATTGATATAATATAAGGAAAATATATAATATAATAATTTTTAATATTAGTCGGGCCGGCCCGCGGGCTAGCACGCCCCGCCCCGTCAAATTGAGGCCCAACCCGCCTCTTTGGCAGGGACGGCCCAATTGACCGCTCTACTTTCTTATAACTAGTTTGACTTGCAGAAACACAGAGTGCAACAATAACAATTCGAGTTTACAGGAATAAGAAATGAAACAAGTAACGATTCATCATAAATTATGAGATGTACCAACTCTATAGGTGTTGAGGTTTATGCCCTAGATGCCGTATGAGGATTAGATAGTACGAGGGCATTAGTGTAATTTTGATGTGTTTAACATTTGTAATTGAATTATTTGATAATGAAATTATTATTGTTTGTTTATTGTCGAAATTAGCATGACAAACAATACAAAGGCAGATTATTATTTCGTCTAAATAAATTAATCTTGCAGTCGGGTAATAAGACGAATTAATAAAATCCCAATATTTACAGTTCAGTTACTGATTCTGTGGGGACAGAGAGGGGGCACCAGTAAGCTGACATACTGTAATATTAAATTAAGTCCACAAGTCTTAGTCTCCAGTAGGGTGACTGGATTGACGAGTACGACTTGTTTGTCGACGGGTACAAAGTGGTTGTGCCAACCATTCACTTGGGAAGTGGGAGCTCGTGACATTGATACAAGACGAATCAGGGGATTGTCTGTATTTGGACACTGACTCGTAATCGAACGATCACATGCTGGTGAAGTCGCTGATCGATCGATTGACTATAGTAGTCTACGTGAACCTTAGACCGAAAGGGTTTAACCCGGGGTTGGTCTTAAGGTCTTGATTTGTCACTAGTTTGCTAGGCCCAAATTGCATGAAGCATGGGTCAGCGGCGAAATGCGGTCTTGACTTTTCGACGTGATTGCCGGTTATACCGCTGAGCGGAATTTACGGTCTTGATTAAATTCAGGGTTAACGTCCTATGCAGTTTCGATGTGCGGGAATTTACCTAAGCCTCTGGCCAGAGCATATAACTGACTCACGAGTGTCGTGGAGGGCAGTTTTGGTAAATGTCACCGACACGAACATCATAGAGTCGAGTCCTGTAAGTTCGACTACGCGTGATTTTCACTCGACCGGGACAAACGTAAAGGGTTTATACGTAGTACGGCAATCTATAGTCGGTTCGTGAATAATACATATTCGTACTCAACTCGGGATCGATTCGGTACCACGGGGCTGGCTAGGTGAATACCGAACTCCTGGATTCCTCCCAGAGCCGGTTGAGACGAACCAAGAGGGTCGGGCTTAAAAAGGGCAACCGACACAACGTCAATATGGGAATAGAGCAGGCTGGGGCCTGGATTGAGAGATTAGGGTTTGGGGCTTGGCCGAAACCCTAAATGGCCGAAAATATAGTAAAATTGCGTGAGGGGCAAAATGGTCTTTTCACCTCACGAAATATTTTGGAAATATTATATTGGATATTTAATATTTAGTATATGATTTAAATATGATTTAAATCTTTATTATTGTTTTAGAAAAATAATAATATTTAATTTAGAATTAAATAAAATATATTTATTAGATATATATAATAATCGATTTTTTATTTGATAAAAATTTCGAAAATTAATGAAATATATATTGGATATTATATTTAAATATACTAAATATAGAATTAAATATTAATTTATTTTAATATTAATTTGAATTTGAATTTTGAATTTAAATTCAAAAGAGAAAGACCAAGTCAACAAGTGACTTGGTATGAATAAGTGGGTGAGATTTTTTCTCTACCCAACTTACTATTTTCGGCCAAAAACCCTAGGGTATATATAGGGTTTTTCAAAATGAAAAACCCTAAGTCATCATTGTGAAAAAGAAAAATACGGCTAGGATTTCGTATCTCATTCTCTCTCTCATCTCTCTCACTCTCTTCCTCGGTGGCCGTGCGGCGCGCGCGTGAAGAGAAGGCAGCCAGCGTGTTCTTGGCCTAGCCGTCCAAAGCAAGGACTCGCTGCGACGTTCGTAAAGGTGCCGGCGTGACGCTCTTGCCCCGTTCGTGCGCGTAAAGTGCTAGGAGAGGGATACAACATCCCGGGGATTAGAAGGGTTTGTAGCTCACCATCGTCCTGTGATCGTCAAGGTATAATGGCTGAAACCCTTTTCTATTTCGTGTTTATCTTCTCGTGTTATTACCGAGCGGTCCAAGGGAAAGGCGGGAATCCCAAAAAGTTTTAAAATTCCGCCGTTCAAGGAACGAGGGCCTCGGGCCCCTACCGGGGATTTCCAACAGTGGTATCAGAGCCTTAGGCTCGGTTAAGTCACGGGACTATGACCACGAAGCCCGAATGAAAGCTTTCAGAAGAGCTGGCCGCGCGCAGGGGAGCGCGGCGCTGGTCGGCCAAGAGTAGTCGTTGGCCTGGCCAAGCCTGGCCGCGCATAGCGCGTGGCCTAGGGTATGGCCGCGCGCGCAGGCGCGCGGCGCAAAGGGCAGGCAGCGCGCGGGCTGGCCTGGCTGCGCGGCACAAGGGGCACAGCCGCGCGCAGCGCGCGGCACCTTGGGCAGGGCCCGCGCAGCGCGCGGCGCTGGCTGGCCGCAGGAGCATCGTACGGCACTCGAGGCAGGCCGCGCGCACAGCGCGGGCGGCGCACTTGGCTGGCCGCGCGCGTAGACGCGCGCTGCACTTGGTCGAGCCGCGTGGGCGGTGCCGGCCCGGACGCAACTAGGGTTGCGCGGTGCCGACCCAATGGGCTTGGCCCAAATCTGATAAAAGCCCAAATGTGGATTTAGGCTCGGATCTGTGTAAAATTGTCGTGATGCATGTAATATTTGAATTACGTGGTGATTGATTGGGGATTAGGTTCTATTTTTACCGGGTGATATGTTAAGGGTGACAAGGTCCCCCCGGGTTGTACTTTACAGTTTTTCTAGAAAGACGGGCTTTGTTGTTTTAGGGAAAGATCCCCCCGTCATAGGCTATAGTAGTACAGGAATGACGGCCGAACGAGAGACGATCGAGACGAGACGAACGAACAAGACGGTGGCCGAGGTGTCCGTTCGAGACGAGCCCGAAGACTTGGAGTATTACTTATTGTACAATAGGATAGAACTAGAAATATCCCCAGTCTTTCGCATTTACTTTAATAGGTTGAAACTAGGTTTACTATTAAAGTCTATTATGTGCGTGTTGGTTTCGAACGTGATATCGTGCATAATGTGCTCGTTCTTATCTGTGAGGATTCTCCCGAAGTTAGACTTTAAAATATCAAGTGAGTAAAGGGCGGGGTTCCTGTCTTCTATCAAGTCCAAAAACGTTACGACTTAGGGGTACGGTTTTGGTTGACCGAGTTACGGCGCTAAAACCCTCGCCTTTGACGTGAACGTATTTGGATGCATTTTTGATAATGCCGCTCACCGATGACTCTTCGTCCTCCCGCAAAGTGTTATCCTACGGAGGCGAAGTTCACTCAAAAGTGGAAGGTTAGCAGGACGTTGATAGGTAGCACTTGTACAGTCATTCCCAAGACGTCTGAGTTACAGGCCGAGAGACCTTGACTGAGACAAATTCGTTGAACCTTCTGTGTGACAGAATCGTGTGGGACACGAGCCTGGCTGATCGAATATACCAATAAACTGTTAAGTTGAGGCTAGTTTGATTCAGTGCGGGTAAATCAACGCCACTATGAAACTACTCAACGAGGTTTCCGAAATTCCTAACGGGAGACAGGATTTCGAGAAAAATAGTGGGAGTCAGACGAAAAATTAAAGTCCTATTTTAGTCTGATTAAACACTTCAAATCCTAACTATCTGTTATCTTTCTGCATTTATTTTCTTCTCTATTTTATACGATGACAAACCCATTATCCGTACTTTTGGAAAAACATTCTTTGGTGGGACCAAACTATGTAGACTGGCTTAGAAATCTGAGGATCATCCTCAGGTTGAAAAAAACTGGATTGTGTCTTGGACATTGAGGAGCATGCCACTCCGAATGATCAATTCACTGAGCTTTATGGCGAGTCGTCTAGGAGCGCCCGCTATTCACTCACGCATGATCTCTTTAACACTAAGCTCGCAGAGGGTGGTGATGTCCATGCTCATTTACTGAAGCTAAATGAGTATATGGAGCGATTAGATGCGCTTGCATTCAGAATTCCTCACGAGGTGAAGATTGACATCATACTGTAGTCCCTCCCACCGTCCTTTCACCAATTCGTGGTGAATTGCAACCTTAATAATCAGGAGTATTCGGTATTAGACCTGATTAATCAGTTGGTTGTAGCCCGAACCCAGTATCGCAGCGATAGAGGTCCTAAGGGCAAGGAGGTGACGCTTGTTGCGACTACTCGGTCCAAGGGATCGAAAAAGAAGGCGAACAAGCACAGCGGGCCTAGGGGTAGAATCGCCAAGAAGGCGAAATCCAAGAAGGCTGTGTAGTCGGGCACGAAGCCCACGGACAAGTGCCTCCATTGCCAGTTGCTGGGTCACTGGAAGCGCAACTGTCCTAAGCTGAAGGCGTCTTCTGACGCTTCAGGTAAGCAATTAGTTTTCGAAGCTAATTGTTCTGTGTATTCTACTTCATGGATACTAGACTCAGGGGCTAGCTCCCACATCTGTGTTTTGAACCAGGGTCTGGAACGAAGTAGGAAGCTTCGAGCTGGTGAGGTCTCGATCAACGTTGGCAGCGGACATAGTGTTGCAGCGACGAACATTGGATCGAAGACTTTGCTTTTATCATCTTTGCATAGTTTAATACTTTCTGATGTTTTGGTTTTGCCCAAGGGGCTTAAGAACATTATTTCGATTCCTGTTTTGAGCAGACTTGGTTATGAATTTCGATTTATTGATAATGTTTGCCATATTTATTTTAGAAATGAAAACGTTGGAAATGCGACGTTAATAAATGGTTTATATTACGTCAACCTAAGAGATAAGGTGGAAACTGTAAATGCAATAACCAACTCGTCGACGGGGTCGAACGAACGATACATCCGGCACCTTCGACTAGGTCACGCTGGGGAAGCAAAGATTGACAAGATGGAAAAGGACGGTCTGATTCGCATAGCTAAGTCAGGCCCGATCCCAATTTGTCAGTCTTGCATCCTAGGCAAAATGACCAAATCACCCTTCACAGAGACTTTTAATAGGGCCGCAGAAGTGTTGGGTTTGATCCACACTGATGTATGTGGACCGTTCAGGGTGACGGCCCGAGGTAATTGCCGCTACTTCATTACGTTTACGGACGATCAGTCCCGCTACGAGACTGTCTATTTGATGAGACAAAAATCCGAAGCTCTTGAAATGTTCAAAGAGTATAAGGCGTTAGTGGAGAAGCAAACTGGCAAGGTCATTAAAGCCGTTCGATCAGATCGAGGCGGCGAGTACATGAGCCTTGAGTTCGATGCATTTCTCAGAGAAAATGGCATCGTTATACAGTTCTCACCTCCCGGTACGCCACAATTAAATGGCGTAGCCGAGCGAAGAAACCGAACACTTTTGGATATGGTTCGGTCGATGATGAGTTACACAGATCTCCCCATTTCGTTATGGGGTTATGCTTTAGAGACAGCAGTCTATATCCTTAACAGGATACCTACCCGTTCTGCCGACAGGATCCCTTACGAAGCTTGGCATAATCGTAAGGCAAGCCTGAATCACACTAGGATTTGGGGTTGCCCCGCCTTTGTGAAAAAGTTACAGGCAGACAAGTTAGAATCAAGGTCGATTATGGCCAGATTCGTCGGATACCCCGAGGACTCAATGGGGTACTACTTTTACGTTCCAGACGAACACAGGGTGTTTGTTGCTTTACGCGCAACCTTCATGGAAGAAGAGTTCATTAGCGAAGGCGGTAAAGGACGTGAAATAACTCTTGGAGAGTTAAGCGATGAATCAACTCCAGTTGTTACAGAGTCGTTAGATGACGTTCCAGAAAACCCGGCTCAACCGCAATTGCGCAGGTCTAGTAGGATATCTCAAATGCCTGAGAGATATGGTATGGTACACGTCGAGCATGGAGAGGGATGCGTCGGGGACGATCCCGTCACCTACGACCAGGCAATTACCGGTACAGACTCCCTCAAGTGGCTTGAGGCTATGCAGGCCGAAATGGACTCTATGTATTCAAACCAGGTTTGGACACTTGTAGACCTACCCAATGGTTTTAGACCGATCGGGAACAAATGGATCTACAAGAAGAAGATTGGATCTGACGGACAGGTGGAAACGTACAAAGCTAGGCTTGTAGCGAAAGGGTATAGTCAAAAAGAGGGTATTGACTATGAGGAGACCTTTTCACCAGTCGCGATGATTAAGTCCATTCGTATTATGCTTGCGATAGCAGTATACTATGACTGCGAGATCTGACAGATGGACGTAAAGACCGCGTTCCTGAATGGATTCCTCCAGGAGGAGATCTATATGGAACAGCCCAAAGGTTTTGCGTCAGATGCAGATGCTCAGAATGTATGCAAGCTGAATCGGTCCATTTATGGACTGAAACAAGCTTCAAGGAGTTGGAATCTTCGATTCGATGAAGTAGTTAAGAACTACGGATTCATAATGAACGAAGATGAGCCGTGTGTTTACAAGAAGGCCAGTGGGAGCAAGGTGTCATTTCTAGTATTGTACGTAGATGATATCCTTTTGATAGGAAACGACATTGGGATGCTTTCAGAGGTCAAAGCTTGGCTTTCGACCGAATTCTCTATGAAAGACCTGGGAGAAGCAACCTATATTCTAGGAATACGCCTATTTAGAGATAGGGCGAAACGGTCAATTGGCTTATCTCAGGCCCTTTACTTAGATAAAGTCCTTAAAAGGTTTAAGATGGACGACTCTAAGAAAGGGTTCCTACCTATGAGGCATGGGATTCATCTCTCAAAGGCTATGTCTCCTCGCAACGAGGTACAAAGACAAGAGATGATTGGAGTCCCCTATGCTTCAGCTGTGGGTAGCCTGATGTACGCGATGCTTTGCACGCGACTAGACATAGCGTACGCTGTGAGCGTAGTGAGTAGGTTTCAGGCCAACCCTGGTAAGGAACACTGGGCGGCGGTAAAGACAGTCATGAAGTACCTTAGACGGACTAAGGACTTGATACTGATTTACGGCCCAGGAGAATTAGAGGTAGATGGTTATACGGATTCGGACTTCCAATCAGATGTGGATGACCGAAAGTCTACTTCGGGTTTTGTATATACGCTCAATGGTGGCGCAGTAACTTGGAAGAGTTCCAAGCAAAGCACGACTGCTGATTCCACCACTGAGGCGGAGTATATAGCGGCTTCAGAAGCTGCCAATGAGGGTGTTTGGATACGCAAGTTCTTAGAAGAACTGCAGGTGGTACCTAGCATAGTGGATCGCCCGTTACCATTGTGGTGCGACAATAGCGGAGCGATCGCACAAGCTAAGGAACCCCGTGCTCACAGTAAGTCCAAGCACATAGAGAGAAAAATACCACGTGTTACGTGGGTTCGTTGAGAATGGCTCAATAGCCGTGCAGAAGATCGCCTCAGCAGAAAATGTGGCGGACCCGTTCACGAAGCCACTGTCTCAGGCAGTGCTAGATCGTCACCTCGATAAAATGGGGTTGAGATACTATAGCGCGTGGCATTAGTGCAAGTGGGAGATTGTTGAGGTTTATGCCCTAGATGTCGTATGAGGATTAGATAGTACGAGGGCAAACACCCTGAAAAACCCTAAGTCATCATTGTGAAAAAGAAAAATACGGCTAGGGTTTCGTATCTCATTCTCTCTCTCGTCTCTCTCACTCTCTTCCTCGGTGGCCGTGCGGCGCGCGCGTGACGAGAAGGCAGCCAACGTGTTCTTGGCCTAGCCGTCCAAAGCAAGGACTCGCTGCGACGTTCGTAAAGGTGCCGGCGTGACGCTCTTGCCCCGTTCGTGCACGTAAAGGTGCTAGGAGAGGGATACAACATCCCGGGGATTAGAAGGGTTCGTAGCTCGCCATCGTCCTGTGATCGTCAAGGTATAATGGCTGAAACCCTTTTCTATTTCGTGTTTATCTTCTCGTGTTATTACCGAGCGGTCCAAGGGAAAGGCGGGAATCCCAAAAAGTTTTAAAATTCCGCCGTTCAAGGAACGAGGGCCTCAGCCCCTACCGGGGATTCCCAACAATAGGATCATTGTCCAAATTCTCCTCCTCCTCCTCCTCCTCCTCCTCCTCCATGCTTGGGAAGAGAAGACCACTTAAAATCCCATTGAAAGGGTAGGGTGAAAACGAAACAATCGATCAGAAGAGAAGCGTAGCGAAGTTTGCAACTAGATCTTAAAAATGGGCGAGGTTGATGAGGAGGTAGGTAGGTCAAGGTGAGTGAGGCAGCACTACAGCTGAATGAATAAGTGCACGACGAGGATTATTAAATATCTGGAAATTATTTTTATTTTTCAATTTTGTTTTGTTCCTTTTTTTTTTTGGGTCGTGTAGGATAGGAACATAACACTTCAAAAACCCTACAATAAATTTATATAATTTTTTCGCACTGTTAATAATTTTAAATAAATTTTTTATTGAATTATGCAAATAAATCTTGGGAGCTCGTCTATTCAAGACAACAGGTTTACTATTTATAATTTCAAGATAAATATCAAATTGGATGTGTCAAAGTCGTCATATCAAGAAGATTTTGATATGAAACAAATTGCATAATATTAGTTGATGGGCTAGCGTCTAGCGATGTTCTTTTTGTTCCTCGAATTTACTTCTTTACCCATTATTTCATTTATTTATGGGATTTATTTAAACTATTATTTTATGCTGCTCTAATATATAAAATATATAATATTATTTTATATTTGGAATTATTTGTAATTTAAATTATTGAATAAAAGAAATTGTAATGTAAAATTTAATTGTGTATTATTTTTATTTATATAAAAAGAAAATATAAGTCATGATATAATTATTATAATAAATAAAAAATTGAAGGCTAAATGATAATCATTTAAATTAAAATAAATTAAAAATCGATGAGTAAATATAATAATTATATTTGACGTACTAAATTAAATTGAGACATTAAGTGTACATAATGAAGATTTAAATGGCTGCGTTCTCATCGAAATGATTATAGTGTTATTTACAAGTTGTAATATAAAGGCACCATGAGTGCAAAAAAACTATTTCAAACTTACCATAAAATTCGATTTTTTCTAAAAGAAATATATATATATATAATTTATATATATATAATCCTCTTTTAAAATCTTTTTTTTTTTTTTTTGAGATATATCTCTATACAATGTTATCATGATATGCAACTAAAATCATTCTGAAAAATGAACCTAATTGAAATGACCCAAATCTACAACGAAATTAATCCTTTAGCCTATGTGTCTATGTTCACATAGATTATGATAGTCAATTATATCAAGTAATTCTTGAGAAACGGTGCAGATTTGTTTATGCGAAAGCCGTCGAGATGGAAAACTCGGCACTTGCCCAACGCGCCAAGGTGGCTTGGTTGAAGGATGGAGACCAATGCACTTCTTTTTTCTTCAAGAAGGTGGCTTTGCGAAGAGTTGGTAATCGCATATTTTCCCTCGAAGATGAAACGGGCGAGTTATTCGAGGGTCATGAGCATGTTCGGGCTGAACTTGTCCGTTTTTATACGGATCTGTTAGGCCAATCTACCCGGGATACACCGCTGCCCGTTCCTGCGGTTGAGCCTTTTCTCCCCCGGAAGCTTTGTGTGAACGAGGCGGAAGCGATGATACAACCGATTACGGATCAGGAAATCAAGAAGGCGCTTTTCTCTATTGGAGACAATAAATCTCCCGGACCCGACGGCTTCTCGGCAGCCTTCTACAAACACGCGTGGGGAACTATTGGCACGGATGTTACACATGCGATACGCGAGTTTTTCAGAACCGGCCACCTCCTTGGGGAGCTTAACTCGACACTCATCACACTTATCCCTAAGTGTGACAACCCGAGGATGGCTAAGCATTTCCGACCGATATCCTGTTGTAATGTACTCTACAAGGTTATCTCGAAGGTCATTGCGAATCGGTTACGGGGCTGACTAGGGAAGTTAGTCCATACGACACAAACGGTTTTTATTCTGGGGCGCCGTATTGCGGACAACATACTCTTAGCGCAGGAGATTTGTCATGGGTACAATAGCGCGGGGCTGCCTGCACGGTTGTCATTTAAAGTGGATCTTGCGAAAGCCTACGATCGAGTGGAATGGGACTTTTAGCTACACTTGAGGCGCTTAACTTCCACCCAACTTTCGTGGGCTGGATTCGTTCATGTCTTACGACGCCGTACTTCTCGATCAACATTAACGGGAGTCCGGAGGGTTTTTTCAGAGGGAAACGTGGATTTCAACAAGGTGATCCTATTTCACCTTATCTCTTTATGTTGGTGATGGAGGTTCTTCATGGTATTATTGAGGATCGGATTCGAAGTAGTGGTAGTTTTCGCTACCATTGGAGGTGTGAGCCTACCTCGCTTTTCATGCTTACTTTTGCTGACGACCTCCTACTCTTTTCGCATGCGGATGTTGAATCGGTTGGGGTTTTTAAAGGCAGTCTAGATCTCTTTGCGACACTCTCAGGTTTAAGGGCTAACATTGACAAGAGCGAGATGTTCATATCCAAGAGTGCTGATCGATTGAAAGCTACGATTCAGACCATCATGGGATTCCCGACGGGATCCTTACCGGTGCGCTACTTGGGGGTTCCCCTGATCACATCGAGATTGACGATTGCTGATTGTGCTCCGCTCCTACGCACCATTGACCGACGATTGGGCTCGTGGACTCATCAGTCACTATCGTATGCTGGTCGGGTACAGCTGATCAGATCTGTCCTTCTGGGATTTCACACATACTGGGCGAGCGTCTTTTTACTCCCTAAGGGCATTATTCGCAGCATTGAGACTTGACTTAGGAGTTTTCTGTGGAGGGGATCTAGTGCTAAGGTGGCCTGGGCGGATATTTGCTTGCCAAGGGAGGAAGGCGGGCTGGGGATTCGATCGATTGAGACTGATAATAAGGCGTTGCTGATGCGTCTTATTTGGAGTCTATTGAGTGGCGAGGAAGATTCGATCTGGTCTAATTGGATTCAGCAGACGAGGCTTCATAATAAGTCCTTCTGGTCCATCCAACCATCATCTAGGAAGTATTGGAGCTGGAAGAAGATCCTTAAGCTTCGACATCTCATCCGACCGATGATTGAATTCCACATTGGGAATGGCGCTTACACCCGGCTATGGACCGATCCGTGGCTGATCATGGGACCGCTGGTGGAGAGATTGCCACGAGGGCCTATGGTTATGGGTCTACCACTTGACTCGAGGCTTAGCGCGGTGATAGATGGGGATGGATGGTGTTGGCCTGCATGGACTACGACCGAGTACCTTGAGATCGAACCGTTACTTCCCCTTGTCCGACCGGGAGAGGAAGACAGGGTGAGATGGATCGCTACGGGGGATGGCCGATTCTCTACTTCTTCGGCCAGGGAGAGGATACGATTAAGGCGGCCGAATGTCCCCTGGTGCACATTGTTCGGAGGTCCGGTATCTATCCCTAGGCATGAGTTCATATTATGGCTTGCTATCAGAGACAGATTGGCGACGCGTGACAAGCCATGGGTAGCGGCTGCGGCGGGAACGACTTCATGCCTCTTATGTGACTCTCACATCGATGAGACGACACGTCACTTGTTCTTTGAGTGCCCCTTCTCTCGAAGGTGCCTCTTACTGATGCAAGATAGACTGCGCTTTGGATGGTCACGGAGGGATTGGTTTGTAGGAGTTCGTTGGGCGGCGCATCGATGGCGAGGTCAGCACTTATCATGGATGGTGTTTCGACATACTCTCGCATCCTTGGTTTATCATCTTTGGTTCGAGCGCAATACGAGGTGGCGTGAGGGGAGGCGACGATCCCCTGATCAGATTGTTGCTGATATCGAGACTCTACTCTGCTTGCGCTTGTCTACGACTTCGAGCAAGTATCAGCTACAGCTCTGTGCGTTACGGCGGGTTTGTCGTATAGCTTGGTAGGGAGTTTTTGATTTTGCCTTTGGTTGTTACCCGTTAGCATGTTATCGGTGGGTGCAGTGCGACTTATTGCACCGCTTTTGTAATCGTTTTTTGATCAATTAGTGACCTTTACCAAAAAAAAAAATAAAAATGGATGACATCCTCTCAGAAATGTCAATGGGTAGACTAATGGGCCTTCGTATGGTATTTGGGCCATGTCAGTATTTAGCCGAAACATTGGGCTTTGCGTTTGGGCCTCGTGTTTGATAATTCCAGCCTTCTATATTTTTCACCATAAGTCTATCTTTTCGCATTTTTGCTGAATTTTCTGATAATAAGAAAGATGCCGTAAGTATGAAAACAAAATGGAGTCGAGGCCTATTTTTATATTTATTTTTCATCGTGGTCTCTTACTTGTCGAATTTCATATAAATATTTATATAATATGTATATATATATATATATAAGTGTAGGAAAGTGGTTCGATCTACTGTTGGTTGCATCACTGGCAAGGCACAGACATGCGTAGGTTATGTACAAAGCAAAAGCAATACCCAACTCAAGAGGAAATGAAAATGTGGTGCAGTTTCTTATAAATTTATTTATTTATCAGATTCATTTTATTCGAAATTATAGATTTATTTTCTGAGATACTTAATATATATATATATAGCAGTGTTAAGTTATTTGCCACAAAATTGTTTTCCAAGCGAATTCATTCACGTGGTTTGGTGCATAGATAGCCCGCAAGTGCAGTGCAGCTGTGTAAATAACTACTCGCGACCAACTCGTTTGTTTGTTCATATATAGAGATGGTTTATTCTTTCTTCATTACTAATAATAGTTTACTTAGTATAATAATTATGTTATAAAATATTATAACTATTAAGTATTTTACTAATGACGATATAATTAGAGAGATAATAACTTCTTTTCTTCAATACTTTCTCTTATCTTTTTACACATCCCAAATCACCTATTTATACACAAATTCATCCAATTACATCCACAAAATAAAATATTACATCAACCACACAAAAATCTCATCTACCATTCTAATCAATAAAATAATCACAACCTCCATTATAAACCACTCCTTTTACTTAACCACCATTCCAAACAATATACATCCACATATTTATTTAATATTTCATAATACTCCCCCTTGGATGTATATTAAGGAATATGCCTCGTTAAAACCTTACTAGGAAAAACCCAGCGGGATAAAAACCTAGTGAAGGAAAAAGAGTACATACTTCCTTTTGTACGCTTTCACTTGTTGTCTCATTAAAAACCTTACTGGGAAAACCTCATAGGGAAAAAACCACAGTTAAGGGAAAAAGAGTACAACGCGCACTTGCTCCCCCTGATGACAATATCACTTCAGATCTCGAAGTTTTCGAACTCCAATTGAATATACTAATTTTCTAAAAATAATGGGAGGAAGTGCTTTTGTAAATAAATCTGCAAGATTTTCGCTTGATCGCACTTGTTGTACATCAATATCACCATTTTTCTCCAAATCATGTGTAAAGAAAAATTTCGGTGAAATATGTTTTGTTCTATCCCCTTTAATATATCCTTCCTTTAATTGGGCAATACATGCCGCATTATCTTCATATAAAATCGTTGGAAGTAATTTCTCAGATAATATCCCACAAGTTTGCTGTATATGTTGAATTACCGATCGCAACCAGACACATTCTCGACTAGCTTCATGAATTGCTAGAATTTCTGCATGATTAGATGAAGTGGCAGTTAAACTTTGTTTAACTGATCGCCATGAAATAGCGGTTCCACTATATGTAAATAAATAACCAGTTTGCGATCGAGCATTATGTGGGTCAGATAGAAAACCAGCATCTGCATACCCAATTAAATCTGCTTTCGATTCATTTGAATAGAACAATCCCATATCAGTTGTTCCTTGAAGGTATCGAAATATCCGTTTAACCCCGTTCCAATGTCTACGAGTCGGTGACGAACTATATCTCGCCAATAAATTTACAGCGAACGCAATATCAGGTCGCGTATGACTCGTAAGATACATTAGTGCTCCAATAGCACTGAGATATGGTACTTCGGGACCAAGTAATTCTTCATCATTTTCACGAGGTCTAAATGGATCTTTATTCACGTCTAATGATCGGACAATCATCGGAGTATCCAATGGATGAGCTTGATCCATGTAAAATCTTTTCAATACCTTTTTCGTATATGTCTCTTGATGTACAAATATCCCATTCTTCAAATATTCAATTTGCAGTCCAAGACAAAATTTCGTCTTTCCGAGATCTTTCATTTCAAACTCCTTTTTTAAACAAATAACAGCATTTGATAACTCTTCGGGAGTTCCAATTATGTTAATATCATCAACATAAACTGCGATGATAACAAATTCACTTTTACGCCTTCTCATAAATATACAGGGGCAAGTTTGATCATTTTTGTACCCCTCTTTCAATAAATATTCACTCAGGCGATTATACCACATACGCCCAGATTGCTTTAATCCATAAAGCGATTTATTCAGCTTAATCGAGTACTCGTGTCGGGGCCCTGAATTTTCAGGCAACTTAAATCCCTCGGGAAGTCTCATATATATGTCACTGTCAAGTGATCCATATAAATAAGCGGTGACAACATCCATAAGACGCATATCGAGTCCTTCACGTACTGCCAGACTAATTATATAACGAAAAGTAGTTGCATCCACCACAGGAGAATATGTCTCCTCATAATCAATACCAGGTCGTTGTGAGAAGCCTTGTGCAACAAGTCGTGCTTTGTATCTCACAATTTCGGCGTTTTCATTCCTCTTTCTGATGAAAACCCATTTATATCCAACCGGCTTTACATTTTCTGGTATGCGGACTACAGGTCCGAAAACTTTTCGTTTCTCAAGTGATTTCAATTCTGCCTCGATTGCATCTTTCCATTTTGGCCAATCATTTCTTTGTCTGCATTCTTGTACAGACCTTGGTTCATGATCCTCATTCTCATTCATCTCATTCATTTCATGTAGCGCTACGTTAAATGAGAATTTATCGTCAACGTTGACTTTTACTCGGTTCCATCTAATTCCATTTTGGGCATAGTTTATCGAGATCTCTTCATTATCATTATTCTCAGAATTTTCAGGTACCTTATTTTCATTCTCATAATCATTAATGCCCATTGACTCTTCTAGAGTCGATAAATCCTCGACTGGACCATTCTTATTATTTGCTCCTTTTCTTTTTCGAGGATTTTTATCTTTGGAACCCGAGGGCCTGCCACGTTTCAATTGTGGTCTAGGCTCGATAACACTCTTTGTATGTTCTGCAGGAACATCGATTTTTGCAGGAGCATTAACAGCTGGTATATGTGACTTAGTCACTCTTTTAAGGTCAGTAAAGCTATCTGGCAGTTGATTAGCTAATCCTTGTAAATGAATTATCTTTTGAACTTCTAGTTCACATTCTTTCGTTTGAGGATCATAATGATTTAGCGATAATTCATTCCAACTAATATTCTTTTCCAGCTGTTTCATTTCTCCCCCTAATGTCGGAAAATTCGATTCATCAAAATGACAGTCGGCAAATCTAGTCGTAAATAAATCTCCAGTTAAAGGTTCTAAATATTTTATTATTGATGGAGATTCAAATCCGACATATATTCCCAACCTCCTTTGAGGTCCCATCTTAGTGCGTTGTGGTGGAGCAATTGGAACATAAACCGCACATCCAAAAATTCTCAGATGGGAAATATCTGGTTCCTGACCATAAACCATTTGTATCGGGGAGATATCATTATAACTTGTTGGCCTGATGCGTATTAGTGCAGCTGCATGTAATATAGCATGTCCCCAACAAGATGAAGGAAGTTTCGACTTCATTAATAATGGTCTTGCAATTAATTGCAACCTTTTAATTAATGATTCTGCAAGACCGTTTTGCGTATGAACATGTGGCACGGGGTGCTCAACATCAATTCCAATAGACATGCAATAATCATTAAATGCCTTGGAAGTGAATTCACCAGCATTATCAAGTCGTATTTTCTTTATAGGGTAATCTGGAAAATGTGCTCTTAATCGAATCAACTGAGCAAGCAATCTCGCAAAGGCTACATTGCGTGTTGATAACAAACATACATGAGACCATCTAGTTGATGCATCGATCAATACCATGAAGTATCTAAATGGTCCACACGATGGATGTATCGGTCCACAAATATCACCTTGTATACGTTCCAAAAATCTTATGGATTCATTCTTTATTTTTACTGGTGATGGTCGAATAATCAACTTTCCTTTAGAGCAAGCAGCACATGATAATTCATTAGATTGAAGAATCTTCTGGTTCTTCAATGAGTGTCCACGTGAATTTTGAATTATTTTTCGCATCATAACTGAACCGGGATGGCCCAACCGGTCATGCCAAACAACAAATTTACTGTCATTAATAAACTTCTGGTTTATGATAGCATATGATTCAATCGTTCTAAAATATGTATAATATAGGCCAGAATCAAAAGATGGTAATATTTCCATAATTTGTTTACCATTCGAAGTTACTTTTGTAATGTGCAAATATTCAATATCTCCATTTTCTGCAGTCTCAACGTGATATCCATTATGTCGAATAGCTTTAAAGCTTAATAAATTTCTTTGAGACTTAGGAGAATACAAGGCATTTTCAATCATCAGCCTTGTCCCTCTAGGCAGTAAAACATTAGCTCTTCCGGAGCCTTCAATTATATTTGTGCTGCCTGATATAGTAATAACACTGGCCCTTTTCATATCAAGATGATCGAAATATTTCTTATTTTTCAGAATCGTATTAGTCGTTGCACAGTCTGCAAGACATAATTCTCCATTGCACATGCTCGCATCCATCAAATAAATATCCTTTATAAACAAACACATAATATTTATTAATGAAAAAGAAATATTGCATTACAAACATATAGATAACTTAAAACAAATAAAACACACAATAGTAAAACATAATACATAAATAAAATCAAAGCAGATTAATTTTTTTCGATCAGAAAATCCGAAGCCTCTAAATGAGCATTTTCATCATTGGCATCAGAGGTTGGGGGGAATTCTCCCTGAACAAAATTCATTTCAATTTTCTTTCCTTTGCCCTTCTGATATTCTTGATATAACTCAACAAGATGTTTGGGCGTACGACAATTGCGCGACCAATGGCCAGAACCACCGCAACGATAACACCTTTCATCATTATTCTTTTGTTCAGTTTGCCTCTTCTCATCTTTATTATCATAAATTTTTCTCTTCTGGGGAAGATTTTGATGACTGCCACGATAATTATGATACTGATACTGATAACCACCACCATAATATCCTCGGCCACGACCTCGGCCACGACCTCGACCACGACCACGTCCACGGCCGCGAAATCCACCACGACCACGTCCACGATCATTACCCCGACTATTATCATTATTAGTTTTGACTGCATTCGCTTCAGGGAGTGCAGTAGAACCAGTCGCTCGGGATTCGTGATTTTTTACCAGCAATTCATTATTTTGCTTAGCCAAAAGTAAGCAAGAAATTAAATCGAAATACTTTTTAAATTTTCTCTCCCGATATTGCTGTTGTAATATCATATTCTGCGGATGGAACGTGGTAAATGTTTTCTCCAGCATATCATTATCGGTAATTATCTCTCCACATAATTTCAGTGTGGAAGTAATTCTATAAACAGCAGAATTATATTCGCTTACCGATGAAAAATCCTGCAATCGTAAATTCAGCCATTCGTACTTTGCATTGGGAAGAATAACGGTGGTCAGATGGCTATATCGCTCTTTCAGATTTTTCCACAACTCAGCTGGATTCTTTTCTGTCAAGTATTCAACTTTCAGATTTTCGTGAATATGGTGGCGAAGAAAAATCATGGCTTTCGCCTTGTCTTGTATAGTTGTTGTTTTCGTGGGATCAATAGTGTCACCTAAACCTTTTGCTGTCAAATGGGTTTCGGCATCTTGAACCAAGGTAAATAATTTTTGCCAGTGATGTCGAGTGCAACAAACTCAAGACTCGTCAAATTCGACATTTACTATAATAAAATACAAAACATGTTATAATAATTAAAATACAAAACATGCTATAATAATTAAAACATTATACAAAAAAAAATATAATTAATCTTCTTTTAAATCTTCTTTTAAATCTTCTTTTGTAAAAGTTCTGATGAAAAACGATATCCACATCCATATAAGTGTCGCCGTAAAAATAATCATGACCAATAGATTAAACATCAGATAGAGCGACATCCTTCAATTACAAAAATGTAAAATAAGTTTCGTGATTATAACATCAAAGGAAAAAGTACAATTAATCATAATATTTAAAAAGCCTTAAAAATATTATCCACATAGCGGTAAGGATCACCGTAAATAAAGTAAGAAGAAGAAGATCCATCTTTGTATAAAACGACATGATTCTATAATTGAAAAATAACATAATAATTAGATAACATAGATAAATTATTATTAGTATCTTTAATAACGATAATATTGTAAATAAAATGTTAAGTAAATCTGGAAGAATGACCGATCCAAGTCAAATTCGTAATTAGGCGGTACTCCGCTCTAAAGCAAATTTGTAATTAGACGGTAATCCAACCCAAAATTTTTAATAACGATAATATTGTAAATAAAATGTTAAGTAAATCTGGGAGAATGACCTATCCAAGTCAAATTCGTAATTAGGCGGTACTCCGCTCTAAAGCAAATTTGTAATTAGACGGTAATCCAACCCAAAATTTTTAATAACGATAATATTGTAAATAAAATGTTAAGTAAATCTGGGAGAATGACCGATCCAAGTCAAATTCGTAATTAGGCGGTACTCCGCTCTAAAGCAAATTTGTAATTAGACGGTAATCCAACCCAAATCATATTTTTTTTAAAAAAAAATTCCGCATGCCAACACCGGAGATCGAAATCTGGACCTCTCGTCACTTGTAATGACGATATTCCGCGAAACCACTCGGCTATCGACGTTTTAGTTATAAATTTTAAAATTAAATATTTATTATATATATAACATTATTAGAGAATGATTAATGTAAATACAAAATAAAATTTCCATACCTAAACTCGTACAATATCTTCGACGGAGGTTGAAACTGATGACGGAGAGCGCTCGTGCTGATAACGTGTTATAAAATATTATAACTATTAAGTATTTTACTAATGACGATATAATTAGAGAGATAATAACTTCTTTTCTTCAATACTTTCTCTTATCTTTTTACACATCCCAAATCACCTATTTATACACAAATTCATCCAATTACATCCACAAAATAAAATATTACATCAACCACACAAAAATCTCATCTACCATTCTAATCAATAAAATAATCACAACCTCCATTCTAAACCACTCCTTTTACTTAACCACCATTCCAAACAATATACATCCATATATTTATTTAATATTTCATAATAAATTATTTTTTATTGTTATTTTCTTTGTGTATTCTCATCCCTCTCTCTCTCTCTCTTTTTTTTTTAAAAAATTCCTTTGTTATAAAAATATTAATTGTGATTAATATTATATTAAGATTACTTTATTATAATTATACTTATATTAAGATTATAATGATAATATAGTTTATAATAATAAAGAGAGAGAGATTAGAGAGAGATTAAGTATTTCAATACTTGGTGTGTTTTACAATGAACTCTAATCACATATTTATACTATTAATAATTCACTATTACAACTAATCACATTAATTACAATTATACACCTCACACTAAAATACAAACTTTTCAATTAAACACCTCATCTTATCATCTTATCATCTCATCAACATTTAATACAATACTTCCAAATAATCAATCATTTAACTAATATTATTATTTAAAACATCCACATTAATATTATTTCATAATACTCCCCCTTGGATGTTTTCAAAGAATATGCCTCGTTAAAACCTTATTAGGAAAAACCCAATGGGATAAAAACCTAATGAAGGAAAAAGACTACATGATTCTTTTAGATACACTTTCGATTGTTGCCTCATTAAAAACCTTACTGGGAAAACCACGTGGGAAAAACCTCAGTGAAGGGAAAAAGAGTGCAACGCGTATTTACTCCCCCTGATGATGACATAATTTAAGATCTCGAAGTTTTTGAACTCCAATTGAATATACCAATCTTTTGAAAATTATTGGGGGAAGTGCTTTCGTGAATAAATCTGCAAGATTTTCACTTGATCGCACTTGTTGTACATCAATATCACCATTTTTCTCTAAATCATGTGTAAAGAAAATTTTTGGTGAAATATGCTTTGTTCTATCTCCCTTAATATATCCTTCCTTTAATTGGGCAATGCATGCAGCATTATCTTCATATAAAATCGTAGGAAGTAACTTTTTCGATACTAGCCCACTAGTTTGCTGTATATGCTCAATTATCGATCGCAACCAAACACATTCTCGGCTAGCTTCATGAATAGCTAAAATTTCCGCATGATTAGAAGAAGTAATCGTTAAACTTTGTTTAACTGACCGCCATGAAATAGCAGTTCCGCCATGTGTAAATAAATAGCCCGTTTGCGATCGACCATTATGTGGGTCAGATAGAAAACCAGCATCTGCATACCCAATCAAATCTGTTTTTGATTCATTAGAATAGAACAATCCCATATCAGTTGTTCCTTGAAGGTATCGAAAAATCCGCTTAATTCCATTCCAATGTCTACGAGTCGGTGACGAACTATATCTCGCCAATAGATTCACAGCGAACGCTATATCAGGTCGCGTATGACTCGTTAAATACATTAAGGCTCCAATAGCACTGAGATATGGTACTTCAGGACCAAGTAGTTCTTCATCGTTTTCGCAAGGTCTAAACGGATCTTTATTCACATCTAAAGATCGAACAATCATTGGAGTATCCAATGGATGAGCTTTATCCATATAAAATCTTTTCAATACCTTTTTCGTATAAGTCTCTTGATGTACGAATATCCAATTCTTTAAATATTCAATTTGCAGTCCAAGACAAAATTTCGTTTTACCGATATCTTTCATTTCAAACTCTTTTTTCAAACAATTAACGGCTTTTGATAACTCTTCAGGAGTTCCAATTATGTTAATATCATCAACATAAACTGAAATGATGACAAATTCATTTCCAGATCTTTTCATAAATATGCACGGGCAAGTTTGATTATTTTTATATCCCTCTTTCGATAAATATTCACTTAGGCGATTATACCACATACGCCCAGATTGCTTTAATCCATAAAGCGATTTATTTAGCTTGATTGAGTACTCATTTCGGGGCCCTGAATTTTCAGGTAACTGAAATCCCTCGGGAAGTTTCATATATATATATCACTATCAAGTGATCCATATAAATAAGCGGTGACAACATCCATTAGACGCATATCGAGTCCTTCACGTACTGCCAGACTAATTAAATAACGAAAAGTAGTTGCATCCACCACAGGAGAATACTGCTCCTCATAATCAATACCAGGTCGTTGTGAAAAGCCTTGTGCAACAAGCCGTGCTTTGTATCTCACAATTTCACCGTTTTCATTTCTCTTTCTAATGAAAACCCATTTATATCCAACCGGCTTTACATTTTCTAGTATGCGGACTACAGGTCCGAAAACTTTTCGTTTCTCAAGTGATTTTAATTCTGCCTCGATTGCATCTTTCCATTTTGGCCAATCATTTCTTTGTCTGCATTCTTTTACAGACCCTGGTTCATGATCCTCATTCTCATTTATCTCATTCATTTCATGTAGCGCTACGTTAAATGAGAATTTATTGTCAACGTTGACTTTTTCTCGGTTCCATCTAATTCTATTTTTGGCATAGTTTATCGACATCTCTTCATTATCATTATTTTCATAAATTTCAGGTACCTGATTTTCATTATCATAATCATTAATGCCCATTGACTCTTCTGGAGTCGATAAATCCCCGACTGGACCATTCTTATTATTTGCTCATTTTCTTTTTCGAGGATTTTTATCTTTGGAACCCGAGGGCCTGCCACGTTTCAATTGTGGTCTAGGCTCGATAACACTCTTTGTATGTTCTGCAGGAACATCGATTTTTGCAGGAGCATTAACAGCTGGTATATGTGACTTAGTCACTCTTTTAAGGTCAGTAAAGCTATCTGGTAGTTGATTAGCTAATCCTTGTAAATGAATTATCTTTTGAACTTCTAGTTCACATTCTTTCGTTTGAGGATCATAATGATTTAGCGATAATTCATTCCAACTAATATTCTTTTCCAGCTGTTTCATTTCTCCCCCTAATGTCGGAAAATTCGATTCATCAAAATGACAGTCGGCAAATCTAGTCGTAAATAAATCTCCAGTTAAAGGTTCTAAATATTTTATTATTGATGGAGATTCAAATCCGACATATATTCCCAACCTCCTTTGAGGTCCCATCTTAGTGCGTTGTGGTGGAGCAATTGGAACATAAACCGCACATCCAAAAATTCTCAGATGGGAAATATCTGGTTCCTGACCATAAACCATTTGTATCGGGGAGATATCATTATAACTTGTTGGCCTGATGCGTATTAGTGCAACTGCATGTAATATAGCATGTCCCCAACAAGATGAAGGAAGTTTCGACTTCATTAATAATGGTCTTGCAATTAATTGCAACCTTTTAATTAATGATTCTGCAAGACCGTTTTGCGTATGAACATGTGGCACGGGGTGCTCAACATCAATTCCAATAGACATGCAATAATCATTAAATGCCTTGGAAGTGAATTCACCAGCATTATCAAGTCGTATTTTCTTTATAGGGTAATCTGGAAAATGTGCTCTTAATCGAATCAACTGAGCAAGCAATCTCGCAAAGGCTACATTGCGTGTTGATAACAAACATACATGAGACCATCTAGTTGATGCATCGATCAATACCATGAAGTATCTAAATGGTCCACACGATGGATGTATCGGTCCACAAATATCACCTTGTATACGTTCCAAAAATCTTATGGATTCATTCTTTATTTTTACTGGTGATGGTCGAATAATCAACTTTCATTTAGAGCAAGCAGCACATGATAATTCATTAGATTGAAGAATCTTCTGGTTCTTCAATGAGTGTCCACGTGAATTTTGAATTATTTTTCGCATCATAACTGAACCGGGATGGCCCAACCGGTCATGCCAAACAACAAATTTACTGTCATTAATAAACTTCTGGTTTATGATAGCATATGATTCAATCGTTCTAAAATATGTATAATATAGGCCAGAATCAAAAGATGGTAATATTTCCATAATTTGTTTACCATTCGAAGTTACTTTTGTAATGTGCAAATATTCAATATCTCCATTTTCTGCAGTCTCAACGTGATATCCATTATGTCGAATAGCTTTAAAGCTTAATAAATTTCTTTGAGACTTAGGAGAATACAAGGCATTTTCAATCATCAGCCTTGTCCCTCTAGGCAGTAAAACATTAGCTCTTCCGGAGCCTTCAATTATATTTGTGCTGCCTGATATAGTAATAACACTGGCCCTTTTCATATCAAGATGATCGAAATATTTCTTATTTTTCAGAATCGTATTAGTCGTTGCACAGTCTGCAAGACATAATTCTCCATTGCATATGCTCGCATCCATCAAATAAATATCCTTTATAAACAAACACATAATATTTATTAATGAAAAAGAAATATTGCATTACAAACATATAGATAACTTAAAACAAATAAAACACACAATAGTAAAACATAATACATAAATAAAATCAAAGCAGATTAATTTTCTTCGATCAGAAAATCCGAAGCCTCTAAATGAGCATTTTCATCATTGGCATCAGAGGTAGAGGGGAATTCTCCCTGAACAAAATTCATTTCAATTTTCTTTCCTTTGCCCTTCTGATATTCTTGATATAACTCAACAAGATGTTTGGGCGTACGACAATTGCGCGACCAATGGCCAGAACCACCGCAACGATAACACTTTTCATCATTATTCTTTTGTTCAGTTTGCCTCTTCTCATCTTTATTATCATAAATTTTTCTCTTCTGGGGAAGATTTTGATGACTGCCACGATAATTATGATAACCACCACGATGATACTGATAACCACCACCATAATATCCTCGGCCACGACCTCGGCTTTGACCACGACCTTGACCACGACCACGTCCACGGCCGCGAAATCCACCACGACCACGTCCACGATCATTACCCCGACTATTATCATTATTAGTTTTGACTGCATTCGCTTCAGGGAGTCCAGTAGAACCAGTCGCTCGGGATTCGTAATTTTTTACCAGCAATTCATTATTTTGCTCAGCCAAAAGTAAGCAAGAAATTAAATCGGAATACTTTTTAAATTTTCTCTCCCGATATTGCTGTTGTAATATCATATTCTGCGGATGGAACGTGGTAAATGTTTTCTCCAGCATATCATTATCGGTAATTATCTCTCCACATAATTTCAGTGTGGAAGTAATTCTATAAACAGCAGAATTATATTCGCTTACCGATGAAAAATCCTGCAATCGTAAATTCAGCCATTCGTACTTTGCATTGGGAAGAATAACGGTGGTCAGATGGCTATATCGCTCTTTCAGATTTTTCCACAACTCAGCTGGATTCTTTTCTGTCAAGTATTCAACTTTCAGATTTTCGTGAATATGGTGGCGAAGAAAAATCATGGCTTTCGCCTTGTCTTGTATAGTTGTTGTTTTCGTAGGATCAATAGTGTCACCTAAACCTTTTGCTGTCAAATGAGTTTCGGCATCTTGAACCCAAGGTAAATAAGTTTTGCCAGTGATGTCGAGTGCAACAAACTCAAGACTCGTCAAATTCGACATTTACTATAATAAAATACAAAACATGTTATAATAATTAAAATACAAAACATGCTATAATAATTAAAACATTATACAAAAAAAAATATAATTAATCTTCTTTTAAATCTTCTTTTAAATCTTCTTTTGTAAAAGTTCTGATGAAAAACGATATCCACATCCATATAAGTGTCGCCGTAAAAATAATCATGACCAATAGATTAAACATCAGATAGAGCGACATCCTTCAATTACAAAAATGTAAAATAAGTTTCGTGATTATAACATCAAAGGAAAAAGTACAATTAATCATAATATTTAAAAAGCCTTAAAAATATTATCCACATAGCGGTAAGGATCACCGTAAATAAAGTAAGAAGAAGAAGATCCATCTTTGTATAAAACGACATGATTCTATAATTGAAAAATAACATAATAATTAGATAACATAGATAAATTATTATTAGTATCTTTAATAACGATAATATTGTAAATAAAATGTTAAGTAAATCTGGGAGAATGACCGATCCAAGTCAAATTCGTAATTAGGCGGTACTCCGCTCTAAAGCAAATTTGTAATTAGACGGTAATCCAACCCAAAATTTTTAATAACGATAATATTGTAAATAAAATGTTAAGTAAATCTGGGAGAATGACCTATCCAAGTCAAATTCGTAATTAGGCGGTACTCCGCTCTAAAGCAAATTTGTAATTAGACGGTAATCCAACCCAAAATTTTTAATAACGATAATATTGTAAATAAAATGTTAAGTAAATCTGGGAGAATGACCGATCCAAGTCAAATTCGTAATTAGGCGGTACTCCGCTCTAAAGCAAATTTGTAATTAGACGGTAATCCAACCCAAATCATTTTTTTTTAAAAAAAATTCCACATGCCAACACCGGGGATCGAAACCTGGACCTCTCGTCACTTGTAATGACGATATTCCGCGAAACCACTCGGCTATCGACGTTTTAGTTATAAATTTTAAAATTAAATATTTATTATATATATAACATTATTAGAGAATGATTAATGTAAATACAAAATAAAATTTCCATACCTAAACTCGTACAATATCTTCGACGGAGGTTGAAACTGATGACGGAGAGCGCTCGTGCTGATAACGTGTTATAAAATATTATAACTATTAAGTATTTTACTAATGACGATATAATTAGAGAGATAATAACTTCTTTTCTTCAATACTTTCTCTTATCTTTTTACACATCCCAAATCACCTATTTATACACAAATTCATCCAATTACATCCACAAAATAAAATATTACATCAACCACACAAAAATCTCATCTACCATTCTAATCAATAAAATAATCACAACCTCCATTCTAAACCACTCCTTTTACTTAACCACCATTCCAAACAATATACATCCACATATTTATTTAATATTTCATAATAAATTATTTTTTATTGTTATTTTCTTTGTGTATTCTCATCCCTCTCTCTCTCTTTTTTTTTTTTAAAAAATTCCTTTGTTATAAAAATATTAATTGTGATTAATATTATATTAAGATTACTTTATTATAATTATACTTATATTAAGATTATAATGATAATATAGCTTATAATAATAAAGAGAGAGAGATTAAGTATTTCAATACTTGGTGTGTTTTACAATGAACTCTAATCACATATTTATACTATTAATAATTCACTATTACAACTAATCACATTAATTACAATTATACACCTCACACTAAAATACAAACTTTTCAATTAAACACCTCATCTTATCATCTTATCATCTCATCAACATTTAATACAATACTTCCAAATAATCAATCATTTAACTAATATTATTATTTAAAACATCCACATTAATATTATTTCATAATATCTTTGATTACTCATTTTTATTCTCTTTAGTATTTTCAACGGTAGAATTTTAAAAGCTATTTGACTTGGAAATTACGATTAGTAAAGTTAAGTAAGCTAATGATTAACACACTAAAATTTTCTAATTGCGCATCAAAAGTAGATTCAAAATTGGAGCTGGCATCCTCCCCAAATAGAAAATCAAGTTCATATATTATTTGAAACAAATAAAAAATCAAAATCTATTATTTAAGAATTTTATTTTAAAAATATTATTTTAATGTTTTATTAAGAATGTGCATGAATTCCTAGTATACTTAAAAAGGCGCGGGTTGAGAATTCTCCGTGAGAACAGGGACTCCGACAAATTCCCACATGTCGGAATAGGGGTTAGCCGTCCGCTCTCATCGTGCCCCGTCTCGCCCATTGCCAAGCCTAATCAAAAGTCAAATGAAAAAAAATGTTAAAGATTATTAAAACATATCGTATATTGAACTAAAATTAAAATTAAAAAATGATCAAGTACAAAATTATAGATCTATTAAGGTTTGTGAAGTGAGGTGTAAAACTTGCATGATTGAGAGGAGAGCCATGTTCCTTGCACGTGCGCCATGTGTAAAGTTTATCATTAATCTATTGAGATTTTAACGACAGACTTCATCCTATGATTGGACAATCAGAATGATCAAAACTATTTACCAATGATGCATTTCGGAAAGAAAACTAAGTAGAATTCATCGTAAAGTTGTGTTAAAAGAACGATGTGTGTCCCACAAAATTGAGAGACACTGACTAGTATATAAGTTGATGTATTATTTTATATATTATTAATTGATTTTAAAACGGAGTGTCAAATCTTATATGGTCAACTCTCCTACCATGAATGAGCCTGTCTGCGTAGACCGATGAGGAATTTCACAGGTTATAACCATATATGAAGTTCTAACAAAAAAACAGAATACTAGTTTTTTTTCGGTGCGATGCACGGATCTTAATTATGTATCTTAATAATATTTTGAGATGATCGATCGTATGTATTGCTAAATTTTTTTTTTCTATTAGTGTGATAGTGGATAGTTTTTTTTTTATGTTTTTTATTTATTTGTTTTTTTATTCATCTATTATAATTAAAAAACAGGTACTAATTGTAAGTGAGTGTGTGAGATTGGATAGTTTTTTTTATAATAATATTAATTTATTTTTTTAATTAATTAAATTAATAAAAATAATTGAACACATTGTCTTGTTTATAAGAAATTAGCCTAGGTTTTGGTATCAATTTCTTGAGTAAGTTTATTATATATAAATTTATCTTAGTATAATTGATCTGATTTGTATGCCACCATCCCGAATTTACTTAGATTCCATATGTCTGGGATGGGTAAATAGCTTCGGTCAAGAGTGGTTTCTAAAAAATAGCCTCCAAATCTGTAAAGACTATTATACCCTTATTATTGGAGCCTCATATAAACGAGTATAAATCGGTAATGAAACAATTTTTTTATAAGGAGGTCGATGAACATGGGAAAGGGGACCATTTATATAGGAAAGGAACCTTATATTGTATAAGAGACCTTTATATATAGCACATGATTCGTTTATACAGCATTAGGACAACAGTGAAATCCGCATAAGATTTTAAAGATAATATTTTTTTAAAATAATAAATAATAGTAAAAATTTAATTTTTAAGGTTTTGTAATAATTAATAAAGGAATAATTACAGAAAAAAAATAGTAAATTTTAATTAACAATGACGAAAATACTTTTAAATTTAATTTAAAAAACAATTTGTATCAAAGACTATTTTTAAAAGAATCCTAGAATTTATCTGAAAAAAAAAAAACCACTACAACTCCAAGATATGTAGTAACTCTACGGTTCCACAAAGATAGCAACGAACATATTTATTACAAAGATAGCAACAAAAATGTATTTATTACAAACCATAAATATAGCAATTTAAATATGAAATGATGAGTAAATATGCATACCGACATCTTATTAAATGCTTACACGCCATATTCAATCCATCGAAGAGTTTCAGCCCACCGACATTTTAGGAAGCCTAAGGAAGGTTTGTTACGGACTCTCTGCGCAGTGCAGTTACTGCATTACATTTACAGTTCCCCATTATTATTCTCTCTCAATCTCAACTTTATCGAACCTTGACGAATTTCCATATAATAAAGTTAACTATTTTCATAGAATAAAGAAAATGGCCGTAGAAAATAGTGTAGTTGAGAGTGGGCGGTGGGTCTATTTCTTCCTCCCTAAAATACCATACCTCATCAGTCTTATTATTGCTTCATCTTCTTCCTCAAAAGAGTCAAATCTTTATTCATCTTTCCTCATCGATGACAAAGGAATTGAGTAATTAATAGTGCGTATAGAAATATTGTGGTCTGCTTTCTTCTTTGTAGTATATGCTCAGAGGTCCTCATTGACTTGACCTACAAATCTTTTCATTGATCTCCCATTTACATCGTTATCTTTTTGAGTTCTTGAATCTGGGTTCTTCGATTTCGTGATTGGCGAAGGGTAAAGATTGCATCTTTCTCATAGATTTTCAGCAATTTGATATGGGTTTTTGCTATTATTATTAAAACAACGATTGATTCAAAGGTTGAATTTGTAGTAATATAGACAAGTTTTAAAGATGTCTTGGAAGAGCAAAGGCTTCGAGTCGGCTTCAAAGAATGTCGTCTCAAGAAGGCTTACTTTCCTTCTCTGCCTTGGATGCTTCTGCGCTGGGATGCTCTTCACCGACAGGTCTGATATAATCGAAATGTTTTTTTTTTTCTTTAGAATTATATAGAATATGACGATTAAGTTATAGGTTTTTATGAATCTTTTGATCCTATTGACTAGCTCAGTTTCAATCTTGGGATATAAGACAGTGATTGTAATGATGAAAAATATGAGAAAAAAAAGTGAAAAAAATCAGCTATGAAGGAAGTGGTAATGTAATGTCTAAGACATTGTTAAGTCTCTCTTTTTTCTCCTAGCTTTTGGCCAAGATTAAAACTAGTTTTAGGCTCAATTGTAGAAGAAGGTAACCTTCTTAACATCGACATAATCGTTCACTTCGATTGATCTGTTCAATGGTTGTCAGAGATTTACATGTTCTTGGTCTTAAAATTCACAGGTCTGTTAACTATTACAGTCTCTAAAGCTTTTCCATTTATACGTATATATGTTTGTCGATCTATACCTTTCTTTGATCCGAATAGGATGTGGTCTATTCCGGAGGCGAAAGATATATCGATCTCGAGAGGAGTCTTAGACGAGAAGCTAAAGTTAGTTTCAGATGGCTGTGGTCCGAAAGGCAAGTCGAGCAGATTATTAGGAGATATTACAAAGTCAGATCCTACTATGCAGTAAGTCCTAATTTACTTCGTACGGTTGGCTATTTCTTTTAGTTTGAATGTTTTGTCTTCAATAAATAAATAACTAAATTGCAGTAATTTGGATAAGACGATTTCGAATTTGGAAATGGAATTAGCTTCGGCGAGGGCCTTGCAAGATTCTTTACTGAGCGGTTCGCCTCTGTCTGAAGACTTGAACTTGCCCGAGTCGGTCAAGAAAAGGAAATATTTGATGGTCGTTGGCGTAAATACTGCTTTTAGCAGCCGCAAGAGAAGAGACTCCCTTCGTGCCACTTGGATGCTACAAGGTGATCTATAGCAGTTTCATTTTTTCAAAATTTATGTAAAAAAAATATACATATATATATATATATATATTTAAAATAAATCGAGTTTTATGCTGCGTTATTAAAGCGATGGCTAATTCATTAATTTTCCTCCATGGATTATTCAGGCGATAAGCGCAAGAAGCTTGAAGAGGAAAAAGGAATTGTGGTTCGATTTGTGATTGGTCACAGGTGAGTTTCGTAAACTATATAAATAGCGTATTATGATTTATTATTTCATTAGAATCAATGTGAATAAAAGAATATTATGATAATCATATTCTTATTTTAACATAATATTTCAATCCTTGATCGACAGCGCGACATCGGGCGGAATTCTTGATAGGGCAATCGAAGCGGAAGACAGAAAACACGGAGATTTTCTGAGATTGGTAATTTTCGATTGTATATTTTTCCCCCTTTTTTAAGTATATTGCGCGAGAATACTTACGCAAACACACACATATATATATATATATATTTCTTGATATTCGCCGCTTCGCTTTTACGTTCGTTTTTTTTCCAGGAACATGTCGAAGGTTACCTCGAACTATCAGCCAAGACAAAGACGTATTTCACCACTGCCGTTCAGCTTTGGGATGCCGATTTTTACGTCAAAGTCGACGATGATGTCCACGTGAACTTAGGTAAGAAAATATATTTTAAACAGATACGAAATGAAAATACAAAGACCTTTCAAAACCCTATACGAAAAATCATCATAGCTGGAATTAACTAAGGGTAGTCTTATGATGTCTGAAAACACAGCTACTTTAGGAGCTACATTGGCTCGGCATCGTTCGAAACCAAGGGTATACATAGGTTGCATGAAATCGGGCCCCGTCTTAGCTCAAAAGTAAGGATTTTTTTTTTCGTTCGCTAATTCCCTCTTAAAGAACTCGCATTTTCGACATTAAAATAATAATAAGAAAAACACAAACAGGGGAGTGAGATATCACGAGCCCGAGTACTGGAAATTCGGCGAGCTAGGAAACAAATATTTCCGCCATGCGACGGGGCAGTTGTATGCCATCTCCAAGGACTTGGCTACATACATATTAGTAAACCAGTGAGCTTCTTTTCTTTTAATATATCGCTTTCTAATCCTTTCGCCCTTTTTATAATTTCGCTAATCCGTCCAAGTTTATCTTTTTAAAAGGCACGTCCTTCACAAGTACGCAAACGAAGACGTCTCCCTCGGGTCGTGGTTCATAGGGTTGGACGTGGAGCACATAGACGATCGAAGGCTGTGCTGCGGGACCCCACCTGGTAATGCCAACTTATTTTATTTCGTTAAATCTTGGAAATATTTTCGATATTATCGAAATCCCGCGAAAACTCTCGTTTATAACGTAAAGTTAAAGCAAATTCACTTCGACGTAATGGGCAGACTGTGAGTGGAAAGCTCAGGCGGGGAACATATGTGTGGCTTCGTTCGACTGGAGCTGCAGCGGGATTTGCAATTCTGCAGATAGAATTAGAGAAGTCCACCGAAGGTGCGGAGAAGGAGAAAACGCCGTATGGAATGCGACTTTCTGACGATGAAGATATATATATATATATATATATATATATAGGACACAAAATTTCAGATGCTTCATGGGAGAAGGAAAGAAAATGCAGTGTCCCATCTCAGGACAAAGGCTATGAGAGTTGAGCTCTTGCATATACATATGTCGTTGACTTCTGCTTGGTTTTAGAAGAGGAGATAGGATGTGATTATAGAAAAGCATATATTGAATTGAATTGCAATAATGTTTGCATATTTGGCCTTGACCAAAGCTTATTGTGTAATAGTACATATTTTTTCATTGTCCCAATTGGATTTCTTGATATTTATTGTCGGTGTGGACTTGGAACGGTTTGTACGGTAGGGGACTTAGTTCCCCTGAATCAGGGCTAGATTTCATTTGGATTTCTTGATATTTATTGTCGGTGTGGACTTGGGACTGTTTGTGCGGTAGGGGAATTAGTTCCGCTGAATCAGGGTCATCTCATAGCTAACGTTCAATTTAGATTAGTCGAAAAAATAACGAATGCAAGGTTGATTGTGTTTGTGTTGATCTTAAAAAATACATATTTTTATGATAAAAAAAATTAATTAAATGTTTAAATAAAAATAGACAATATCAAGTATGTATGTCAAATATTTTTAATTTAAGACCTAGTATTACAAGTAATCAAATTAATCTTATTTATAACTTCAATATACTGATTTCCTTCCTCATTTATTGCGTTTGGTATAACAGAGAACCCTATCGTTTTCCTCATATATAAAAGCCCTACAATCATACTAATTCTTTGTATTTTTTATTTCCTATTCAATACGCTAGTTTGATTGCGCCGATCGTTGCTTTGACTGAGTTGCCATGGCGAAAAGCTCCTTCACAAGTGAACACCCTCTCGGTATGAGAGTTACGATGATTTAGTTGCTTGAACTTCTAGCATATTTTGGTCGTAGATGCTTGTTTGTTTTGGTAAAATATGATATCGATTGATGATCGGATTTATGGAGTACTAATTTGTGTCGAGTATGATCGTACTGTTCGGCCCGGGTTCAAGCTGCGTCTGAGTTTTTATGATACAATTGATGTATTTTTGTGTCGGACAATACTTTCGTGTTGGGTAATTCATTCGCGTTTTGAGATTGTTGTGGTGATTGGCGAGAGTATTGTTTTGTTTCTTTTGCCTGTATGTTTCTGTGATGAATTTATCTATTTATTGTGTGATGAATTTATCTATTTATTGTTGATCATACGTGCGGATATGTTTGTATTGTTACCACTAGTTCATGGTTTAGATTGCTTGTAATGAAGATGGCGGCGTAAAACCTAATTTGAGTCAATCCTCTGGGAACTAATTATAGTCACCGAAAAAGCAATGCAAACTCATCTATATGTGAAAAACTCACCGTAGTTTTGCCTTCCATTGAAGTTTTATTTTTGTGTTTGCATTGGTTCAGATTTTATAGATGGAGCAGATCAGTTTGGTTATCATGTCATTACAAATATGTGTATTCAGTTTCCTAAAGTTTGAGATAGCTTGTTTAAGCTCCTAGCTTTGATTTGTCTATGAAAACCTGAGCTAATTCCTCCTTATTGAAGTGATCCATTGTAATGAAACTGAAATTCAATTACACGTCTTTATCGTGTTTCAGAGAAGCGACAAGCTGAGGCTTCTCGGATCAGGGAGAAGTACCCTGACAGAATTCCGGTAATAGGGTAGTCAAGAGTCATTACGTTATTACCTTCGATAAACGATATCATTTCAGCTGTTGGGCAACGATTTATGTAAACCGTTCGTGCAGGTTATTGTAGAGAAAGCCGACAGATCTGATATTCCCGACATTGACAAGAGAAAGTCGGTTAACCAACAACTACTTTTTATGATTTGTGATTCTTGAGCATGTTTTCATCCATGTCGTGATATTTGGGGCCTTTAACCTGCATAAAAAAGACTCTGAATTGATTAAGCATGCCTAACGTTCGAATCCACCCATTGTGCTCATCCCATATTGAGATCATTGTTTGTAGTCCTAATGAGTTTGTGGGATTTAAAACTGCAGATACCTTGTTCCCGCTGATCTAACTGTTGGCCAATTCGTTTATGTTGTCCGAAAAAGAATCAAGCTTGGTGCTGAGAAAGCCATTTTCATCTTTGTCAAGAATGTTCTCCCTCCCACTGGTATACACTTCTAGAACTTAATCCTTGCCATTTCTTACTCAGAAAGTATTTCATTCTCATCCACCACAAATGCTTTACTACACAGTATGACTATGCTTAATTTCAGTTAAAATCTCTGTGGATTCGCTTATTAATCAATCCACCTATGTTACTTGTGGCTTTGGTACTGCCTTAGTTATCTGCCTTCTCGCCTAATATTATCCATCTTCTTTATCCTTAGCTGCAATGATGTCTACGATCTATGAGGAGCATAAAGATGAGGATGGATTCCTTTACATGACATACAGTGGCGAGAATACGTTTGGGTAAATTCTCAACTGAGATTTTTAAGGCCAGTCTGTGTAAATAATATTTATGAAAAAGTAAAAGTTTATGAAAAAGTAAAAGTTTGTTAAGTTCTCTTTAATAATATTCTCTTTCGTTGTTTTATCCGAAAGACTGATTTGCTATTTGATGATGAGACAACTTGTTTGGAATGGATTCTAGTAAGTTAATTTGTGTTGACTTTGAAATATTCAATTTGTAGTTTCACATTTCAACTTGATTTGGTTTGTTGCGAGAAGAATCATATATTCCGTTGCTTATTTGAGAACAAGAAATGATTTTGAAATTATAATATATATATGAATATCATTGCTAGGCTTGGGCCAGAGCAGGCAAAAAGGCCCGCGGGCCAGCACGTCCCGCCCCGCCAAAGGGGCGGGTTGGGCCTGCATTTTTCAGGCCTGCCAATTAGCGGGCCTGGGCGCGCACGGGGCGGGCTAGCCTGCAGGCCGGCGCCCTCCCGCCTATTATTTAAAATATATATAATAAATTTTTTAAATTATATTATATTAATTAAATATTGAGTTGTTTGATTTGGACTTTATTTTTTAATGGGTTAATAGATTTATAATAAATTATTGAGTTTTGGATTTTATTTTTTAAGTAGGTTAATAATTTAAATTAATAATTATTTTTTTTATTCACTGCTAGCGGGCCGGCCTGTAGCCCGCCGGCGGGGTGGGGCGAGCTACCATTTTCTGGGCCCGCCAAGTGGCGGCCCGCGCCCGCCCCGCCAAATGGCGGGTGCAGCCCGCCCTCGACCTTTTTGATAGCTCTAGGCTTGGCAATGATGCGGAAATTCTCTCCATTTAATTATCGAGAACGGGGCAAAAATTACCCTAAGGCTACGTTTGGTTTGAAGCATGATATAAGGCCCATGATAAAAAAAATTCTGAATTAATTATTTGAGGCCCAGGATAAGTTATCTGGGCCATACAACTAGTTTATTTGTATCGGGCCTTAAATATAAAACTCGGGCTGTAAAGTTAATAACGGGCTGAAACTGAAATAACCAAACATTAGATAAAAGCATAATAATAATATTATTTAGGTTTATCTGGGCTTGTCAAAGAAACCAAACATAGCCTAAGTGTAAGGGCGTGGATGGAAATTAACATTGTTAGGCCTATATTGATCAACATTAGAAGAAGAACAAGGCGTTTCTTTATAAACTGTAAAAAGGGCAAATTTTTTTTTAGTATCCTTCGAAGTTTAAACTTTCTGTTTAGTACCCATCGAATTATTTTTTTTTGTTCAGTACACATCCGTGGATACCCCAAAACAGTGAAATGACGAAAATAACCTTTCTTCACAACAAAACTGGACATAATGATAACAGTTGGTATAATAATCGATTCTGTTGGTATAATTACGACAACATTTGGTATAATGTTCAGTTTTGTTTGTATAAAATTATAATAACATTATTTATTTGTATAATAACAATAACAGTTGGTATAATAACGATAACAGTTGGTATAATGTCCAATTTTATTTGTAAAAAATTAGAATAACGTTATTTGTTGGTATAATAACGACAACAGTTGGTATAATATCCAGTTTTATTGGTATAATAGTATTAATAGTTGGTATAATAGAGACAACAGTTGGTATGATGTCCAGCTTTGTTGGTACTAAACCTGTGAAGTAAGGTTATTTTTGTCTTTTCAATATTGAAAAGACCGTTTTAGGTACTGACAGGAAGAAATTCGCAAATCCGTACTGCACATGAAGAAATAATTGAAGTGATAGTTAAGAGGAATTTAAAACTTCGATCGGGACCCTTAAAAAGGGAAACAGAAGGCATCGGAGGCATTTAAAAAAAAAAGATCAAAACGCGAAAGTAATCACGACCTTATGTTCTCTTATTATTATTCTTTTACTTATTACATAAAAACGTGCAGACATATGCCATCCATATGACGTTTTATTGCCGTTGATTGTGGTCCTAAATTTAGAATACGTAACATTGGAAACATAAATAAATAAATAATATATTAAGCAACATGGCTCTTTTGTATAGACCATTATAATGTGGTTGAGACATTGGAACAATTCAATGCTAGAGAGGGAGAGAGAGTACTTACTGTTAGAAAAAAAAGAAGGGGCCATCATGCCATTGTTGCCTTTGTTCAACATTTTGAGATGCTTTCCTATGGAGCAATCTCTATCTCAGAGAAGGCAATACATCTGTGAAGGTGAAGTCTGTTATTTGCGTGATCCCAAGAAATCCCGAAACACCAAACCCGAGAAGATCGACGCGGTTCGAACACGGTTCTTGTGGGGTTTGTTAGGATTATTTTATTGTGTTCAATTAATTAGAATTATCTTTGTAGTTTATTTAAATATATTTTATTTAAAAAGAGGCTTAGTGTAATTGGGCTTTGTTAGGGGCCCAAGTATTATATACCAAAATGTGGTATAAATACTTGAACCCTAACATATAATAAAATGTGTATTGTGTGAAAAACAAAGTGAGCCCCCAACCTCTCAAGAACACACAACACCCCACGCGAGCTCGAATTCTTCCGATCTTCAAATCGTGGTAAGATCGTTTTAATATATGTTTAGTTGGATATTCTAGGCTATACAAGTGGTATCAGAGCAACGCGCGTTAAGATTTGAGTCAAATTTTTCGTTTTATTTTTCGGTGTTCATCGCATGTTCTTCGTGATTTTCATCAAAATTTTCGAAAAATTTGACATGTTTTGGTGTTTGGATGCTTGATTGAGTGTTTAGTAGTTAGGATATAAGTGTTTCGATCTTTACCCAGGGGGAATTTGATTAATTTTGTGTTTGGGGATCGAAAAAGTCTGTTCAGTGTTTTCGTAGAAAGTTTTCGACATTGTTTCGAAAATCACTGCGAAAACCCATTTCGAAAACCCGTCAGTGCGAAAACCCAGTTCGCAAACCTCCACTGCGAAAACCTTTTTTTTCCCACTTCGCAAACTTTTTGACTTCGCAAACCTAACTTTCATTTTGGCTTCGCAAACTCCTTCGCAAACTCCATTTCATTTAAAAATAATAATAATAATAATAAGTAGGTAATGATTAGGTAATCATTAGTTAAAAAAAAAGAGAACTTTTCGCATTGTATTTGAGTTTGCGCATCCAATTATAATAATAATAATAATAAAAAAAGTCTTTTGGAGAAAATTTTTTTATACATCATTTGATAGAGAAAAATTTTCTAAGTCGAACGGACATAGTCTATTTTACACTTTTGGTATCAGAGCACTAAGCCCCACCATGATGTGGTATCAGAGCACTACAGGAGATGTGGTAATTCGACGATGGTTGCTCCACACGCGTGATTGAGAGCAACCACATAACCCCGGTCATGAGTAGTAATTAGCAGATGGTTGCTCCATACTCATGATCGGTACGAGACGAGGGCAACCACAACTCCCAGCATGGTTGGTATTCTAGAAGTTGCTCCACAACCATGACTGGTATGCGGCGTGAGCGACTTCAATCATCCCTCATGTATGGAAATTTGACGTAGTGGCTCCACATACATGATAAAGGGAAATGACGTGAGCAACTACGACTATATGTGGTACATTCTATCTCTTGAACTGAATTGTATAATACCACATTCATACATATTTTTAAGATAGATAAATTCTATATATGCATTCCATAGTAAATTTTGGCATGCATATCTAGCTGAAAAGACAATATATCTATTTAAAAATAATAGGGTACAAAATAGTTATGCATGCTTCAAAAGGACTTTACTTTCAAATGTTTGCATGCATGCATACATGAGCCGAAATGCGAAATACCCTGTTTTATAGGTACATTCTAATTATGTGTATGTTAATCAAATTTTCAAAATTTTAATTTGCATATGCATACGAGTTGAATTGAAAAATACATATCTTTCAAAATGGTACATTTTAAATATGCATTTTCAAAACTTTAAAATTTAAAATGCATATTACGCACGAAAATGATAGATACCATTTTCTCTTATTGAATGAGCTTAATTTGAGGGGGAGCTACTATTTTATTTTTAAAAGAGAAGTGACCCTTATTTGTTTAGAAGGGAGCAATAATTATATTTTTGAGGGGGAGCGAACTTCAAATACGTGAATTTAGGGAAAGAGATTTACAGATTTTTTGAACTTACCACGCATCTTTTGAGGGGGAGCAAGTTCTTTTAAGAAGCACGTTTTGGGAGGGGGAGAAATAAAATATATCTATATATTTATAATATAAATATACTAGTATATATATTACTAATAACGATTAATATATATATATATTATATCCATATATAATATAGTATAAAAATATATTTTACTAATAACGATTAATATATATATATATATATTTATAAAAAAAAAAGGGCCATCAAAATTAAAAAAAAAGGCCATAAAAAGAAAAAATTCTCTCCTCTTCATCAAGCTTCATGGAGATTATGTAGAAGATACTTTAGTTGTGTTCTATTTGTAAGCTATCTTTAGTATTGGGCAAGTGTGTAATATTATTATAGTTTAGGGACCTATTTGTAAATATACCAAATATATGGTATATATAGCTAAGTAGCTCGTTTGGTCCATGTACAGATTTTTAATTCCAAGCTTAATGATACACACTTGATTACTCTTAGCTTGAAGAACACTCCACACTTTATCTTTTTCAATTACCTTCAAACCCTAACTTCAAAATCCTCATGGTAATTCAATATTATTGAGTGTTATCATCCTTAGATTGTTAAGAACGGACCTAACAATTGGTATCAGAGCCAATTCTACTTGATTTGTGGATCGAAAATTGAAAAGAAATCGATTTTGGTTGCGCGCGAAAAGTTTTCGCACCATTCGATTGGTTTTCGCATCGAGCAATCTTCTGTTTATGTGTTGAAATTCATGCTTGATGTTGATCTGAAAGGTGTTCGAATATCATTTTCGCTTGCTAATTGTTAGCTGTTTTCGCTTAATTGATTCAAATCAGAGATTATCTGTCAAATTTGTGCTTCGATATATTTTTCAATCGTCAAAATGTTCTTGCAAAATCTCGAAAATTGCTACGTGATTTGCTCTTTTTTGTGTTAATCGAGTGTTTTTGCATGATTACCCAGCGTATTTCGATTGAATATCTGTGATCTATGTGTCAATTGAAGCAATCTGCATAATTGATTTTCGACAGATTGATGTCTGTGTTCCGTGCGTAAAAGCTATTTTTCGTACCAAGTTTTTTTCTCGCATTGACCTAGATTTTTCGTATCTCTCACAGTCATAAGTGTTTTCGCATTGACTACTAAATTTTCGTATACTGTAGCAATCGATAAGATAAGGCTTTCTTTGTATCAGTGCGAAAAACCTCTATTAAGTACACAAAACCTCATTACGAAAAACTAGTGTCATCTACTTTTTGTCGTACGAGAAAATTTTCATACGAAAAAGTTTGTGTATACCAAAACATTTTTTCCATACGAAAAACATCCTTGATACGAAAAACAATCTTTTTGAACGAAAAAGGGTCAATACGAAAACTTTTAGGTTTGATTTTTTTTACGCAAAATACTTTGATACGAAAAACAATTTTTGTTTGTTTCTATACGCAAAACTTTACGCAACAATAGTTCTTATACGAAAAAAAAAAAACTTTCCCATACAAAAAATTTCGTGTATACGAAAACTCTTTTTTCGTACGACAAATTTTTGTGATAGAAATTTTTTTTCTCTCAAACGAAAAAGAGTCAATACGAAAACTATTAGCTTTGACTTTCGTACGAAAACAGTTTTGCTACATTTTTTTCTAGAAATTTTTTTCTCAATACGAAAATTTTTAAACAAAAGAAATTTGTCGTTTTCGCACGAAAGTTTTCTCAGTACGAAAATTAAATACCTAAACAAAATTTCTCGTATACACTTGTTATACGAAAATTAATTACATTTCTCGTACGAAAATCTGTGCAGATACAAAAAAAAAAAAAAAAAAATATTCTTGACACGAAAATCTTTTTGATACAATTGCATTTTCATATACTTTAAGTATTTCTCATACGAAAAACAAAAATTATCAAAAAAAAAAATTTTTTTCAGCGCAACTATTTCTCATAAACAGTCTCTATTGTGACACCTTTTCACATACAAAGACATTTACAAAAAATTCTATACTTGTGTTAACTAACCCTTTGCGTGTGAAATTCTCAAGTTTTCAATCTTCAAAATCAAGTAGAAAGAATCCAACAAATCTAAGGAAGAATCATGGATGCTTACTCAATGGGTAACGATGTCCGACCGCCGATACTACGACGCGGAGAATACACGGCATGGAGGAGCAGATTCTTGACATTTTTAGAAACCAAAGAACAAGCAACATCAATACTTTCTTCTCTATTTGAAGGACCCGCTCAATTCTGGATTCACATTGAAGGATTTCCAGAAAATGATCCGCCCATTCCGGCATCCAAAAGGCTCAAAATTCCCGATGAATACTCTGATCTCGAGAAAATAAGAGCTAGAGCAGACTTAGTAGCCAAAACCTATCTTCTGCAAGCAATACCTAATGATATCTACATCCTGATTGACAGCATGACTACGGCTAAGGATATGTGGGACGAAATATACAAAATGATGCAACGAACAGAAGTCGGCATCAAGGCCAAGAAAGCTAACATACTAACGGCCTATGACTCATTCAAAGCCAAACAAGATGAAGATCTCCACAACACCTATCAAAGATTTCTAACCCTCATAAACGAGATGAGGAAGATAAACATATCAAAAACAAATATGGAGATAAATATCCGATTTCTTTCATCTCTACTGCCAGAATGGAAAATGGTGACAACTCAAATACGACAGAATAAAGATCTAGACGAAATGGACATCCACACAATCTTTGACAACCTAGCACAACACATTGACGACATCAATGAATTAGTCAAAGAAAATTCACAAAAAGTATCCGAAGAATCAGTAGCTCTAGTGACTGAACGAAAACAAAAAACGTCAAAGTCCAAAATAAGCAAAATCTCAAGCTCTTCTGAAGCCGAGAGTGACTCAAGTTCAGATTCGGATATGGAGATGAAAGATGTTAGGAAGCAATTGGCATTACTCACCAAGATGGTCAACAAGAAATATTTCAAAAAGAAGGGATCATCCTCATCCAATAAACAAAGGTTTACAAGCTCTCGAAATAAAGAAAAGCAGGGAGAAACATCTCAGCCAAAACCAATTGACAAACAATCAAAGTGTTTCAATTGTGGAAAGCCAGGATATTTTGCTAAGGACTGCATGTGTTAATGTTGACTATGTCGACATTGACAATGTTGGGACGACGTCCGACTCAACACGAGTTGACTCAGACTTAGTCAACCCTCGGTTTTGTCTTTCAAACCCAAAAACCATTATTCCTATAATCATGGCATTATTTTAGTATGTGCAGGACTTAGTTTCGAGCTTGAATTTATTCAAAAGAAGTGGAGCTAAAAATAGAAAGGCCTTTACTAAAAATAGTATTTGCTATTCTTGGCTTTGCTAAGAATAGGATTAGTCTTTCTATTAACAACCTGCAACGTCCCTTGAGCTTAAAGTGGAAATCATGGGCAGTATGGAGATCATGGAAAAGACTAAGGCCGACGAGTTCGAGTATTTAGAGAGAAGACTCGAGACGAGACGAGAGACGAAACAAGGAAGAAAGAAAAGAAAGAGAGAGCTCTCACCTTTACGTTTATCATGTTTCGTAGATTTGCCTAGCGTTTTACCCCTGCATAGTTTGTAGGTTTATAGTCCTTTTCGTAGGATCTTTTCTAGGCTAGTTTTCTATCTTCGATAGATGTTCTTTTTGTAATCCATCTCAAGTGAGTGGGATTTTGCCTTGAAGGCTCGTAGCAAGTTTTACAACTTGCTGCATATTTTAAAACTGTGTCTCAATCGTTTTTACTCTGAACTTTATTTTAATCCGCTGTGCGAAAACTTTGAGGTCTCTAATGTTGTCTCAACATTAGAGCCAACATTTCTGTTTTAACAGTTTTTTTTTAGCAAATTTCTCTTGTGTCCATACCACTCTCTGGGGCCTACGCCTTCAAAGTGGTATCAGAGCCTCCGCTTGATATACTAAGCGGTCTGATCTTTTTGATATGGATATTTTTAGCCCAAACACTTTTGGAAAAATTCCCGTTTTGGATGGTTCGAACTATGCCTATTGGAAGGTTCGGATGCGTCAGTCCATCAAGTCAATTGATGTCCGGTCATGGAACTCTGTTCTTACTGGCTATGTTACGCCAAAAACTAATCCAGACGCTGATGGGGAAGTCGTTGATAAACCCGTCGCTGAATGGACGCAACAAGAGCGATTGGATGCTGATTTCAATGAAAAAGCTCTTAATGCGATTTTTTCTACTGTCGATATTTTCATGTTTAAAATCATTCAAAACTGTACCACAACTCAATCTGCGTGGGACATTCTTCAAAGGTATTGTGAGGGAGATGCGAGCGTAAAAGAAACAAAACTTCGTCTTCTTCACAGTCAACTAGAGAGTCTTAGGATGAGTGAGGATGAGGATATTTCTTCTTATTTTGGGAAGCTTTTAAATATTTCGAGTGAGTGTCAAAGTTTAGGAGAACCGATTTCAAACAAAGCCTTAAACTCGAAAGCCATTCGTTCTTTGTCCCCAAAGTTCAATAACAAAGTTTCAGTGGTTGAGGAATCCTACAATTTGGCGACTCTCGATTTTAATGTCCTCATGAACATCTTCAAGAACAATGAGATCAATCTTGATGCTCAGAAAAACGCATCAAAGGGAAAAGGCCTGGCATTTTCATCTCAGTCCTCGGAACCTGAACCAAAGTATGACACTAGCGAGGATGAGGCAACGGCTTTGCTGGTAAGGAACTACCGGAAGTTTCTGAAAAACAAACGAGAGTTGAATGTTGGCCCAACATTCAAGACTGTTCTAAATCAAAAGGAAACTTCTTCCGCGCCTAAACGCCCCGTGTTCAAGAGAAACTCCGCAGACAAACTGAAAGCTGACAAGATAAAGTGGGACGAGATTCAATGCCATGCATGTAAAGGTTGGGGGCACTTTGCAAATGAATGTGCTAACACTCTTCGCAGGTACGGAAAGAACTATTGGGTGAGTCTTTCGGACGATGAAGAAGATAATCCAGTAGAAGACCCAGAAGAGGTGGCCCAGTTGACGCGATGTAACAATCAATCGTTCTCTGACGTTGAAGAAGAAGAGGAACATCATATAGGTTTAAATCTTGTATCGGATGTTGATCCAACATCGGAGTCAACATCTGAACAACTTGTTTATTTTGACTATGATGATTCAAACTGTTTTGATGTGATTTATGATGATGAAGTACAGGCAGTAGAAGTACATGATGCTGACAATACCACGGATGAATCGTACAGACTTCTCTCTCTTGAATTGTCAAAGGAAAGAAAGCTGAACGAAAAACTCATTAAGATCATCCGTTCTCTAAACGAAGAAAAGGAACAGAGGGAAAAGCTCATTGATGACTTGCGGGAAGGACTGAGCCGAATGGAAGCTTTGTTGGCCAAAAAGGACCTGGAGTTAGACAGAATCAAGAAATACGTTGATCATGCCGATGATACGTTCACTAAGCTGAACAAAGGTAAGTCTACTCTTGATGAGGTACTTTCTTTAGGTGTTTCTTCTAAGCATGGTCTTGGATATCATTCTCAAAATGCTTTTGAACCTAAAACTGTTTTTCTACCTCCATCTGATTTGGTTGAAAAACCTAAACGTTCTGTTCGTAAGTCCCGAAAAAGGAGTTTTAGATGTCATTATTGTCTTAAGCCTGGTCATATAAAACCGTTTTGCTGGAAAATGAAAGATGATTTTGTCAGGAAGAAAATGTTGGCTGGAAAGTCGTCCAACATTCTGCCCAACATTGAGAGATCAGTGTCTAACAGAATGTCTGGAGAACTTTCTGAAGCCTCTAGCTCTAATTCAGCTCATTACAAGTCTGTCTGGGTTCCCAAAAATCAGAAGAAAGATTTGGTTGAAAAATCATCTCTTTGCTGTAATGTTGTATACACTGCTTTTAAGGCTAACGTTTCAGGGTCTTGGTACTTTGATAGCGGTTGTTCACGTCACATGACGGGTACCAAAGATTATTTGCTAGATTATACACCTTTAAGTAGTGGAACAGTAACTTTCGGTGGCGGTGCTAAAGGACGAATTCTCGGACGAGGCAAGCTCAACGTTCCCGGTTTTCCTGCATTGAAGAACGTCCTCCATGTGGAAGGACTTGTGGCAAATCTGATCAGTATAAGTCAACTTTGCGACGATGAACTTGAGGTAAGATTTAACAAGGAAAGTTGCGAGGTTTTTAACGATCAGAAAGTGTGTGTCATGGCAGGTAAGCGCTCTAACGATAATTGTTACCAAGTTGGAGACAAAGGTGGAAACGAAGAACTCTGCCATCTGTCGAGGCCATCGGACGAGGTCATTTTGTGGCACAAGAAGTTGGGCCATGTGAATTATCGGACCTTGGAGCAACTAGTACGTCACGATGCAATCAGAGGGATCCCCAAGCTAAAGGAGTTCGGTAAGATCGTGTGTGAACAGTGTCTGAAAGGCAAGCAAATGCATGCTGGGCATAATGTTGACCAACATTCTGCTCAACATTTCAGAACTGCTCATTGTTTTCAGCTTATCCATATGGATCTTATGGGTCCTATGGAAGTTGAGAGCGTAGCTGGTAGGAAATATGCTTATGTTTTTGTTAGGAATATTTTATTGTGTTCAATTAATTATAATTATCTTTGTTGTGTATTTATAAAGATTCTCTTTATAAGAGGCTTAGTGTAATTGGGCTTTGTTAGGGGCCCAAGTATTATATACCAACTTGTGGTATAAATACCAAAACCCTAACACATAATATAGTGTATTTGTGTGAAAATCAAAGTGAGCCCCCAACCTCTCAAGAACACACAAGCACCCCACGCGAGCTTCATTCTTCCGATCATCAAATCGTGGTAAGATCGTTTAAATCTTTGTTTAGTTGGATATCTAGGCCTTACAAGTGGTATCAGAGCCAAACGCGCTCAGATTTGAGTGAAAATCTTCGAAAAACTTTTTTGTTCTTCGTGTTCTTCAAAACAATTTCGAAAATTTTGATATGTTTTGGTATTTTTGTGCTTGATTGAGTGTTTAGGAGTTAGGATATAGGTGTTTCGATCTTTACCCAGGGCTAATTTGATTAATTTTGTTTGGGGATCGAAAAATAGGTTGTGTTTTCGCAGAAAAGTTTTCGGACCGAAAACCCACTGCGAAACCCTATTGCGAAAACCCACTTCGAAAACTCACGCTGCGAAAACCAGTGAGAAAACTTTTAGTGTGTGAGAAAACTCACTTCGCAAACCCCTCAGTGCGAAAACCTTTGAACTCTTTCACTTCGCAAACTTTTTTACTTCGCAAACTCCTTCCCAGTTCGCAAACCCAATTTAAAAAAAAAAAATAATAATAATAATAATTAATTTAAAGTTTGCGAATCCAGTTTGAAAAAAAAAAAAAAAAAAAAAAACTTAGGTTTGCGAATCAGTTTTCGCACCCAAGTAAAATAAAAAAAAAAAATTTTTAGTTTGCGAATCAGCTTTCGCACCCGAATTAAAAAAAAAAAAACTTTTCGGAATAAGGTTTTCGCATCCAACTTTTCGCACTGTTCAGGTTTTCGCACGGAGCACTTCGAAAACTCCACTGCGAAAACTTTTGAGGGCATTTTCGTAATTTTTCAGTTTTCGAACCCAAAAGTTGTCGAACCCACTTCGAAAATCTATTTTCGCACTCCTAACAAGAAATCTATTTTCGCAACAGCTCACTTCGAAAACCTAAGATTTTCGAAACAACACTTCGAAAATAAGTTTTCGCACTATATTTCGAAAATATTTTTCGCACTCATATCGAAAATTTAAATTTTCGCACCCAAGCACTCCGAAAATTTATTTTCGCATCTTATCACTTCGAAAACTTGATTTTCCTAACACATACCGAAAATCAAATTTTCACATACCCCTTATCGAAAATAAATTTTTGCATATCATAACACATCCAAAACATCTTTGGCAAATTATAGATAAGTTTGATAAATTCCGAAGTTTTCAAAATCACCTCAAAAGTTTTTCGGTATACACCAAAAATCTTTTCGGTACCCAAAATTTTCGATACTTCACAATATTTTTCGATAAATCAAACTTTCGGTGCAGAAATTTTTAAAAGCCAATTTTTTTATTCCAAAATATTATTGGCACATTATAGAAAAAGCTTTTGGTAACATTTTCGAAGTTTTTCGACATCACTTTAAAACTTTTCGGTACACACCAAAAAGTTTTCGAGACTTAAAATTTTCGAAACTTCGCGACTTTTATCGACACACCAAAACTTTTCGGAGCTGAATTTTTCAAAAGCCAAAAATTATCAAATCTGCACAACGCGTTAACGATCGCGTATCCAACTAAATTAAAAAAAAAAATAGTAATATTTTAAAATTTTAAAAATCATAGATTCTACTTCCGCAACTTCTGAGATGAGCTTTGACGAGAGTGATTTATATAAAGCTTTTCTTTCTTTGAAGGAAGATTATAAAACCATGCGTCGTGAGCATAAACATGAACGTAGGACTACCCAAGCGTTAGAAACTAAGTTAGCTAGTGCACTAGGAACTATTTCTAGTCTTGAATCAAAATTAGCTAGCTCAGAAACAAACGTTTGTGAGCTAACCAAGAACCTAAATTCCTCTAAGCTAGGCCAAACTCAACTTATAAGTCACGAAAAGACTATAAGTGAGTTAGAAAGTAGACTAGACAATAATTACAAATGCTTAGTTAGGAGTTTAGAAGAAAGAGGTCGTCTTACTTGCCATTTAGAAAACGCGCGTGAGAAAATCACTAATCTTGAATCTCAAGAAGTAAAATTAAAAGCTCAAATTAGTGAACTAACAAATAAATTAAACAATTGCGAACTCGAACGCAATAATTATCTGTCTGATTTGAGCAATTCGCGGTGTAGTTTTAAACTTTTATTTGAGGAACGCAGTAAATTGCACTCTAAAGTTCATCACTTAGAGGGCATCCTTGCGAAAAAGGGTCAAACAGACCAAAGTTCCTCTAAAGACTTAGCGTCCAACGGGGAAAATAGTTTACATTCTAATAAACCTATCTCTTGTTGGGAAATTCCAGATGTTGCTAGTAAAATTGCAGAATTGAACGCAACTCTGGAATCGGAAAGAGTAGGTTTCCGAGCAGAAAAGCAAAAACTCTTAGAGGAGATTTCTAATCTCAAAAACTCCCCATCCTTACCTGTGTTAAATAATCCTTCTAAAGAAATATCTTCCATTAAACAGGATAAGGGAACGCAAACAGACGCCTTTGTTCCTAAAATTAAAAAGACTTTTGCTAGTAATTCTAAGTCAACTTTGACTGGCACAGAAAAGATAGGTAAAAGCCTTAAGCTTAATACTTCCAAGGAACAGAAAATCAGGAAGGAGAAAGGAAAATCGACATTATTTTCCAAAACCAAGGACGACATTGCTAAAGATTCTCCTTCTCCCGCTCCTACCAAAAAGGAAGTTCCTAAAGAAGAAGTTCCAAGCTCAAGCAGGCGAACTTCTCAAACTTCCAAAATCTCTCATTCTTTAAAGAATGATAGAGATGGAATTGCTTACACGCACAAAAATACTTATTATTCTAGTAAGCGAAATTCCATAAAAATCATCATTATAGAGTGAATGATGTGAATTCTTGTAGGCAATACGACTCATCATCTGATGACGCATATAGTGCGATAAGTTCGTATTCATACTTGAAATACCTGGTCCAGATTAAGTCTGAAAGACACCTTCTGCGACTGGCTAGGGAGAAAATCTTCAGATCTTCTAAACCTAGACACACGTTCACCGGCGCTGAATTGTCATTTCCCTCTAAGGTTCACCAAACTTGGATTCCTAAATCAGAAATCAAATTAAATAGAACTTTAAAGGATGATTTAGGATGTATATCTGAACCAAATGTGCATAAATTATTTTCTGCTAATATGGGAGGACCCATCCAAAAATGGGTACCAAAGTCCCGATAATGTTTTGCAGGAGCCCAATCACGTGTGGTAATTCGACGATGGTTGCTCCACACGCGTGGTTGGTATGAGACGAGAGCAACCACAAAACCCCGATCATGAGTAGTAATTAGAAGATGGTTGCTCCATACTCATGATCGGTACGAGACGAGGGCAACCACAACTTCCAGCATGCACGGTACTCGGGTTGCTCCACATGCATGACTGGTAAGAGACGCGAGCAACCGCATCCCTCACGTATGGTACTTTGAAGTTGCTCCACATACGTTATAAAGGGAAGCACGGTGAGCAACTACACCGTAGGTAAATTCTATATATGCATTCCATAGTAAATTTTGGCATGCATATCGAGCTGAAAATATAATATACCTACTTTGCAAATAATAGGGTACATTATAGCTATGCATGATTCAAAAGGGCTTTTACTTTCAAATTCTTGGCATGCATACATGAGCCGAAACGCGAAATACCCTATTTTATAGGTACATTTTCATTACGCATACAATTTTAAGATTTAAGAGCTTAAATTTTCAAGTATGCATATAAGCTGAATCGCAAAAATACCTATTTTTCAAAATGGTACATTTTAAATATGCATTTTCAAAACTTTCAAATTTAAAATGCATATTACGCACGGAAATGATAGATACCATTTTTTTCTATAAAATGAGCTTAATTTGAGGGGGAGCTACTATTTTATTTTTAAAAGAGAAGTAACCCTTAATCTTTAGAAGGGAGCAATAATTACATTATTGAGGGGGAGCGAACCTTAAATGCGTGAATTTTGGGAAAGAGATTCGTAGATTTTTCGATCTTACTTGGCATCTGTTGAGGGGGAGCAAGTTTTTTTTAGGAAGCACATTTTGGGAAGGAGAAATAAAATATATCTATATGTATAAATAAAATAAATATAATACATATAACAATAGTAATAATAAATAATACTATTATCATATAATATATAATATAGAAATATGTATATTACTAATAACGATTAATATATATTATATCCATATATACTAATATACATATTACTAATAACGATTAATATTATATTAAAAAAAAAAGAGGGCCATCAAAATTAAAAATACAAGGCCATAAAAAAAAAAAAACTTATTTTCTCCTCATCAAGCTTCATGGAGATTACCTCCGACCTCCGAAGATGGACCTCAAAAGAAGAATCTCGAGCCTACAATGGTCAACTCTTTTCAAAAGGCGACGGTGGCTACAAATGCAAATCTCGGTGCTCGCTTCAATCGACCTGCTCCGGATTGCTGACAAACAAAGCAGCACTCACCACTTCCTACCGGATGCAAGGACTTCGTTCCCATGATTCAGTCAAACCCAGCTGAATCTAACCCCGGAACATCACCGAGAGACAGTCAAAATTATAGCCATGTCTATTAAAACCTTTTGAAAAGACCGACGCTACATGATTCCCTCATCTCACAAATTATTCGGACCAACCCCCATAGGTACATGTGCTAATTTTATTAGCTCCCGGGTAGAAGTCGCCGCAATAGGTCCAACGGCGCGTGCACAACCGAGCCTTACCCACTCGTCTGTCTCACAAACGACAGGTGTTTCAGAAATCACGGGGAACCACGTCTACTATCACCGCTTCACTCGGAAGTGGGAGATATTGAATTATGTGGTACTCAGCCCCGCCACCACACTTCCTTGCGCACTAGAGTCTAGTGTGTCCTCACTTTCCATATATTTTTATATTTTCTAGGACACATACACTTTTAAACACCTGATCTTTGTGATCAAGTTAGAACTTCCGTAGACATGTCTTGCTTCGACATGATTCGAGGATCGGAAGGAAGTCCTGCCGTTGTAACATCAAAGCAACAATGGTTTCAGGCCATCGTCTACGAGCATAACTCCTAGATCGATGTTAACGGGAAGTCTTCGTGACCCCGGTTTCTTACACGACGGATTGCCTTTGTGGCTCCGTCTAGTTATTACCATCACCGACCTGTCGTTTGTGTCCTCCTAATCTTCCTACACAAGCATGCCGATCTCGTTAACACGAATCGCCATGAGGGGGAGAAGGGGACACGCATAAACAAACAGGTCGGACCACCCACCAATCTCCGCCGCGCTCACCACTCTGAAGTCGGGCTCCCCTGCACTTGAATGGAACATTCCAAAGGAGCCTAACACCCCACGCGTACCTTCTTCCGGAGCCAGACAAGCTTCCTCGAGGCCGAACCAGACAACTTCCTTCGAAGAAGACGAATCCGGCGCCGAGAAGAAGAAGATTGGAGAAGACTTGACGACTGCCTTAGTGGCTACGTCAGGTTATTACCTAACCTGAGTTCCTACCAACGACATCCTCATGTCCCGACGACGTGATCTTCTTGCCAAAGATAATGCCTCATTTTGACCCATCGCATGGCGATCTCCCCAACTCGATCTTCATGAGGGGGAGTAGTACTAAAGCAAAATGGGAGCAACACCACGACGAAAGTGCAAGATAGATCAGAAACGCTAAATCCTCAAGCGTCGTCAAAGAATCAAGCGAACACCATGGACTACAAAGATCGAAGTTGCTGCCTCGTGTGCGTCTCTCCAAATTTCAAAGAGGACTTCCCAATCCCAACATAAGGTTGACCAAAAGTAGGGGGACTTGCGTTATTATCGAAAGGAGAGATCGAACACAAAAAGAAGAAATCCGGCAAGCGACTTAAAACACTTTCCGGCATTTACGAGTCGAACTTCGAAAGAAGATTAAGAAGATCTGGTGCCGAGAAGCGAAGATCAAGACACGGTGAGCTTGAAGATCTCCAAAAGAAGAGGTCAAAAGACAAGACAAGGAGGAAACTCGTTTAGGACTCAGGCAAATGCACTAAGCCCCACAAAGATAATCCATGCCGAATTGACGATTGAACACAAAGGGGGAGATTGTTAGGAATATTTTATTGTGTTCAATTAATTATAATTATCTTTGTTGTGTATTTATAAAGATTCTCTTTATAAGAGGCTTAGTGTAATTGGGCTTTGTTAGGGGCCCAAGTATTATATACCAACTTGTGGTATAAATACCAAAACCCTAACACATAATATAGTGTATTTGTGTGAAAATCAAAGTGAGCCCCCAACCTCTCAAGAACACACAAGCACCCCACGCGAGCTTCATTCTTCCGATCATCAAATCGTGGTAAGATCGTTTAAATCTTTGTTTAGTTGGATATCTAGGCCTTACAGTTTTGGTTGATGACTTTTCGAGATTTTCATGGATATTTTTTCTCAAAGAAAAATCTGAAACTTTCGATTTTTTTAAAACTTTTTGTGCTATGGTCAAAAACAATTTCTGTGCACCGATTTTTCGTATTAGGTCTGACCATGGTAGAGAATTCGAAAATCAGTTTTTTCAAGAATTATGTGATAAGAAGGGTATAATCCATGAGTATTCTTCTCCTAAGACGCCTCAACAAAATGGGGTCGCCGAAAGGAAGAATCGCACGCTTCAAGAGATTTGGCACGTGTCATGCTACACTCCAAGAATCTTTCTAAAAGGTTCTGGGCTGAAGCGTTGAACACCGCTTGTCATATCTCAAATCGAGTTTACTTTCGTCATGGCAGGAAGAAAACTTCGTACGAGCTCTTGAAGGGTACGAAACCTACGGTCAAGTATTTTCACGTCTTTGGTTCTACGTGCTATATGTTAAATGACCGTGAGTATTTGACTAAGTTTGACTCGAAGAGTGATAAATGTATTTTCTTAGGATATTCTACCAATAGTCGTGCTTATCGAGTTTACAATTTGAGGTTGAAAACTATTCAGGAATCTGTGAACATCGTGTTTGATGATGATGTTAGCACGAGTACTCCTCAGGTTGAAATTACAGAAGAGGTTCCAGCTCCAGTACATACAGACGACAATGTTGAATCAGATGTTGAGCCAGCAACTGCGTCAACATCTGCACACGAACAAGATACTGATGACGAGAACATGAATGTTCGACGGGATCCACCTGCTAGAATCCAGAAAGATCACCCAGCTGACCAAATTATTGGAAATATGAATGAAGGCCGCAGAACACGAGACAAACCGCGCAAAGACTACCGCTCGATGGTGAAGAATGTTTGCATGACGTCCTTATATAGTGAGGTTAGATTTAATTGTTTTGTTTCGGAGGTTGAACAAAAAAATGTCATTGAAGCTCTCAAGGACAATTTTTGGATCAATGCGATGCAAGAAGAACTTTTACAGTTTGATAAAGCTCAGGTTTGGACTTTAGTCCCTCGGCCGAATGACTTCAATGTCATTGGGACGAAGTGGATCTTTAAGAACAAATATGACAAGTATGGCAATGTTGTTAGAAATAAAGCTCGTTTAGTCGCCCAAGGCTATACCCAAGTCGAGGGAATAGACTTTGATGAAACCTTCGCTCCAGTAGCAAGGTTAGAATCAATTTGGCTACTTCTTGGTATCGCATGTTGGCTCAACATTACTCTCCACCAGATGGATGTGAAAGGTGCGTTTTTAAATGGTTATATTGACAAAGAAGTTTATGTTGAGCAACCGAAAGGTTTTGAGGATCCTCACTATCCTGATCATGTGTTCAAACTACAAAAAGCTCTTTACGGTCTAAAGCAAGCTCCACGAGCTTGGTACGGCAGACTTACGTCATTTTTGTTAGATTTTGGTTTTAATAGAGGAGAAGCCGACCGAACTCTCTTTGTAAAAAGAGTTGGTTCTGGTGTTTTGATTGCTCAAATCTACGTTGATGACATAGTCTTTGGATCAACTTCACGACTTATGTCGGATGAGTTTGTCCAAGCTATGAATTCTACGTTTAAAATGAGCATGATCGGCGAACTAACGTTTTTCTTAGGCCTGCAGGTTAAGCAAAGCAAAAATGGAATTTTTCTGTCTCAGGAGAAGTATGCCAAGAATACTGTCAAGAAATTTGGACTGGATACTGCCAAGGTAATGAAAACACCGATGGGCTCCACGCAGAAGGTAAGTAAGGACAATGTTGGGGAACATGTTGACCCAACATTGTATCGTTCTATGATAGGCAGTCTTCTATACCTTTCTACTAGTAGACCTGACATCATGTACTCTGTGTGTGTTTGTGCAAGATTTCAGTCTGAGCCTAAAGTGTCACATTTGCATGCTGTGAAATGAATTTTGAGATATGTGAGCGGAACTTATAGTCTAGGTCTTTGGTTTTCAAAAGATACGAACACTAACCTTGTTGGGTATAGTGATGCTGATTGGGCAGGTGACGAAGACGATCGCAAGAGCACGAGTGGCGGCTGTTTCTTCTTAGGTAACAATCTTGTGTCTTGGTACAGTAAAAAGCAAAATTGTGTGTCACTTTCTACGGCCAAATCTGAGTATGTGGCGGCAGGAAGCTGCTGTACACAACTCGTTTGGTTAAATAGCATGTTGAGCGATTACGGGTTAGAAAGTGAGACGATACTTATGTATTGTGATAACTTGAGTGCCATCAATATTTCGAAAAACCCCATCCAGCACTCTAGGACCAAGCATATAGATATTAGGCACCATTTTTTGAGAGACATGGTAGAAAAAGAGTTAGTTAGAATAGAGCATTTAGATACTAAGAATCAATTAGCGGACATCTTTACTAAAGCCTTAGACTTCGAGAGGTTTTCGAGCCTCAAAAAGTCTATTGGTCTGTGCATGAGTCAGTAAATGTTGGTCCAACATTCGGACCAACATTAGCATAAGTCAAGCTTGGTTGTTACTGTTCTGATATTTGATTCTAATTACTCTTGGTGATTTCCTAAAATGAATTGACTCACCTAGACCGTTTTCTGAAATGACCTTCTCACTTGCATATGACTTTGCTCTCATCAAAATTACTCTAGAAACAGGTTCAAGCAATTGAAACTCCTTAGGTACACGGCATTCGCTGTGACGATGTATTCTATGCGTGAATAAAGAGCTGAACTTTGAAGAAAGAGATATCAATATAGAGCATGTCGAGCTATTGAAACTCCTTAGGTACACGACATTCGCGGTGACGATGTACTCTATGCGAGCTAAATTAATGTGAGGGTAGGCAGAAAATGAAAGAAAGTCGAGATCTAGGGTGTTGAACAGAAAATGAAGGGAGTCGTTCTGGGAATGTTGAGTCAAATGTTGGGACAACATGTGTGACTAGTCAGCTTGATTGCGCTAAAATCTGTGTGTGTTTGTCTGATTCTTAGGTAATGTCTATACATATATCTACTATTTTGTGTCTAGTGTCTATATTTCTCTTTTAGCGATTGTTGAAGAACGGTCCTCTCCACTTTGCTCGCGTAAATCGTCCAAGTCACTAAACGGTTAGCATCTCTTATTCTTGACTTGGTTTCTGCGAGGTATCTCCACTTATGCATGTTTTACTCCACGATTTTATTGCATAGTTGCACATGATTGTAGGCACGATTTTTTTATTTATGACCTTACTACACATTTAATTTAGCGGTTATTTTTTTCACATCATATCACAACTTCCCACTTCCTATTCTCAATTACTGCACGTCACTTCCTCTTCATAACCGTTGGAGCAATTCTTTTTCAAGTTTATCATCTCGGCCGTTTATCACTCAAACCACTTTCAATAATCTCAAAGTGCCTTTCTCTCTCATTCTCTGCAAATTCAAGATTTTTCAAAAGCTATTGAAAAATCCTTTTTCGAGTTTAACCTAACCCTTCATCAATCTCTGTGAAATTTTTGCTATGGCATCTTCGTCTAACCCTCAGTCACAGAATGTTGGCGCAACATCTGGCGCTGATGATAGTTTCCCCAGGCCAACAGCGATGATGATCGACGGTGACATCATCCCGTTACCCACCGATGGTCCTTTACAAGAGTTCATCAGAGCCGTTGTAGCTTTGAGAATAGGGGAACCCGTTTCTGAAGAACCTCCACGGGACATTGCCGGCGAAGTCCCTCAGCCGTCCAAAGCTAACTCGCCATCCAATGTTGGAGAAGTTCCGGTGCAAACTGATGCTGAGATGGAGGTCCCTGAAACTGTTGAGCCGCAAGAGGCTCCGATTCCGCAGAGTACTGAACCTCGTGAAGAAGAAACTCCGATTCCGCAAAGTTCCAAATCAGTTTCCAGCTCGTCTTCAGATGATGTGGTGAACGAGCACACGTACGACTGTTGGAAGTATTTTATAGTGTTCAATAATCAAGTTATCTTTGTCTAGGGACTTAATTGTAATATATATATAGTTAGGGACTAGAATGCAAATATACCAATACTGATTGGTATATATAGGGCAAGTGTGTGTAAAATACACAAAACTTGAGTTTAGCTTTCTCTCACTAGAAACACTCTCTCTAATCACTATCTAAGCTAGGGTTAATTGTAGAGAGAGAAAGAGGATAATTGGAGAGAAAGTTTGTGATTAATGAAGATTTGATTGATTTAATCCTAAATGCTTCCGCTCAATCTTGTTCAAGGTAATTTCGATTAAATCTATGCTCAAGTTCATATGTTGGATGAAAATCGGACCTAACAATTGGTATCAGAGCCAAAATCTTTGTTGAATTGATCGATTTGTGTTGCTGAATTTTTTTTTCGTATGATGTTCTTCACGCAAAAAAAAAAAAGAAAGCATTTTTCGCATGCTACAGTGATTTGAGCTGAAATGATGATTGATCTGTGATTTTTGTATGATACTGAGCGAAATCTATGTGCGAATGATTTGATATATGTTAATTGCGATTATCTTCCATTAATTGATATCAATTTGGACAGATTTTGAATTTTCGATCGAACATTGTTCATATGATCTTCATCTAGTTCATGTCATAAACTCGAAATTGCTATATGTTTTGCTCTTAATTGTGTTAATCGGGTGTTTTTACATGATTACCCAGTATATTTCGATCGATTCTCAGTGATTTGTGTGTTAATTCGAAGGTTGTAAAAAATTTGCTTCGCAGATCACGATTTTCGCACCATTCAAAGTTTTTCGTATCAAGCTTTATTTTCGCATGACATGTTTTCGTATCAGCTTTCGCATTGACCTGGATTTCGTACCTCTCACATTTGCTGAATTTGTCGCATTGACTTTATAAGTTTCGTATACTGTAGCTTACGAAAAAAAAAAAAAAAAAACCTTGGATACGGAAAGTTTTTCGCATACTGTTCATCCGAAAAAAAAAAATTTTCTATACGAAAAATATCTCATACGAAAAACTTTTGAGTTTGACTTACGTACGAAAAAGTCTATATACGAAAAACAATTTTTTGTTCCAATACGAAAAGGTTTCATACGACAAACTTTCTGATTTTCAGTACGAAAACTTTTAGATACGAAAAAAAAAAAACTTTAAAAAAAAAAAAAAAAAAAACATTGTTTTTCGCACCTACTATAGACCCGAAAAAGTTTTTTTCGCATACTACTGACCCGAAAATTTTTTTTTGCAAGCTACTGTTCATTCGAAAAACTTTTTCGCACACACTATTCATTCAAAAATTATTTGTTAAGAAAAACATTTTTTTTCGTACGAAAACACATACGAAAAATATTTTTCAAAGTTTTCGAACGCTACAGTGAATACGAAAATTTTTATCGTCCGAAAATCTATACGAAAAATTTGTGGTACGAAAACCAATTTTATTTTCAATACGAAAAAGAGTGCGTACGAAAAAAAAAAAGTTTCCCATACGAAAAAAAAGTTCTCGTACGAAGAAGGGTCCAATACGAAAAACATTTTGCTTTGACTTTCGTACGAAAAATTCTTTGATACGAAAAACGTTTTATTTTCTCGTACGAAAAAGACTTTGATTCGAAAAAGATCTCTATACGAAAAAGTATTTGTATACGAAAAATAATTTTTTTTCTCTCGTACGAAAAATGCTTTGATACGAAAAACATTTTTTGTCGTACAAAAACATATACTCTATTATTACTTTAAAGATTTCGCATCCTATCTCATACGAAAAAAATTTCTCATACGACAGACATTTCTATACACATACGAAAATTTATGATGGAAAAAAGATTTTCGATACCGCAAAGCTTTTGATAGTTTTAGGTAGCAAAAAAAAAAAAAAAAAAAAGAAAAAAAAAAAAAATGGTTCCCCGGTTCATACGAAAAAAAATTTAGCTACGAGATTTTTTGCGTACCTGCTTCAAAAAGGTTCCCGGTTCATACGAAAAAAATTTTTTTTTGGGTAACAAAATTTTGGTTGACTGGTAAAATTTTTCGGTACAAAAATTATTCTCGGTATAAGTTTTTTTTCTTTTCTAATCATTTCAAATTTTTTTGATACCTAAACTTCTGAAAACTTAATCCTTCGAAAATCTATTCGAACACATTGATCCAAAATTTAATATCAATTCAAAAACACGATAACGATCAAAAACATCCAACCTAGAAAGTAAATATGGAAGCCAACTACTTGAAAAAAATCAAAGAATTAGAAGCTAAGCTAGAAAATAATTACAACTGCTTACTTAAGAGTCTAGAAGAAAAATCTATTCTTAAAAATAAACTAACAATAGAACAAGAAAGGCTGACGAGCTTAAAGACAAGGGTCGCACAACAAGAATCAACTATAAGCGAACTTACAAAAGAATTATCTACATGTAGAGACGAAAAAATAAATAGTGCAGCCCAAAATAAATGTCTTCTTGAACAAAGAAATCAATTATATTCAAAAATTAAAGAATTAGAAGATGTTCTAGCTAAACGAGGACAAACTGAGCAACGCCAAACAAAAGAAACTATATTGTCTCTAAATAAGTCGACTCAAACAATTGAGTCCGTGCCAAACGAGGAACATTCTATACAATCAACAAAACCAAACTCTAAAGATTGTGATATTCTAGAAAATGAACGCAAAATTGCTGAATTACATTCTCTTCTGGAATCAGAACGTAAAGAGTTTCGAGCAAAAATGGATAAGCTTTTAAAGGAGAATTCATTTCTCAAATATTCCTTAGAAAATGGCACAACTACAACCATTCATCCTGTAAAACCTGAACCTTTAAACGATATATCTTCTAAACAGGATCAGAAAACTCAAATGACTAAACCTATAAAGCAGGAAAGAATAGAGCAAGACAATTCATTTTCTATTACAATAAACAAAATTGTTCCTAACTCTATTCTTCCTCCGAAAATTCCCAAAGTCATTCCAAAGATAAAGCAAGAAGCTACTAAAGCTAAAACAGACAATAAGTATATATTCTCTATTAAAGCTGAAACGTCTAAAAATAATAATTGTCTAAACAAAAGTAGCTCATTTAGTACACATTACAAAGTGAATGATGTGAGTCTAGAAGGTAGGAAATACGACACTTCTATACTTAATGCTATTGATTCTATAAGCTCGTATTCCTCTCTCAAGTACCCGGTCAAAGTCAAATCCGAATTACATCTTAAGCGACTGGCGAAAGAGAAAATTTTCTCTTCTACAAAAAGACAAACATTCACCGATGCTGAAAAGTTAAAATTCAAAAAGGTACAACAAATTTGGAAACCTAAGCTACAAATGGAAATAAGTAGTCCTCGACAAATGTGGATTCCTATGACTGCTTTATGTGATAATTTTGCTTTCAAATTTGAACCTTATATGCATAATTGTTTCACTGCTAATAAGGGAGGACCCGTCCAAAAATGGGTACCAAAGTCCCGATAATTTGTTTTTGCATGATCCCGATCATACATGGTAAATAGACGACGATTGCTCCACATGTATGGTCGGTATGCGATGATGAGCAGTCGCACAAGACCCCGACACGTGTGGTATTCGGTTTGCTCCACACACGTGATCGGTTAGTGACGTGAGCAAACACACCAAATCAAGACTATTCCAAAGCTCTTGATTTGACATTGTTTCTATTTTATTTTTTTAAGAAAATAAGCCCAAAAAAAAAAAAAGAAGAGGCAATAAAAAAAAAAAAAAAGGGGGAGAAAAAGAAAATAAAGCCATTAAAAAAAAAAAAAAAAAAAGAGGCGAAAAAAAAGAAGGGGAGAAAAAGAAAAATAAGGCCAATAAAAAAAAAAAAGAAAAGATAAATAAGGCCATAAAAAAAAAAAAAAAAAAAGGGGGGGGGGAGATAGAAAAGGTGCAAGAGTTCCAAAAGAGCGTATTACCATAGTTCTAATGTAAAAAGCGCATATGTTTTAGGGGGAGTGAGACTTATAAGTGCAAAAGGCACATTTATTGGGGAGTGTCACTTCAAATACAAAAGGCGCTTGATTTGTTTGTAATATGCAATCTCTCAAAAGGCGCATCTATTTAGGGGGAGCACGGGCATCACATTAGAATTAGCGCAAGTATTTAGGGGGAGTGTTACCTAAGTACAGCGCTAGAGCTTAAAAGGGAATGCCCTGAAGACAACCTTCATGCTTTGAAGAGGGAGAGCTACCTAAATGCCAACAAGCGCATGGACACAAAAGTGTTGTTCACATACCTGTTCCAAAGGTTCAGTGGACCTAACTGATCCTAACCCAGGAACAAACCCCGAGTGTATGTGAGGGTATTGAGCGTATCACGATGACATCCTTACAACTCAACCACAAACTATCCGGGCCATAACCATATAGGTACGGGACTGATTTATCAGATCCCGGGTAGAAGACGCTTCATCTGGTCCAAAGGTGCATGCACGACCCTTCCTAGCTACTCATTTGTCTCCCTAAAGACAGATGTTTCAATATCTCACGGGGAACCGCATATGCTATCACCGTTTCATTTGGAAGCGGGAGATATTGAACAAAGTGGTCCACAGCCCCACACCACCACTTTCTTGAACACTTTAATGTCTAGTGTGTCCTCATAACCTAATTTTTTTTACATTTTCTAGGACACATACATTCTTTTACACACATATTGCAGGTCTACGTGACCATGCCAGAACTTCTGTAGACGCATCATTCAATGATGTGCTTCTATGATCAGAAGGAAGTCCTGCCGTTGCAACATCAAAACAACAACGGTAGCAGGCCATCTTCTGGAGCACGACTCTAGAACGATGTCAACGGAATGCCTATGTGGCCCCGTAGTCCCTTCAAATGCAAGTCTGTGTGACTTTGCATCAACGACCAAGAGTGACATCTAGGGATGTTTCACGATGATCGGTCGTCTGTCCCGTTTTCAGGTACTTCATCCGGAATTCAACGCCAACACGTTCGGCGTACACAGGATCACCTTGATCACACAGCATGACGATACAAATGAATCGCCATGAGGGGGAGAAGTATATCAAGGAGGCCAAGCATGTGAACTCATTAAAGAAGCCAAGCTTTCAATGCACGTGCTGAACCACAACAAACAAGACATCTCTCCATGGTTCGAGCATACACGACAAGTCAATGCTGATGATCCGCGCGACTCTGATATATGCAAGAAGGTGACGAATATTCAAGTTGCAAAGAAGAAAATGAGGGTGCATGTAAATAGGGGGAGACTGAAGATTCTCCAGACGCTCTCAGATATTTCTTCAAACAGCAACAAAGACCGTGTCAAATTCAAAGTTGAGCACAAAGGGGGAGATTGTTGGAAATTATTCTGTTGTGTTCAACTGATGACGAAGACTGAAGATTCGAGAGACAAAGACAACCAAAGCTTCAATTATAATTGAACACTAAGGGGGGGATTGTTGGAAGTATTTTATAGTGTTCAATAATCAAGTTATCTTTGTCTAGGGACTTAATTGTAATATATGTATAGTTAGGGACTAGAATGCAAATATACCAATATTGATTGGTATATATAGGGCAAGTATGTGTAAAATACACAAAACTTGAGTTTAGCTTTCTCTCACTAGAAACACTCTCTCTAATCACTATCTAAGCTAGGGTTAATTGTAGAGAGAGAAAGAGGATAATTGGAGAGAAAGTTTGTGATTAATGAAGATTTGATTGATTTAATCCTAAATGCTTCCGCTCAATCTTGTTCAAGGTAATTTCGATTAAATCTATGCTCAAGTTCATATGTTGGATGAAAATCGGACCTAACAACGACCATCTCTTTACGGACGACTTCTTCGACGAGATAGTCATGGGTTCAGGGGGAGACAAGGCGGCACAACCCACTTCACAGGAGATTCCCGAGCCCAATACCGAAGAAGAAGGTGCGCTCTCAGATGATGTTCTTCTTAGAGATTTTATTCGCAGGGTAAGAAAGAAGAAAGGGAAGAGGCCTGTTGAGGATTCTGACTCTCGCCCCTCAAAGAAGGCAAGAGAGTCTGAGAATGTTGATGGAATTGGAAGTTCGTTTGTGCGGGATGATGATGTTGAGTACGATGTTGGGGCAGATTCAAATCCAGCATCTCCAGAAGAAACTCAGCCAGAGGAAGATGTTGATTGGGAGATTCCTGCAGATGCTTCCACATTCTACTCGCCGATGCACAAGAAGCTCTGGGAATCTTTCAAGGATAGGAAACCACGAGTAGAGAGAGTGGTTGACAAACTCAGCTTCCGCAAGTATGGTGTGCTAGAGTTCCTCAGGACCCGCAACCTCGAAAAATCCAGCGTCACCTTGGGAGAGTATTCGGACCTAGTCGTCAAAGAGAGCTTCTTGGAACCCCGGAGGTCGATCAATTTCCAAATGCGGATCTTGATGATGCTGTCTCGTTCATCACCGGAGGAGGTCTAAACGAATGGGCCGGAAACTTCTCGACCAAGCTGCTTACGTCACTGTACTCTGTCCTCTTCAAAGTCGCAATCTTCAATTGGCTTCCTACGGCCAATGATAGCAGAGTCACCGAACCAATGGTGCAACTACTCTACACCTTAGGCCAGAACCTCCCCATCAATTGGGGAGAATACATCTTGAACCAAATCACCTGGCAGGCCGAACGAGAAGGAACCGGCATCCTCCCTTTTCCCTCCATCATCTGGAATGTGCTGCGTCGAGCAGGGTTCGAACCATCTGAAGATGATGTGGTGAAGGCCAAGGGACTTCCCTATGCTGTTAATGGGAACCTGCTACTGGGAAAGCACAAGGTGGTGGATCTGCCCTGGCGATCGGCAGAAAATGTTGAACAGGATGTTGGGTCAACATCAGACCCAACAAACCTCTTCCATCTGGAGCAGCAACTCAACTTCCTCGATGCGACGATTGATTCCCTTGTTGAACAAAGGGAAGCACTCAGAAAGGTCATTTCTTCCCAAAAAGGGGGAGAAGGTGGTGCAGAGGTGGCAGGGAGTTCGGGTCAAGCTGCTGATGGCGAAGCAAATCAAGGGGGAGCTGAAGGAGAAGGCGAGGATGAAGCTGAGAACGAAGAGGATTATAATTTTACTTAACTTATGATCCTTGATTTTGTGGTCTTGTGTGTGCTTTAGTATGCTGACGTGTTTTGTTTGTGCCTGCAGATGTTAGCTCGGATATTAGCTAGTTGTTTTGTTTAAGTGGATGTTTGGTGCAGACGTTAGCTAGTTGTTTTGCTTAAATGTGTTTGATTTCAGGGGGAGTTTGATTTGGACTTAGTCACTGCACGGGTTTTGGGAAGAAAGACAAAAAGGGGGAGATTGTTAATGTTGACTATGTCGACATTGACAATGTTGGGACGACGTCCGACTCAACACGAGTTGGCTCAGACTTAGTCAACCCTCGGTTTTGTCTTTCAAACCCAAAAACCATTATTCCTATAATCATGGCATTATTTTAGTATGTGCAGGACTTAGTTTCGAGCTTGGATTTATTCAAAAGAAGTGGAGCTAAAAATAGAAAGGCCTTTACTAAAAATAGTATTTGTTATTCTTGGCTTTGCTAAGAATAGGATTAGTCTTTCTATTAACAACCTGCAACGTCCCTTGAGCTTAAAGTGGAAATCATGGGCAGTATGGAGATCATGGAAAAGACTAAGGCCGACGAGTTCGAGTATTTAGAGAGAAGACTCGAGACGAGACGAGAGACGAAACAAGGAAGAAAGAAAAGAAAGAGAGAGCTCTCACCTTTACGTTTATCATGTTTCGTAGATTTGCCTAGCGTTTTACCCCTGCATAGTTTGTAGGTTTATAGTCCTTTTCGTAGGATCTTTTCTAGGCTAGTTTTCTATCTTCGATAGATGTTCTTTTTGTAATCCATCTCAAGTGAGTGGGATTTTGCCCTGAAGGCTCGCAGCAAGTTTTACAACTTGCTGCATATTTTAAAACTGTGTCTCAATCGTTTTTACTCTGAACTTTATTTTAATCCGCTGTGCGAAAACTTTGAGGTCTCGAATGTTGTCTCAACATTAGAGCCAACATTTCTGTTTTAACAGTTTTTTTTTAGCAAATTTCTCTTGTGTCCATACCACTCTCTGGGGCCTACGCCTTCAGCATGCAACCTAAGACAAAAGACAGCAACTACTACGGTAAAAAGCTTCAACTTTCTAAACAAAAGGAAGCAGACATTGCACTAATGGCAGAACAAGACTACTGGCTAGAGAACTCTTCTGACAGTGAACCAGAGAACTGTGCACTCATGGCAAAACTTGACGATGACTCCGATGCAGAAAATCCAAGCGCTTCCGACACTGCGTATGCATCATCGGACGAATCGCAGGTAAATTCTCACACACCTTATTTACTTGAACAGATAAAAGCATTAAAAGAACAAATCAAAATCGTCAAAACCAAAAGAAAATTAGACAAAGAACAAAACCCTAAAGGTCAGCAAAATGACAACATACTAAAAATTCTGGAACAAAAAGCCATTATATCCAATAAATGGAAAATTGAACAAGAGAGAACAACAGCCTTAAACTCCAAAATAGAGCAACAGGAACAAAAATTAAAAGAACTGACAAAAGAATTATCAACTTATCGAGATGAAAATATAAATGTTAAAGCTCAAAATAAAATTCTCCTCGAACAACGATGTGCCTTATACACAAAAATCAAAGTAATAGAGGATCAATTAATAAAACGCGAACAGTGTGAGTTACTTGTAAAATTTAATAAACCCAAAGATAAAAGATTCTATGATCCAAGAGCAGGATTAGGATTTCAACAGCATGAAAATCAAGATGAAAAAATAAGTGACTCCAAATCTATGAATACTGAACTACCAAAACCAATCTTATTCACTAGGAAAACTGAGACTGAAGAAAAAGGAGAAGACATGAAAAAGGCAGAAATCCATATAGACTATTCAGCATTAAATGAAAGTCAATTAAAAAATCATCAGTTAATAACCCCCAAGAAGGAAGTCGAAAGCCCTCAAAAGAAAGAGAATGAAGCCACAATAAAAAAACATATATATACCAGAAAAAGTCTTGGGAACTGATAATATACAACAAATTCTAAATACTGAAAGACTAAGGTTTAAAATAGAAAAAGAATTACTTCTTAAAGAAATATCCTCTCTTAAGAATAGTAATATGTCTTCTTCATCTAATACTCCTACTTTATCTACAGATCCTCATCTAAAGAATCAAAAGAAAAAACTTGAGGAAAAGACGTATCCAAAGATAGGAAAGAAAGAAATATCCTATTATGAGAATTCTTTTAAGAAAAATTCTACCCGGTCTATAAAGCAGCATGTAACGAAATATTCCTTTCAATATAATACAAAGTTTCTCAAAAAGGAAGGAAAGCATACTAAGACATTAAAAGATGAATCCAAAAGAACAAACTTATGTTGGAAACAAAATTTTGTATCTTCAAATTCCAAAGTAAACACTAGTAACATTTGGATACCCAAAAAATCTCATAAGATTAATAAACAAAAACAAGAATGGCGACCTAAGAACTATTCCAAAAGGGAAAATCCAAACCTAAAACAAATCCCTAGGTCTAGGACGAATCAAAACATTTGGATACCTAAGAGCCTCCCAAAAATAACAAAAACAAAATGGGTACCAAAAATTCGTTCATCTAGCAAAAGCCAAGGTCATCAAAGCTTTACATTTAACAAAGAAGGACCCATTCAAATATGGGTACCTAAAAGAAATTAATCTTTTCTTCTTCATGCAGCTCCATCATGTGTGGTATTTGGACTCGGGTTGCTCCACACACATGACAGGAAAGAAAGAACTGTTGAGCAACTACATCGAACAGTACGGAGGTAAAGTACGATTCGACAACAATAATCTAGCATATATTCGAGGCTACGGCGACATCCATCACAAAAATCTCACGATAAAGGATGTCTGCTACGTTGAAGGATTAAGCCACAACCTATTTAGTATCGGAAAATTCTGCGACAAAGAACTCCAAGTGCTCTTCAGAGCTAACGTATGCAGCATTAGGAACCAAAAGGAGGAAGAGCTCTTAGTAGGATCAAGAAAATCCAATCTATATACGATCAACCTACGAACAGCTAAACCATCCTCAGCAGTCTGCCTGTTTTCCGACAATGTCCAACATCAAAACCATGTGTGGCATCAACGGTTTTCTCATCTAAACTACAGAGATCTCCGAAAATTAGCATCCAAAAACTTGGTAAAAGGATTGCCAAAATTGAAATTTAAAAAGGAGCATTTGTGTCCTGCGTGTGAGTTAGGCAAAATAAGAAAAGCACCCCACAAGAGCAAACCAGTTCCATCAACTACTCAACCACTAGAATTACTACATATCGATCTATGTGGGCCCATGAGAGTTGAAAGCATAAGCCGAAAGCGGTATGTGCTCGTAATAGTAGATGACTATTCAAAATACACATGGACCAGGTTTCTAAAAACAAAAGATGACACCGTTGAAATACTAATAAACTTTGTGAAAACAACACAGAATATGATGCAGAAGTCCATACAAATAATTCGCTCAGACAACGGCACTGAATTCAAAAACAAAGCTCTAAAGGACTTCTATGACTTCTTAGGAATTTCACAACAATTTTCAGCAGCACGAACTCCTCAACAAAATGGCGTAGTGGAGAGAAGGAACAGAACACTTGTCGAAGCAGCACGAACAATGCTGATCAACTCAAACCTTCCCTATTTTCTTTGGGCTGAAGCTGTCAATACCGCATGTTTTACACAAAATAGGACAAGCATCAACAAACGGTTTGACAAAACACCATACGAGCAGATCAACAAAAGAATACCAAACGTCAAATTTCTCCGAATTTTTTGATGCGAATGTTTCTTTATCAACGATAAGGTTAATCGCGGAAAATTTGCCCCAAAAGGAATTGAGGCTATTTTCATCGGATACTCCTCCGTCTCAAAGGCATATCGAGTATACATCAAAACAGACCGACGCGTACAAGAAAGTATAAATGTCACGTTCGATGAATCAACATTGGCTTTTGTACACAACAGTACAAGACCCGTGCTTACACCAGAAATGACTTCGGATCACAACAGATCAGGACTCGCACATCCACCAGAAAAGGCTTCTGAACACCCAACTTCAGAACCCGTACAAGAAAATGATTTCCAGATTTCTCCTACTTTAACAATGGATTGGGATTACTTATTTGAGGAACAATTTTTCCAGACAATAGAACCAATACTCGAAGATCCTCAAATAGTCCAAGAAAACACAGAAGATATCCCACAAATAACAGAAGAAACTCAAAATTCTGAGACTTCACCTGTGACCGACAATAATCTAACAGAAGACATACCACTAGGTGAACTTTCGTCATCTCAAATAAATAACTCTCCAAATGAAGGTGAAGAATCCCCCCAGAATACTAATGAACAACAAACAAATCAAATTGAAGAAGAACAACAACATCCATCTACATCAGAATCACCTGAAGCACCGGTATCCAATACAAGAAAATGGACCCGTGCTCATCCAACAGATCTCATCATAGGAGATATTTCCACCGGAGTACGCACTCGATCATCGACAGCGAATGAGTGTCTGTACTCATGCTTCATAAGTCAGAGCGAACCAAGAAAAGTATCCGAAGCATTACAAGACCCTGATTGGATAAACGCGATGCAAGACGAACTCAACCAATTTGAAAGACTGCAAGTATGGCGTCTGGTGCCTCGACCCGATCACAAAACTATAATAGGCACCAAATGGATATTCAAAAATAAACGAGATGAAAATGGCGTTATAATCAGGAATAAGGCGCGACTAGTTGCAAAGGGTTACAATCAACAGGAAGCAATCGATTACGATGAATCATTCGCTCCTGTTGCACGCATAGAAGCCATTAGAATATTTCTAGCCTATGCAGCTCACCAAAACTTCTTAGTATACCAAATGGATGTCAAAACTGCCTTTCTCAACGGCGTTTTAAAAGAAGAAGTTTTTGTCGCTCAACCTGAAGGGTTTCAAAACAGTAAATTCCCTGATCACGTCTACCAACTCAAAAAGGCACTATACGGACTCAAACAAGCCCCACGAGCGTGGTACGATGTACTTACTGAATTTCTACTATATTCAGGATTTACCAAAGGAACCATCGATACAACTCTTTTCATAAAAAGACACAGACAAGAGATCTTAGTCGTCCAAATCTACGTCGACGATATAATTTTTGGTTCGACAGACGAATGACTATGCAAAAAGTTTGGCAAACTCATGACCACAAAATTTGAAATGAGCATGGTTGGCGAAATGTCATTCTTCTTAGGATTACAAGTCCGCCAAATGCAAGATGGGATATTCATCAGTCAATCGAAGTACATTCAAGACATCCTGAAACGATATGGAATGGACTCGAGCTCATCAATGCCAACTCCGATGTCTCCAAGTTGTAAACTCGATGCGGATATTACGGGAAAATCAGTAAACGAAACAGAATATAGAGGCATCATAGGGTCACTTTTGTATCTCACCTCAAGTCGACCAGACATAGTCTTCTCCACGTGTCTCTGTGCTCGTTTTCAAGCCAAACCAAAGGAGTCGCATTTGCTCGCAGTGAAGCGTATCCTTCGATATCTCAAAGGAACACAAAATTTAGGATTGTGGTATCCAAAAAATGCCAATTTTAACCTAATTGGATACACTGACTCTGACTATGCAGGATGCAAATTAGACAGAAAAAGCACTTCAGGAAGCGCTCAATACTTAGGCGATAAGTTGGTCTGCTGGTCATCCAAAAAACAGAATTGCGTGTCCACATCTACAGCTGAAGCAGAATACGTTGCTGCTGCTAGCTGTTGCTCACAGATACTATGGATGCGGACTCAACTTCGCGACTATGGGTTTGATTTAAATAATATTCCCATTTATAGTTATTCTAAAAGTGCTATAGCCATTACATGCAATCCTGTGCACCACTCACGTACGAAACACATAGATATTCGCTATCATTTCATTAAAGATTGTGTTGAAAAAGGAATCATTGATATGCATTTTGTGAAAACTGAGCTACAGCTTGCCGATTTATTTACCAAGGCTTTGGATGAAAAACGCTTCCAATTCCTTGTCTCTAAAATCGGCATGCTAAACCTCAGTTAGATTACCTTCATGATTTTTTTTTCATAAATCCTTTGTTTTTTTTCCTAAAAACTATGCTTTAATTGAGGGGGAGAATTTTTCGTAGTATCTTATATAAATAAGTGTAACGAATTAAGGGGGAGAATATTTTTTTGAAAAATTTATAATGCTGAAATTGAGGGGGAGAAAGTTTAACAAAAATATGTGCATTTGTACCTATTTGCAGAATAAAAATATGATTTAAAGTCAAAACGAAAATATTTCTTTTTCGGTGCCTATTCTGCGATTTACCATAATTACTGTGCATACGAAAAAAAATATAAAGAGATCAGTTTTCGCATCAGTCGATACGAAAACCCAAATCTCTATCTTTCTATCTTCGCACAATAAACTTTTTCGCACAATTCATCGTCGATTTCTCGAACCCAAGCCTCAGAAAATCCGCAAATCGTCATCACTTGGTAAGAAGATTAAATGTTTTCTTCAAATTTTACTTGATTGGATACTCGGATTTTCGATTTCAAGATTAAAACCTAGATTTCGATTTCGAAATCGCATTTTGATTTAGCTTTCAAATGATTTCAATATATGTTTTAATCAATGCGAATCTATTGAAAATGCTGTGATTCTATGCGAATCTCATCGTCTCTGAGTTTGAACTTTAATCGAAAGATAAATCGAAAATAAGTTTTCGCATCGCAGGTTCTTCGTGAAATTGTTTTTCGTACGAAGTTTTCGTATCAAAGCTTTAAGAAGTTTTCGTATCCGTCGCCGTTTTACTCTGTTTACTCTGTTTTGCTCTGTTTTTTCGATCAAAATCATCGCTTTTAGTACGAAAATATCTTGCCTCAAAGATTTCGTATCCGAACTTTGAAGGAGCGATTTCGTACGCAAAGTCAAACACGACAAACGACTTTCGAACAAAAATGTTTAACACTTTTCGTATGAATATTTTAATATTTGTCGTATATTCTTTTCGACTGAAACGGTGGATACGACAACATTTATAAACAGATTTTCGAACGATAACTATTTTTCGAATGCTACAGTTCTACACGAAAACATTTATAAACAGATTTTCGAACGATAACAATTTTTCGAATGCTAGTCCTACACGAAAAAGTTTGTGAAAAAATTTTTTCGAACGCTATAGTATTTCCATACAAAAAAAAAAAAAAAAAAAAAATTTCGAACGAAATTTTTTATCGAATGGTTGTGTTCGATACGAAAACACTTTTAAACCAATTTTCGAACGCTACAGAACATTAATACTTAGGAAATATTTTTTCGGACTTAACATTTTCATAAATAAAAAAGGTGTACTAAAATTCTACTTTTGTTTGACAGATTCAAAATGGCTTCCATCGACGATACATATCCAACACACACATGGCTGGATATTCGGGACAACAATTTTCAATTAGATTCCGACACGCTCAAATGTCCTGATCCCATCATCATATCAATTCTCCGAGGACATCCCTTATGGCCGGCGTTCACCATGACGGCACTTGTCCCCATGGTGTACCTACAACAATTTTGGGCCACCATCCAACGAAGAATTGAACAAGACAATACTATTTTCTTCGAAGCCCAACTTGCCAACACAACAGTGGTGATAACTCAAGATCTGATTCAACGGGTACATCAACTTCCAATCTATGAAGAATATCAGGAGGTTCCCACTGAGCAAGAGCTTCTACGAGACATGTTGCTGATGGGCCATGCACCTCCACTAGCCAGCCTTTCAGCATTTCAATTGGGAAAAATCCCATATCCCTGGAACACTCTTTTCGGGCTGGTCAACAAGTGCTTATCAGCAAAACACACCGGCTTCGACAAAGGGAATCTCACGATACTGCGCATCTTCCACGGCCTGGTCTTCCACAAACGCTACAACTTCACGAATCTTCTATGGAGCGATCTAGACGACCAAGTCCACACGAAGGGGCAAGCCAAACGCACCAAATGCGTTCCATACCTCCGATGGTTTCCCCTCCTCATCAAGCACTTCATGGCACTCCATCCAGAGATCCCAACACGATCGAGCGAAGAAGATTACATCTCACCAAAGCTCAAATTTCTCCAGAAAGCAAAGGCGGAGCCAAAATGGATGAGTCGCCCAATGCCCATCCCCGAGTCGCTTCTTCAACTGGCCTCGAGGGACGCAATTTTGTTCTACTGCGCTGCAAATCAGCGCTCACTCCCTACGTTTCTGGACAACCCCCCAGAAACCAACCCCGGGACAAGCCTACGAGTGAGTGAGGGTCCTGAGAGAACATCTGACCCGGCCCCACATCCTTCGACACCCTCTTCAGAACATACCCAATCTGAAGAGTTGGTGACTCAAACGGCCGTGGTCACCACTCCTTCCTCACAAACATCCTGTCCCCAACCCTATAGGAACAGAGGCTGATACGTTCAGCCTCCGGGTAGAAGTCGCCGCATCTGGGGCAACGGCGCAAGCACAACCGAACCTTGCCCATTCGATCGTCTCCCAACAGACGATCGTCTTAGAAACTCACGGGGACCCACGTACGCTATCTATGCTTCCTTCTGAAGCAGCAGATATTGAAGAAGGTGGAACGCATCCCCCATCCACCACCATTCCTTCGCTCACATCGAGTATAGTGTCCACCATCCAAACATTTTCAGATTTTTCTAGGACACCGACACTTTTTACCCCGTCCACACTTGGTCTTCGTGATCAAGTCAGAACTTCTGTAGCCACATTCACTGAGGATGTGCCGCGAGGATCGGAAGGAAGCCCCGACACGGTCAACATCGAAACAGCCGTGCCATCGGGCCATTTGCAAGAGATATTATCTCGGCGAATGTCAACGGGAAGCCTAGGTGGCCCCGTCTTCAAAAGTCCTCTTGTCACCTCGGTGACAACAGGCCACACATCAGACATCTTTTCTGATGTTGTGACGACAGAACGCCTTGGTGGCTCTGTCAGGTTACCTTTTGTAACACAGGACTATCTTCACCAGTGCCTGGAGTCCGCCTTTTCCAAATTTTCCGAAAAACTAGACGAAACCATTTCGGAAAAGGTCCAAAGCGCCGTTCTGGCTGCTACAAAGGACAAAGGGAAAGCCCTACTGGTCGAAGACCCTGTGTTACCCCTCCCCATATCTCCGATAGAACAACCTGCCGAAACACTACCAAACCCATACACCATGCCCATAAGAGAGCTCTATGACCTGTTTCTGTCCCGACTTCTTTCCGGGACAGAAACCCTAGATGAAGAAATGCAAGAGTTACTCCACCTTCTGACCCACCGACCAACCGGTTGCCGTGAGGACCCCCCTGCTCGAAGACGAAGACATGACGATCCTGATGATCGCCCTGAGGGGGAGAGCAGGAAACGAGCCAGGGTCACACCCCAACCTACCCCACCAATCACAAGGTCGAGACGAGGACGATCATCAGCAACTACCTCGTCGTCTCGACCTTCCTCATCATCACAACCGCCACCATATCAATCACTACCACCACTTCCCTCGTCTCAACCTCCATCACCGCCTTCACTTTCATCACCACCCATCATTCCATCATCATCCACTCTACCACCTCCACCGACAGAAAATCTACCACCACCGATTCCTTCAACAACCAATCCAAAGGAGTTTGTCGACGAATACATACTAAGAGATTGGATTGCGTTGACTGAAGATGAAGAAGCTGCCTTCCACCGAATCTACAATGCAAGAACCCTCCTACGGCAGTCTTCAGTACAGATGTTCAGGATCTCGAATGACGAATTGAATAATAGCGAAGTCTACAACTGGAACTCAGCCGAACTTACACAGGCAATGAATATGCTTCACAAAGACAGGACACTAGAAACTAAAAAGAAAACAGTCCCGTGGGAGAATAAGAAAGTCATGGCTCCGTTTCAGGAAGAGATTCGCAAAAGGATATGGCGTCACGAGAAGAACATCAAGAAACTTGACGAACTGGACCTAAGAGGCTTGAGTCATCTCAAGGGGACCGAAGCAATTGGACATATATACATGCTCACCAAGACCAAGGTCGGCCCTCCGAGAGACAAGAGCAACAGGATAATTATGAGGTCTAAATCCAGAATCGAAGACATTGTGGAAGTCGAGCACCACAATGTTGGAAAGACAAATTATCCAATATATAATGTGGTTCGTCAAGACAGCACCCAGGAAAGAATCTCCGAAGCAGATCTAGCAGATATCGAACCAAACGACATTCTCCAAATGTTTGGAGTTTACAGGAAATTCACCCTAAAAGAGTTCAGATACCGTTTGGGATTCGACACCATCAAAAGATATATGCTGCGTCAGATCAAGTACTACATCGCTCAAGACCTTCAGATTGCTCTTGAGAGCAACATGAAGAAGGTAAATCTCGTCAAACCACGCATCCTAGGCTCAGATCAGGATCTAGAAAGTTATCCAGACTACCACATCTTTGAAGAACCTGAGCTCAGCCTAGTGTATAAAAGTCTCGATGGTTCAAAGAGGTTGATGTTTCTTTCAGAAGTTGATAAATTTTCTGATGGAACGCTGAAGATCATCCTCAAGAACTTGAGAAAGATCATTGACGAGATTACAGAGACCGGAGAAATTTCCATGCCAGAGGTAGCTGAACATGTTAGAACGATTAAGACTCTGACCGAGACGGTGATATCCAAGATTGTCGAAAGGCTCGACCTTCGAAACACGCTGAGAGGATATGAAGTTGCCCTCGGATTCAGAAAGTCGTTCTATTCCCGACAAAGATAGCGAAGCTCATCTGAGAAGAACACAAAGGGGGAGATTGTAGAAGATACTTTAGTTGTGTTCTATTTGTAAGCTATCTTTAGTATTGGGCAAGTGTGTAATATTATTATAGTTTAGGGACCTATTTGTAAATATACCAAATATATGGTATATATAACTAAGTAGCTCGTTTGGTCCATGTATAGATTTTTAATTCCAAGCTTAATGATACACACTTGATTACTCTTAGCTTGAAGAACACTCCACACTTTATCTTTCTCAATTACCTTCAAACCCTAACTTCAAAATCCTCAAGGTAATTCAATATTATTGAGTGTTATCATCCTTAGATTGTTAAGAACGGACCTAACAGATTACCTCCGACCTCCGAAGATGGACTTCAAAAGAAGAATCTCAAGCCCAAAACGGTCAACTCTTTTCAAAAGGCGACGGTGTCTACAAATGCAAATCTCGGTGCTCGCTTCAACCGATCTGCTCCGGCTTGCTGACAAACAAAGCAGCACTCACTACTTCTTACCGGATGCATGAATACTTTGTTCCTACGATTCAGTCAAACCCAACTGAATCTAACCCCAGAACATCACCGAGAGTCAGACGAATCACGAAGAAACAGCACCGTCTACTAATACCTTTTGAAAAGACCGACGCTACATGATTCCCTCAACTCACAAATTATTCGGACCAACCCCGATAGGTACAGGTGCTAATTTTATTAGCTCCCGGGTAGAAGTCACCGCAATAGGTCCAACGGCGCGTGCACAACCGAGCCTTACCCACTCGTCTGTCTCACAAAAGACAGGTGTTTCAGAAATCACGGGGAACCACGTCTACTATCACCGCTTCACTCGGAAGCAGGAGGTATTGAATTATGTGGTACTCAGCCCCACCACCACACTTCCTTGCGCACTCGAGTCTAGTGTGTCCTCACTTTCCATATATTTTTATATTTTCTAGGACACATACACTTTTAAACACCTGATCTTTGTGATCAAGCTAGAACTTCCGTAGACATGTCTTGCTTAGACATGCTTCGAGGATCGGAAGGGAGTCCTGCCGTTGCAACATCAAAGCAACAACGGTTTCAGGCCATCGCCTACGAGCATAGCTCCTAGATCGATGTTAACGGGAAGTCTTCGTGACCCCGGTTTCTTACACGACGGATTGCCTTTGTGGCTCTGTCTGGTTATTACCATCACCGACCTGTCATTTGTGTCTTTCTCATCTTCCTATACAAGCATGCCGATCTCGTTAACATGAATCGCCATGAGGGGGAGAATGGGACACGCATAAACAAACAGGTCGGACCACCCACCAATTTCCGCCGAGCGTACCACTCTGAAGCCGGGCTCTCCTGCACTTGAATGGAACATTCCAAAGGAGCTCGGCACATCTTACAACACCCCACGCGCACCTTCTTCCGGAGCCAGACAAGCTTCCTCGAGGCCGAACCAGACAACTTCCTTCGAAGAAGACGAATCTGGCGCCGAGAAGAAGAAGATTGTAGGAGACTTGACGACTGCCTTAGTGGCTCCGTCAGGTTATTACCCAACCTGAGTTCCCATCAACTCTATTTCCTTGTCCCGACGACGTGATCTTCTTGCCAAAGACGATGCTTCATTTTATATAATCGTCATGATGGTCTCCCCAACTCGATCATCATCAGGGGGAGTAGTACTAAATCAGAAAAAATTGGGCCAATACGTCAACGAAAGGGCAAGATTGATCATAAATGCTGAAATCATCAAGCGTCGTCAATCAAGCGAACACTGCCGACCTTCAACGATGAAGTTGCCGCCTCGTGTGCGTCTCTCCAAATTTCAAAGAGAACTTTTCAATTCCAACATAAGGTTGACCAAAAGTAGGGGAAGTTGCATTACTATCGAAAGGAGAGATCGAACACAAAAAGAAGAAATCTGGCAACCGCCTCGTGTGTACCTCTTCGATTTTCAAAGAGAAAATTCTCCAATCCCAACTCAAGGTTGAACAAAAGTAAGGGGAGTTTTGCGCTATCAGAGGGAGAAATGGAATACACAAAAAGAGAAAATTCTTCAAGATTCGGCAAGCAACTTCAAACACCTTCCGGCATTCAGGAGATAAGATTCAAGAAAAGACTTTTAGGAAGATTTGTTGCTGAGAAGAGAAGATCGAGACACGGTGAGCTTGAAGATCTCCAAAAGAAGAGATGAAATGACAAGACAAAGGAGATCCTTTTAGGACTCAGGAAAACGCACTAAGCCCCACAAAGATAATCCATGCCAAATTGAAGATTGAACACAAAGGGGGAGATTGTTAGGATTATTTTATTGTGTTCAATTAATTAGAATTATTTTTGTAGTTTTTATAAATATATTTTATTTAAAAAGAGGCTTAGTGTAATTGTGCTTTGTTAGGGGCCCAAGTATTATATACCAAAATGGGTTATAAATACTTGAACCCTAACACATAATAAAATGTGTATTGTGTGAAAAACAAAGTGAGCCCCCAACCTCTCAAGAACACACAACACCCCACGCGAACTCGAATTCTTCCGATCTTCAAATCGTGGTAAGATCGTTTAAACACATGTTTAGTTAGATATTCTAGGCTATACAGAGTTCGACGAAAAAGGCTTGAGTTCATCATCATCATCATCATCATCATCACCATTTACTGAGGAAATTTAAATCCATTTGTTCTTTTCTATTTTATTATTTTTCCTTTTGTTTGAAGTCTTGGTATTATGTTTGTGATCAAATGGAGTATTTGAAGATGCTCGATAGCTTGGTGTTGCTTTTGGTTTACAAGTAAAAAAGCAAATGATTAGGCTCCTTTGCCATACGCATACACAGATGGAGTGTAATGTTTAATCAATTAGAAAGTTTATGTCTAACAACATAAATATATTCAGTAATTCTTTGCTCAATAATAATAATTAATTAGCATTTAATGCACACTCGATGCTTATGCTAATATATAAGTGTATAATATTATTTACATCTTAATTGCTATTTATGATCCAAATATATGATAAATAAAATTATAAATTTATTTAGTATTTGTTATCTTGAAAAATTAATTTATGAGGATAAAATTAGAATAAATCAAAAAATTAACGGTAAATTTGTAATTTAGCCTAATATACCTATTAATTAGGATAGATGGAAAGAGAAAGAGGTGAGTTGATATTTTTTAATTTTTTAATAATTATTAATTTATAAATAAAATCTGATTGGTCAATTGACAGACCAAGTGACAGTTTTTAGGAGGCCTTGAGCCTTAATAATAATAATAATAATAATAATAATAATAATTATTATTATTATTATTATTATAATAATAATAAATTATTATTATTATTATAATAATAAATTAGTAAATAATTCATATAGATCAAATGCATACCATGTGCCAAAAGCTATAACGAATCGTGAGGGTACAACTTTAACCATTAAACCTCCAGCGTTGAAGTCCAATCGTTCTCTCAGCAGAGACAAGTATTGTTCATCAACAATCTCCCCTTGAGAATCAAACCAGCGACCTGTTCTGATACCAATTATAGGATCAATCGACTACCGCTGTACCAAAAGCTATAGTTGATGGAGATAGTGTAACCCTAACACTTAAGTTGTATAGCATCCAACGTCTCTGGAGACAATTATTGTTTCTTAATAATTCTATCTTTATTGGTTTTTTAAAAAATAAACTTAAGTATTTGGATACCCTAAGTTAATTTATTTCTGCAAAGTGTGTGATAAGTAAAGCAAGATCACGAGTCATTTACTTAGATAACTAAACGGGATAAAACTCAAAAAAATGGTCCACCAATGTTTATCATGTTTACCAATTTATTCATTGATGTTTCGTCTAAAGCAATTTAATCCTCGATAATTTTGATTTTGGATCAATTTGGTCCTTCTGTCACGATAAACCTCAATTTTAATGGAAATCCCACACGTACCACACAATAAATCGTGTCTATATCGGTAAAACTGAAATGGTTACTGAAATTAGGGCACGAAACTAAAAAATTCGAACACGAGCATTAGATTGCTTCGTCGAATTTCATTGACACTAGAAGAAAATAGTACGAACCCCCCGAATCATGCATATATTCCAAAATTCGATCCAGACGTGATTTAGTGCGGGACACGTGTGAGATTCCTGCTAAAATTGACTGACAGAATGACCAAATTAGTTCAAAATTAACAACATCGTGGACTAAATTAGTCAACATGGTAAATATTGAAAACCATTTTGGGTTTCCTCCCATAACAAAACCATTGTGTTTAATTAAAAGCCCACTAATATGGGCCCAAAAGCGTGTGTATGATCATGATGTTACAATTCAACTCGTTAACAACTTAACACTATTTATGAATTTGCATAACAAATGTTGATTATCATTTTGTACTACATTGCACGTGAAATGAATGTTATAAAGTACACGACGATTCAATGTAGCTACTCAAATAATTTATTCAATTTATCTTTCAAATTAGTGGGCTTTTAATTAAACACATGGTTCTAATCTGAAATATGACTCACGGACAAATATCTTACAATCATCCGAGTATTTTCTAGCTAGAGAAAGGTGATTCTTTGATCGAGTTCTTGGTGGATATCGGTAGAGATACCATACGTTTGGTATTTAAATACGTACTCATATCAAAGGTAATAATATAAGGTAAAATCTCTATGAACTGGTTAAGTTTAATTCGCATGGATCTTGGTGGAATCGGTTTGATATATATTGATATAAAATTTTAAATTTCCGCTGCCTATAATACATGATTATGTGCACCGATTCCTAACAACAATACCACCTTCTCGAACCAAACTCAACTCACTGTTCAAACGGATCTACTGCCCATGTGTAAGCTTGACACCTTCGCCTTTAAAATTGATGAAGGTACATAATACCTTGATTGATTATACACAGTTTAACAATTCATTCGGTTTGAAATTGGTCCTTAAATACATTTTTTTTGTATTACGGTCCTTCAAATTTGCATAATTTTGCAATTGAATCATGAGATCTCAGTTGAAAACTTGAGTTTTCTGAGTTCAATAGGGTCAACAAGTATTTCACAAAATAGCGTGGATAGCTTTCTATATGAATGGAAGGCGATATTATATATAACGTCGTTTAGCTCATTGCTTTTATATATATATATATATATATATATATATATATATATATACTAGACCAATAGAGCCGCGCACAAGACGCGACGATAAATGCCCATATTTTCTTCTATTAACATATTTTTATCAACAAAATTAACATAATCAGAGAAATTACGAACTTGTAACCCTAACGCTATTCATTTTCAAATAAAACTTAAATAGTCACTTTGTAGTCAATAAAACCTCATCATGATCGTTTATAGATGATCCAATTTTATCCTACATAAAAAGTTAAAACAAACAGAAAGAATGTTTGGCAAAGCGAGCCTAAACTCGCCGGAGATAGGCCGGAATATGACCGTAAAGTGATCTAGATGATCACTGAAAAAAAAAGGAAATAAACATGTTGCTAGAAATGTGTTTCAGTTCTTGAGCTGCCAGATTTAATAAGAGACGTTGGATGTTTGGCGCTAGATCGGACGATTGAGATTTAAACGTTGAGCTTGAGGGTCGTCGGATGTGGCGCGATGATGATTAACGGTCCAGATGCAGCGATTTTATAAGTTGTTCAGCGCGATGTACAATTCTAGAAGCACAGAGTACAATCTCGTCAATGCATAGAGTTAGAAATTCTGCTATAAATATCAGAATAGGGGATTCAAGTGACACACTTTGAGAGCTCGTAACTTTTGCTTGAGTGAGAATTAGCGAAAGTTGTCAACTAGGTTTTTGTAGTAGACGTGAAGGTCTTATAAACCGTGGTTGAAGATCAATAAATCGGAGCTCTGTTGGTCCGTGGAGTAGGCTGGAAATCACAGTCGAAGCACGTAATTGCTGTGTTGTTTTTGCTGGTTTTTTTGCTGCGATTTCAGCTCGATTGAGTTGGCAATTGTTCGATTTGCTGAGATCGACACACACACACACACACACTTAAACACTGCTAAGTTGCGAATCGATTGCAGCCGATACCTCAACAAAGAAGATAACAGATCAAACAACCAAATCAAATGCATAACGAGCACATATAATGATATCTCTCAAAATTACTATGTCACGGAATAGAAAATAACAATTGTCAACTACTCTTTGGTTTGCTCGTCTCTGATTAAATGAGCCACATCGAAGTTATCAGACCCTATGTCCCGAACAACGTCGTTCCGATCAATACCTTACATGATCGGCATGTTCACACCCAGATCAATGGTCAAAACCGCCCGATCTATGTTCTATTTTCTCTCCGATCTATGTTCTATTTTTCTATTATCGCGAATGTTTTCGTAACTAACCATCTTTTTCTGATCTCATAATTATAAAAGTGTACTAATTTTTTTTGTTAATTTGACTGACAACCTTATAAATAAAGAAATATAGAATTCAACATCCTTGAAATATAAAATGTCGCGATGCCTATGACAAATATATTTCTTTGTGAAAGATAAATTTGAGACATGGTAAATAACATGTGTTTATTTAAAAGCTGTCAGTCATAAAAATTATTTGCATACGAGATTAGAACAGCCTTATCTTATTGGGGGTCATTTTGAGTTTTTCCCCACATGGTAAATATTGGGGGTCATTTTGAGTTTTTCCCCTTTTTTTGCATACGGGGACTCATCTTCCATGTGATGACAATACAATAAAGATTATTTAATTAAAGAAAAAATGACAAATTTTTGTTTCAGATCCTGTCAGAAATTTTATTTTAATTTTCAGGCTCTGTCAGAAAAAAATTAGTTTTAAGGACCCGATTTTTATAGTAACATTTCATTGTTCTACAATAACAATATATTGTAAGTTTGTAACACAAAAAGAATGCGTGATACCTCTTCATATAACACTTTTTTAAGTTTATGTCCTTATTTATAAGGTTAACCTAAATTAGGTCCTTAAAACAAATATATTTTCTGATAAGGTCTTAACACAATTTTAAAACAATAAAATGATCTAAAACCAAATTAACCCTAAGAAAAAAAGAATATTTTTATTTAAGCTCTTAAGATAATCATCGAGATAATTAAATTAAATATGTCGACTCGAGCATATTTTTGTAGAGTCATCCCACAATACTAACTACTACAGCTAGGAGATGTGAAATGTGAACTATGGTAATATATTGAATTCAGCGTTGATGACAAATTATTGATGCTTATCGTCGTGTCTCATCTAATCATTCCAAACTTGGACTCAAAATGATATATTCGGATTCAAATCTATTACGGAAAAAGGATTTTCTGTTATGAATACATTTGAATTAAAATTTATATCTTGTCATTTGAAACAAAAGTATTATATTTTATATCATAATGGTTTGGTGATTTCGTTATTTCAATGATTCGGGAAAAAGACACAGATTTGGTTAATAGTGTTAAATTAATGATTTCATCATAAAACCAATTAATGGTATGAGAAGAAACCTCTTTGATTTATATATTGAGCGAGATGAAGTTAGCTTTCTGAATATATAAATCAAAGAGGTAGACCAAATTGAGTGGCAGTGACAGTGAGTCAAATAAATATGATAACACGCAGATTGAATCCGCTTTGATACCATGTTAAATTGAGGGTTCCATCATAAATCTAGTTAGTGATAGGAGGAGATGCCTCTTCAATTTATATATTGAGTCGGTTGAAGTTAATTTTTCAATGTAAGACATAATCTCAGCAAATAGAGTTAAAGAATGGCCAAAATATTTGTATTTAAAAGTTGAAAATCATGATTAGTCTTAGTCATTACTCCTATTAGATTCCAGCCCCATCTATAAATGAAAAGGGTCATTTGTCATTTTAATAATCACATTCTATCTAATGTTATAGTAGATATCATAAAGCATTTCGTACTTCTCTCCCATAAAGATTTCATTTTCCAAATTCATGTGAGTTCAAAAAGCATCGATTACGTTTGTTAATCTTAGAATTTAAAGTGTTCTTATTACGAGACGTTTATAGTAGTTATATTGGAAAACTCGTCTTAGAGTTTAAATTGTTTTATTACGAGACGTTTATTGTAGTTATATTGGAAAGCGACTGATGTATCTCGTAAGCACAATGTGTGAGACAAATATCATTTTAAGGACAAACTCTAAATCCAAGCCTTCACAATAAATCACTTTTATTTCATCCAACATATACATTCAATATACTATATATTATTTTATATACGTATATACGAAATTATACTTGATTTTACAATTTCTAAAAAAATTTAATTAAGAAAAAAAATTACGTGAACGATGGAGATTTCGTTTTTCTTTTTTTTTTTTCTCCAATGGAAACGCTTATAGCTTGATATTTTTATTTTAGTGTTCAAACAAAGTGATAAACTCAAAGGGCCACAAAGCCTATCACTTATTCTTCTCTAGACAGCTACAACTGATTGATGTAACATACATGGCTTCCCAGTTATTGTCTTTTATCATCATTTCAATGTGAATATGAGAGAATATTAGATTTTATATATATAAAAAAGGAAAATATTCCGGAAAATACCTCATTAAATTGCAGCCACATAAAATGCTGTTCGACAAAATAATTTGCTTCCGTTACAAAACCATTTCGGCTTTCAGTTTCTTTCTAAATAGTAGTGTAACCATGTCGACCATACATACATAATTTGCAAATAAAGATGTAATTATTATTCCAATTTATTTACTTATTTATCATGATTTAATATAGCAAGCTAAATTTATAAATCTAAATGGCCCACCTAGCAAGTCAAATCAAACTCCAACCAAGATAAGTGGAGAGGACGAAAAAAACCCTAATAAATCCCATAAAGACTGACCATATATATATAATGAACTGCAATCAACAAGTAATTATTATAAAATATTATAACTATTAAGTATTTTACTAACGACGATTATATAAATATTAGAGAGATAACTAGAGAGATAATAACTTCTTTTATTCAATACTTTCAATATATTTTTACATATCTCAAATCACCTATTTATACACAAATCTCTCAAATTACATCCACAAAATAAAATATTACATCAACCACACAAAAATCACATCTACCATTCTAATCAATAAAATAATCAAATCTAACTTTCTCAACCTCCATTCTTAACTTAACAACCGATCCTTTTACTTAACCACCATTCTAAATAATATACATCCACACATTATTTAATATTTCATAATACTCCCCATTGGATGTATATTACGGAATATGCCTCGTTAAAACCTTACTAGAAAAAATCCATTGGGATAAAAACCTAGTTAAGGAAAAATAGTACATAATTCTCTTGATACGTTATTCTTGTTACCTCATTAAAAACCTTACTAGGAAAACCCTGTGGGAAAAACCATAGTGAAGGAAAAAAGAGTGCAACGCGTATCTACTCCCCCTAATGAGAATATCCTTTAAGATCTCCAAGTTTTCGGACTCCAATTGAATATACTAACTTTTCGAAAATTCTCGGAGGAAGTGCCGTTGTGAATAGATCAGCGAGATTTTCACTTGATCGAACTTGTTGTAACATCAATATCACCATTTTTCTGAAGTTCGTGTGTAAAGAAAAATTTAGGTGATATATGTTTTGTCCAATCACCTTTAATGTAACCTTCCTTTAGTTGAGCTATGCATGCTGTATTATCTTCAAATAATATTGTGGGGAGTAATTTTTCATTAGATAACCCACAAGTCTCTTGAATATGTTGAATAATAGATCTTAGCCAAACACATTCTCGACTAGCTTCATGAATTGCCAATATTTCAGCATGATTTGAAGAAGTAGCTGTTAAACTTTGTTTGACCGATCGCCATGAAATAGTTGTACCTCCATATGTAAATAAATAACCCGTTTGTGATCGGCCATTATGCGGGTCAGATAAAAACCCTGCATCTGCATAGCTAATTAAATGAGATTGTGAATCATTAGAATAGAATAATCCCATATCCGTAGTTCCTTGAAGGTAGCGGAATATTTGTTTGATTCCATTCCAATGTCGTCGGGTTGGTGCATAACTATATCTCGCTAATAAATTTACAGCAAATGCTATATCTGGTCGAGTATGACTTGTCAAATACATTAATGCGCCAATAGCACTAAGATATGGAACTTCGGCACCAAGTATTTCTTCGTTTTTTTCGCATGGTCTAAATGGGTCTTTAGTTACATCAAGGGACCGTACGATCATCGGTGTAGTTAATGGATGCGCTTTGTCCATATAAAATCTTTTCAAGATCTTTTTCGTATAAGTCTTTTGATGGACAAATATTCCATTATTTAAATATTTAATTTGTAGTCCGAGACAAAATTTCGTTTTTCCGAGATCTTTCATCTCAAATTCCCGTTTCAAACATGTAATAGTTTTAGTTAACTCTTGAGGAGTTCCTATAATATTTAAGTCATCAATATAAACTGCAATGATGACGAACTCTTTTCCACTTCTTCTCAAGAAAATACATGGACATGTTTGATCATTTTTATATCCCTCACTCAGTAAATATTCACTTAGGCGATTATACCACATTCGCCCCGATTGCTTTAAACCATACAATGATTTATTCAGTTTTACTGAGTACTCATTACGAGGTCCCGAATTTTCAGGCAAACGATATCCCTCAAGAAGTTTCATAGATATGTCACTATCGAGTGAGCCATATAAATAAGCAGTGACAACATCCATAAGATGCATATCGAGTCCTTCACGTACTGCCAGACTAATTAGATAACGAAAAGTAGTTGCATCCACCACAGGAGAGTATGTCTCCTCGTAATCAATACCGGGTCTCTGTGAAAACCCTTGTGCAACAAGTCGTGCTTTGTATCTAACAATTTCACCGTTTTTATTTCTCTTTCTGATGAAAACCCATTTATATCCAACCGACTTTACATTTTCTAGTATACGGACTACTGGGCCAAAAACTTCTCGTTTCTCAAGTGATTTTAATTCTACCTCGATTGCATCATTCCATTTTGGCCAATCACTTCTCTGTCTACATTCATTTACAGATTTTGGTTCATGATCCTCATTTTCAATAATTTCATGTAGCGCTACATTAAATGAGAAAATATCGTCAACGTTGACTTTGTCTCGGTTCCATCATATTCTATTTTGGGTATAATTTAACGAGATCTCTTCATTCTCAATATTTTCACAACTTTCAGGTACCTGATCAAGATTATTTACGCCCATTGACTCTTTTGGAGTCGATGTGTCCTCGATTTGGCCATTTACAATATTTGCTCCTTTTCTTTTTTGAGGATTCTTATCTTTGGATCCCGAGGGCCTACCACGTTTTAATTGCGGTTTCGGCTCAGTTTTATTTGCATCTCCAATAGAAGTATCAATCCTAATAGGAGCATTAACAGCTGGTATATGTGATTTAGTCACTCTCTTTTGGTCAGTAAAACTGTCTGGCAATTGATTGGCTAAATTTTGTAAATGAATTATCCTTTGAACTTCGAGTTCATATTCTTTTGTACGAGGATCAAAATGAGCCAATGATAATTCATTCCAAGTAATATCTTTAACCAGCTGTTTATTTTCTTTATCTCCCCCTAATGTTGGAAATTTAGATTCATCAAAGTGACAGTCGGCAAATCGAGCTGTAAATAAATCTCCTGTCGATGGTTCTAAATATTTTATTATCGACTTTGATTCAAATCCAACATATATTCCCATTCTCCTTTGAGGTCCCTTTTTACTGCGTTGCGGTGGAGCAATAGGAACATATACCGCACATCCAAAAACTCTCAAATGGGAAATATTTGGTTCCTGACCGAAAACCATTTGTAATGGGGAAACATTATGATAACTTGTTGGTCTAATGCGGATAAGTGATGCTGCATGTAAAATAGCATATCCCCAACATGATAAAGAAAGTTTCGACTTCATTAGTAATGGTCTTGCAATTAACTGTAATCTTTTTATCAATGATTCTGCAAGTCCATTTTGAGTATGAACATGTGCTACGGGATGTTCAATATCAATTCCAATAGACATACAATACTCATTAAATGCTTTAGAAGTGAACTCACCAGCGTTATCAAGTCGTATTTTCTTAATTGGAAAATCAGAAAAATGTGCTCGTAATCGAATTAATTGAGTAAGCAATCTAGCGAATGCAACATTGCGAGTTGATAATAATGATACATGCGACCATTTAGTTGATGCATCGATTAAAACCATAAAATATCTAAATGGACCGCATGGTGGATGTATTGGTCAACATATATCGCCTTGAATACGTTCAAAAAACGTAATAGACTCGGTCTTTAATTTCACTGGTGATGGTCTAACGATCAGTTTTCCTTTTGAGCAAGCATCACATGATAATTCATTGGATATAATAATCTTCTTATTTTTTAATGTGTGTCCACATGAATTCTCAATTATTCTCCGCATCATAGTTGAACCGGGATGGCATAACCGGTCATGCCACACAATAAATAAGTCATCATTTATTAAATTTGCCTCAATTGTATTAATATAAGCATAGTATAAACCGGAGGATAAAGCGGATAATTTTTCTATAATGCATTTTTTATTTAAAATCACATTTGTGATTTGAAGGTATTCATTATCACATTCTTTTGTAGTCTCAATATAATATCCGTTTTTACGGATGTCTTTAAAACTCAATAAATTTCTTTGATACTTGGAAGAATATAATGCATTTTTGATATGCAATTTTGTTCATCCGAATAATATGATATTAGCTGTTCCAGAGCCTTCAATCAATTTCGTACTTCCCGAAATGGTATTAACATTTGCTTATTGAATAATCAATCGGGAGAAATATTTTCTATCCGCGAGAATTGTATGAGTCGTTGCGCTATCCACAAGACATATATCTCCACGTGTATTCATTATTCAAGAAAATAATAATAAAATGTCAAAACATTGATTATATAAATTCATGATAACAATACACAACATATATGATAATACATAAATAATACACAACATATATGAAAAACACACAACATATATGAAAATATAAAATAGTACACAATATTAACATTTGCTTAATTAGGATCGGTGAGGAATTCATCAACATCAAAGTCACCAATCTCGTTGAAGTTGAGATTAGAACCGCCTTCATCTTGGATAAAATTGTTGAGGTTTATGCCCTAGATGCCGTACGAGGATTAGATAGTACGAGGGCATTAGTGTAATTTTGATGTGTTTAACATTTGTAATTGAATTATTTGATAATGAAATTATTATTGTTTGTTTATTGTCGAAATTAGCATGACAAACAATACAAAGGCATATTATTATTTCGTCTAAATAAATTAACCTTGCAGTCGGGTAATAAGACGAATTAATAAAACCCCAATATTTACAGTTCAGTTACTGATTCTGTGGGGACAGAGAAGGGGCACCAGTAAGCTGACATACTGTAATATTAAATTAAGTCCACAAGTCTTAGTCTCCAGTAGGGTGACTGGATTGACGAGTACGACTTGTTTGTCGACGGGTCCAAAGTGGTTGTGCCAACCATTCACTTGGGAAGTGGGAGCTCGTGACATTGATACAAGACGAATCAGGGATTGTCTGTATTGGACACTGGCTCGTAATCGAACGATCACACGCTGGTAAAGTCGATGATCGATCGATTGACTATAGTAGTCTACGTGAACCTTAGACCGAAAGGGTTTAACTCGGGGTTGGTCTTAAGGTCTTGATTTGTCACTAGTTTGCTAGGCCCAAATTGCATGAAGCAAGGGTCAGCGGCGAAATGCGGTCTTGACTTTTCGACGTGATTGCCGGTTATACCACTGAGCGGGATTTACGGCCTTTATTAAATTCAAGGTTAACGTCCTATGCAGTTTTCGATGTGCGGGAATTTACCTAAGCCTCTGGCCAGAGCATATAACTGACTCACGAGTGTCGTGGAGGGCAGTTTTGGTAAATGTCACCGACACGAACATCATAGCGTCGAGTTCTGTAAGTTCGACTACGCGTGACTTTCACTCGACCGGGACAAACGTAAAGGGTTTATATGTAGTACGACAATCTATAGTCGGTTCGTGAATAATACCTATTCGTACTCAACTCGGGATCGGTTCGGTACCACGGGGCTGGCTAGGTGAATACCGAACTCCTGGATTCCTCCCAGAGTCGGTTGAGACGAACCAAGAGGGTCGGGCTTAAAAAGGGCAACCGACACAACGTCAATATGAGAATAGAGCAGGCTGGGGCCTGGATTGAGAGATTAGGGTTTGGGGCTTGGCCAAAACCCTAAATGGCCGAAAATGCAGTAAAATCGCGTGAGGGGCAAAATGGTCTTTTCACCTCACGAAATATTTTGGAAATATTATATTGGATATTAATATTTAGTATATGATTTAAATATGATTTAAATCTTTATTATTGTTTTAGAAAAATATAATATTTAATGTAGAATTAATAAAACATATATATTAGATATATATAATAATCGATTTTTTATTTGATAAAAATTTCGAAAATTAATGAAATATATATATTGGATATTATATTTAAATATACTAAATATAGAATTAAATATTAATTTATTTTAATATTAATTTGAATTTGAATTTTGAATTTAAATTCAAAAGAGAAAGACCAAGTCAACAAGTGACTTGGTATGAATAAGTAGGTGAGATTTTTTCTCCACCCAACTTACTATTTTCGGCCAACCCTAGTGGGTATAAATTGGTTTTTGATTTTTGAAATCAAAACTAAGTCATTTTGGAAAGGAAAAAAGAGAAAAAGCCCGTTTTCTCTCCCATTCTCTCTCGATCTCTCTCGGCTCTCTCTCTCTCTCTCGCACTCTCTCCCTCGCTCTCTCGGGGCGCGCGCTGCCGCGTGTTAAGAGGAGACCCTGCTGCCCGAGCCTTGGCCTAGCCGTCTCAAGCAAGGTTCGGTCGTGACGTTGTAAAGGTGCCGGCGTGACGCTCTTGTGCAAAGAAAGGAGCTTGTTCGTGTGCTTTTGCCTTAGGAGAGGGGCAATACGCCTCGGGGAATAGAAGGGTTCGAAGCTAGCCATCTCGTTTGGTTTTCGACAAGGTATTATAGCTTGAAACCTTTCTTTCGTGTTCTTACGTTCTCGTGTTATTACCGAGCGGTCCAAGGGAAGGCGGGAATCCCAAAAGTTTTAAAATTCCGCCGTTCAAGGAACGAGGGCCTCGGGCCCGACCGGGGATTCCCAACAAAAATTTGTCTCAAATTTGAAAGAATCGCGAAGGTGGTGACGGAGAAAACCCAAAGATTATTGATATTCATGAAAATACTCGGATGATTGTAAGATATTTTCATCAATATACGGACTTGATGATTAGAACTCGATCAAAGAATCCTTGAAATATTTCAACATCCTTGATATCCTATGACAGTAAGATATTCCGCCTTTAAACTTTCATGAAGGTGATGACGGAGAAAAATCATGGCCTTGGCCTTATCTTGGCTCGATGCCTCATTTTTATCTTTTATAGTATCTCCCAGACCTTTTGATTCAAGGTGAAGTTGGGCATCCAAAATTCAGGATAGATAGTTCTGGCCCGTGATATCGAGAGCGACAATATCAAGCTTTTGAAGATTCGACATCTTGCTATAAAAAAATAAAGATATTAAATAATCATAATCATAAAAGTTAAGAAAAATAATATTCAAGTATAAATAAATATTAACGTGATTATAATTAAATAAAAAAAAATCAAACTTTCATTAAATGACATAATTCTAAAAAAATTCAACGCCGCAGCTGGGATTCGAAATCTGGTGCTCACGCCACAAGTTTGTGGGGATTACCGCTAGGCCCAGTGCGGTTTTGTGTTATAAGATGTAAAAATAAAATGTACATATGATACCTCGGAGTGATGGCTTCGAAAAACTTCAGAGGACGAAACTCTCGTGCTCGTGGTGATGACGTCGACGAACTTCGAAGGATCGGAGCTCTCGTGCTGATAACGTATTATAAAATATTATAACTATTAAGTATTTTACTAACGACGATTATATAAATATTAGAGAGATAACTAGAGAGATAATAACTTCTTTTATTCAATACTTTCAATATATTTTTACACATCCCAAATCACCTATTTATACACAAATCTCTCAAATTACATCCACAAAATAAAATTTTATATCAACCACACAAAAATCACATCTACCATTCTAATCAATAAAATAATCAAATCTAACTTTCTCAACCTCCATTCTTAACTTAACAACCAATCCTTTTACTTAACCACCATTCTAAATAATATACATCCACACATTATTTAATATTTCATAATAGTAATGATATTTTTCCATTTTTAAAAAACTAGGTATTTATTCAACACTATCCACTAAAAAAAACTACAGGAATTATTATTTTTTTTAAAAAGTCAATTTTCCCACCTGAGAAAATTCTCAAGAATAACACGCTTAGCCTTATACAATCTCATCATGTTCACATTTCAATAGTAATCACAGTACACAAAAACCTTAGCTCCTTCCCTCCAAACCCCTATATATAAAACCCTCAGTTCTTCTGCTCGATCATCATACAAAGTAACCAAAAAACCCTATAATACATTCCTAAGAAGTGCGCAATCATTCTATTCTATATATTATTCTAATAATGGGGTTTTCATGTGGGAAAAGATCACTCAATTGTAATGAGTTTTCTTTTTTATATTTCTATTCTGTGTTTGTTCTGTCAGTTTTCCATTATTCGAAGGCTCAGAGCGTGCGAGCTTTGTACGTATTTGGCGACTCATTAGTAGACGTCGGCAATAACAATCACTTGCCGCTCTCTCTAATCAAAGCTGATATTCCGTACAATGGGATAGATTATCCAGGCAACAAAGCTACTGGGAGATTCTCCAATGGCAAGAATGCTGCCGATTTTGCAGGTAATTAATGATATGATAACAAACGCTTGTCATGTAATAAATACTTCAAGACTTTTTGTATGAGATGAAATGAGTGAATGTGTTTGTTATTGTAATAAAACAGCTGAGAAGTTGGGACTGTCGAGCCCTCCGCCTTACCTTGCTCGGCCGAACAATGTCTACGTTAAAGGCGTAAGCTTTGCCTCTGGGGGAGCCGGAATTTTTAACTCTACCTCGGACGATCCCATTGTTGTAAGTATATCTTTTTTTTCTTGGAAAAAAGAAAATATTAACTATAGTAAATGAGAAATGCATCGATATAATACTACTCCGATCCATATTCATGCGGATCATGTCGGAAAAATATATCCGTGGTTCAAAAAATTCCTTAAAGATCTTTAATCTCGGAAATATTGGAACGATTTAGGCCAACTATTAAAGTGGGCCACTGATATTAGTCTTGGGCCGACAGTTAAGTGGGCCAGAATATAGGGCTTGGGTTAGAATAATTAAATTGCTCAAAAAAAATTAAAAAATAATGCGGTGAGCGTGGATCGAACACGCGACCTTCAGATCTTCAGTCTGACGCTCTCCCAACTGAGCTATCCCCGCACATTTAAATATTACAAATTTTTTATTTATATTAATATAAAGTAACTGATAATTCACATTATATATATATTATATATATATCAGAAACGTACGGTACCATTGCCACAGCAGGTAGCATACTTCTCTGGCGTGCGTCAAGGCCTACTTAAGCAAATGGGCTCACTCGCCGCGGTCGACGAACACCTCTCTAAATCAGTCTTCGCCATCATAATTGGAAGCAACGACATCATCGGCTACTTCAACGATGGGTCGGAAGCCTCGAAGAAGAGCACTCCCCAACAGTACGTCGATCAAATGCTCTCCGCCTTAAAGGAAATGCTCAAGGTAGGTATAAGTAACAAAAGAATCATCTCCATTTCTTTGTCTAAAAATCGAGTTCTTTTTTTGTCTAATGAAGTTTAATAATTATTAGGGAATATATGGTCTCGGAGGCCGTAAGTTCATAATAATCGGGCTGTCTCCAATCGGCTGCGCTCCCAAGCAGAGATTCCGCAGCGAGAAAAACGAGTGCAAAGAAGACGTAAACTATTGGTCTAAGAAGTACAACGAAGGGCTCGTGCAGATGCTGCAAGGGTTGAAGTCTCAGCTCAACGGTTTCCATTACTCTTATTTCGATACTTATACCGTCTTCGAAAACTTCATCGCCAGCCCGGCCTCATATGGTAAGTAGGGTTTGAAAATCTCCGAAATTTTCATCATATATAAACTAATGAATGTGTGTATGTATGATTAGGGTTTAATGAGACGAAGGCGGCTTGCTGTGGGCTGGGGAGACTACGAGCGCAGCTTCCTTGCACGCCCCTCGCCCTGGTTTGTAAAGAGAGAAGCAGCCATCTGTTTTGGGACATATACCATCCCACCGAGGCGACCGCTCGCATCTTCATAGATATGCTTTTCGCAGGATCGGACTATGTTTCGCCCGTAACCGTTCAGCAGCTCATTGCTGCGTAGTTAGACTTGAAGAAAATCTTTTTGAAGTTGTATTTTCGTCCTGCAGAGCAGCAATTAGTAATCATCCTTTTGGGAAAACTTTTGTCATCAGTGTAGCTCTTTTTTCATAATCATAGATCTCTCTGCAGCCATCATCAAATCATACAGAAATCTTTAAAATGCTAGAACTAATGAGAGCAAAAAATGGACAATTATGCCAATTAACTCTGAGGTAAAGCCCTATCAGTACTCAAATCAAATATAGGTAAGAGTGCTAACTCTGCTATTTGGAAGCCAGACCAGAACATGATGGAGTTATCCACTGCAGTATGTTCCAGTTCAACCTGTCTTGATGTTCTTAAATTCAAACAGGTTAGAGTTTTGACCTTAGGGAACGCCTAAAACCTTTTCTTCATTAGATGTTGTCTTTGAAGAATACAAATATCATTTAAGAGAAAACGAAACATTCATGTAAACTAGTAGTCTACTTGCTGTCCTAATTCTTTGGAGTTTGGACAAGAATGACAGTACAGTAGTAACTAGTAGGAAAAAGCCATCTCAATTTTTTCAAAATTTAGCATGTTATACAACTTTCAAAGACTAATAAAATGACAAAGAAGATCACAGATTCTTTCATTTTCCCTATAAATAACCTGGAAAAGGCTACTTCTCAGGACCAGAATAGCGAATCTACAGATTCACTTCTTCAGAGACCGAGATGATTACTCGTCGTCGGACGAATCCGACTCTGATTGTGTTGCCATGACATCAGCCGTTTTTGTATCCTAAAAGCACAGGTTCATAAGCCTTCAGCGTATTTAAAAATTGGATTCTAAACTGAGAATGAAAAGGGAAAGGTACATAAAAACATTTCCTAAACACTAAGTTTCATCTGTTCTTGGTTTTCCCAAGATCAACACAAGTATGACTGAATGATCATCTATTCAATATTAAAATGGTGTAGGCCTTTTCTTATAGGGTTTTCAGCAGAATTGTTACCTGCATCTTATCCCAATCTTTCAGCTTAGGATTAGTTAGCATGTAATTATCACGCAGAGGAGCCCATGCAGGAGCTTCACCATCCCCTGAGCCGACCTACATGTTTCCAAATCACAGTAACTTAGCTGAAAATCAACTCCAGCATAGATCAAATTAATGGTCAACAGAGATGTGTTCCACCGTATGATTAAATATACGTGCATTGAGAAATACCTTAACTACTGTCCCAACTGACTGGGTTCCAGTCTTGCTAAGCTCCGAGAAGAAGGCATCCTTTCTTCGTTTCTTTATCACTGGAGTATATCAGCATTATGCCATTATACATAAAGTTGCGAGAATTACTCAATCACCATTGAGTGATGGGATATGTTATATAAATGCGAAGTCAAGCGGTCTACCTTTCTCATCTTTCGACCTTAACGGATTTAAACCTTTTTGAGCACTTTGGGCCTTGCTCACCTACACAAAGGCAGAAGGCAATGAGAAAGAAGCTAAACTTCTTCTATACAGCAAACACATGAGTTGAGCAACAAGCATATGAACTCATGGGTACTGCTAAAAAGCAGAAAACCCAACTCACCGCATTGAACAACTTGACGACTGAATTCCATTAGCATCCAATGAACATGAACAAAACACGATCAGTCTCTAATACAAAACTAAACTGATATTGCAACCTTCAAACCTATACAAAAGATTACCTCCTTTAGTGGCCACCCCAAGTAGGAAATTTTCATGGGCATCCAAATAATTAGCAGGCTTGATATGTCCCTTCTCTCGGACCTTTCATCAAAACACGCCAAGCAAATACCAAAAGAATATCACATTCAATCTATCATCTTAGAGAACAAATAAGAAAATCAGGCAAACACATTTTATCAACAAATACCAAATGTTTCTCCTTCTTGACTTCTCCCTTAACTTTCCTCTCAGCTTCTTCTTCAGCAAGCTTCTCAGCTATTAACTTCTTATGTGCAGACAACACAGGACCCTACAACAAACCCGACAAAAGAAAAAAACTCACGACCGTTTTTGAAAGCAGAGGAAAAGCATCAATCATCATCAGGAAAGAAAAAATTATTCCAACTCACCAACACGTCGTCTTCACTGCTCTTCTTCACAATCTTTTTAAACGCCAACTTAAAAGCATTAATACCCTCGGTGAATTTCATCACCCCAGGTTGAATCTCACCATCTTCATCCTCCGAAGCACCCCCATCCCCATGTTCAATCCCTTTATTTTTCTCTTCTCCGACATCATCGCCCGAAATAGCACCTTCAGAATCATCATCACTTCCTTTAACCCCAAGAGATTGACGCCTATTACCTTCGCCGAACTCCTCATCATCGTCGTCCGAATTGTAGTCCCTTGCCCTCTTCTGGAATAATTTCTTCATTTTCTTATCAATCTTCAACTTCTTAGCAGCTCCTTCAGGGATTTTCATCTTTCTTTTCTTAGCCATGTTTGGTTTCTTTTGAGATGACGTTCCTCGCTTGTGGCCGCGACTCTCAAAGCCAAGGGATTGCTCTACTTCAGCCATAATCGAGAGATCAGACGAAGCCCCCAAGTCAGTGAAGTGCAGTGCAGTTAAAAGGGTTTCTAATTCCTATTAGGGTTTTGCGTTTTTTCGCTTCGTCCACAATGGTTTATTTGGTATTGGGCCTTTATATTTTATAAGGTGATTTAATTGGGGTGTTTTCTTTTTGTCCTTCCACACACAATATACTTTCATTATCACCTGCATGAGGTGGAAGTGAAAACTATATCACTATACTACAATTAAATATATATATATATATACACACAATATATAAATCTTTTATTATATAATATTAAACAATATATAGATAATGAAAGAAATGATTCAAATTCAAACGTACGTAATAAGCTGCAAAAGGCTAATGAGGCTATTTATATAGAAATCATAATGAATATTAATTGCCAAAAGACAATAAATGCAATTGACTAGCTTTACACTTGTGAAGAAAATAAATGCTCCACTCCACCTTGTCCAAATGAACATACATAGTTCATAATAGATTATACATTTTATCTTTTTTTTTTCATCAAAACGAGTTCGTTCTATTACAAACAAAATAATTACAATGTGATTGAAAAATCTCAAGAACTCAAGTGGACAGATACAAAACAACCAACTTGCAAAAAGAAAATGCCAAAACGGCTCTGAATCTAAATAAACAGCAACACAACATGAAAAACATAGCCAGAAGGAACATAGGAGGAGACAATAAGCGAAGGAGGAGCTTGTCATCGAGTCACAACTATTAGTTTTGTGATCTAAAAGCCAATTATTTGGATTATTGCACTTTAAATGTTATTTCATGAATTGAATGATTTATATATCATTTTGTTCCTAGACTGAATTATTATTTATGGATCATTTAAGTCGATGACTTAAATTGTAGAATTCCATATTGTAATATATAATATTTACTCAAAATTATCCTTAATCTTGATTTTAGCATGAAACACTAATTATCGTGTTTAAGATTAATGTGTGGATTATATGATAGTTATATTCTACAAACTATTTGATAAAGAGTTATCAATTTAATCACACAGATATATAATGGGGATTATAATATCGGATAGACCCGAAAGTGAAACAGATTTTGGATTGTGTTTGTGTCATTAATGTTTCATACGTGTCTTGAATTCTATAATATGAGATGTTCAGTTTCCAACACTAGACATGCATGTTTGTTGGTATTGTAATACCCGAGCCCTCGAACATCTCTTTTGGCCAATATAATTCATGCATTATGCTTGGTAATTTATATGAATTATGTGTCTATTTATATATGCATAATTTATATGAGTCTTACGTGTTGCATATTAGCTGCATTTTATTGGTTGCATTTTTGGCTAACGTAATAATTATTAATTTTGATATAATTATATAATAAATAAATAGCGGGAATTATATTATGAAGAATTATCTAGAAATCTTTATATGATTAATTGAGTCGGACTAAGAAATAAAATACGTGTTGACCGCTAGAGACAACTAGTTACACGTGTGTAACTTGTAAGTGTCGGAAATATTTTTGTAACTATATATTCCTAAACACTATTAGAGGTATATTAAAATTCTGCAAATAGTTATCTTGTGAGGTAATGCAATTTTCTAACATATTATCAATTAGGTTGCTTAATACCAAAGGAAATACTTAGTAACCGCCTCCATTCACATCATTACCATGTTAGATATATATCAGCTATGCCATCACGTTTCTTAATCATTTTTCAACCAGCAAGATAGAGCAAAGTAAGAAAAAAAAATCGATAAGGAAGAAAGCATCAAAAGATTGAGCCAAGAGCTTGTAGAAATTGCTTCTTAGTGTACTTCTTAAGCTTTGCCTCATAGTATAGATTATGCTCCACCCTTAACCTAGGTATGTTGTAATGTTTTCTTTGTAATTAACTAATATTTATGGCTGCTTTCGGAGGTTGCATACGTAATATATTTTTTTAACTTTAAGTAGGTGACAAGATGTGATATATTTAGGAAATCCCGCAAGGACGCCTCAATTTATTCGACTTAGCAAGTTCTGTATTGAATACTATCTATAGTAACAGGTAAGTAAAAAATTCAACTACGACGCATGGACATAGTATTCGGTGTTTTATAATATACATGCTTCGATGTTTCGATGATTTTCTATGATGGTGTTATATTTGTTTGATTGGTATTTGCATATGAGCTAAGTGAATTCATGAGCATACCATTCACGATGTACACCTGTGCATGCATATTATCGGGTACTGTTGAGTGTTGACATGCATAGTCGTGATCGCCGGGGAGCGATGGGTATGTGCCAATTATTGACATGCAGTTGAGGTGTATGTGGTTATTACTAGTGCACCATCGGCGGAAGGAGCGACCTGGGCAGGGGCGACCTAGGGTATGGAACCCTAGTGTAGGCTACCCATAGTAGGCTACCGTCATATGTTGAGGCAGAAGGGGCGACCTGGGAAGGAGCGACCTAGGGAGACCTAGCGTAGGCTACCTGGAGTGGGCCACTGCCATATTATTGATGCGGTAGGAGCGACCTGGGGAAACCTAGCGTAGGCTACCAGCGTGGGTTACCAGCGTAGGCGACCGCGACAAAAGGGGCGACCTGGGAAGGAGCGACCTAGGGAGACCTAGTGTTGGCTACCCAGAGTGGGCCACTGTCAGATGATTTATTGAGCTCTTGGTGGTGCATAGTATTTTAGCCACGGGCCCAGACGGAGGATGAGAGAGATGATGCATTTTGAGATGTCGAGTCACACGTAGATTATGCATATGATGAGGATTTGCATATTCACGAGCATGCATGATTTTTACTTACTGATCTTCTAGCTCATATAGTTCATGCGTTGTAGGTGAGCGAGATGACCTTGTTTGACTGACGTAGATAGCGAGGCTGATCGTTGGAGCTTCCATGGGCTTTTGAGGTGGACTGTACATGGACGACGACCTGTGTGGCGGGCTTGTTTCTTTTGCTGCGTCTTATGTGTGTTTTTCGTCGAATATGTTCGGATATATATATCGTGTTTGGTCGAGTCGAGCTGAATTGTTGTGTCATTTTGACTAAGGTTCGTACTTGATGGGTGGTTTTATGTATGTCTGTAATTATGTTTTGGTTTGTTGAGTCAGGGTTGTTGACGTTGTTTTGGGATGTTGTGGAGTTGGTGGAAATGTTTCTGGCTTTGAAGATGTTCGGTTTGCCTTTGTCTTGTTGAGGTGTTATTTTGGTTTTACGATGTTCATGGTTTGAGTCATTTTGACATTGTACAGGGTATTTCGACGAATTTTAATGGGACTTATGCCATTTCTTTTCTCGAGTTAGCGTCGTTAGGGTTGCTTAGTTGTGTATGTGGGGTGGTCGCCACAGGTTGGTATCAGAGCTACGGTCACAGGTTCTGTAGACTATCCATGTACATGAACTCAAAAGTGTGGAAGCGCAGCCTTGCTTGTAAGTTTTATTATCTTGTTGAATTATTTTCTATTGCTTGAATTTATTTACCATATTATTCGAAAAGGGCTAACAGGGTATAAGTGTGAGCATCATGGTACGTACTAGAGGGGAAAACAGCGGAGGAAGTAGTCAGGGTAGGGAGACTGTGAACCCTACTGATGAGCGAGATACTGCCATTAGGGGTGGGATCGGGTCGGGTTTTACGGGTATCTGGTTTTTCGGGTCGGGTACCCGACATGCGCGGGTTTGTATTTCGATACCCGATCCTGACCCGAAAAAAGTCGGGTACCCGACTTGCGGGTTCGGGTTTTAACCTTTTTTTTATACTTATTCAAAAAAAAAAATTGTAACTAAAAAAAAAAATTAAATTAAAGATATCTTACAATCGCGAAGTTGAGATTAGAACAGCCTTATCATTTTGTTAATTATCAAGTCCGTATCATAAAAATTCTGAAATATCTTAAGCATCGAAAAATAAAATGTCATAAGATATCATTTTCATCCTTATCTTGATTCTTGAATTGATAAATATATATGATTTAAATTGCGTGATTAAAGGCGGTGAAAATAATATCATAAAAATTCATTATAACAATCAAATATAATCTTTCAACTGCTATACGAACGTCAATTTTTTTTTGTTCAAGGTCAATCATGAATGTTGACTGTTCAACAGTCATAAACTTGGCACCCAAAGCACAGAAGATCCTATAAATGACTGATGTAATTATGCTTATTATAGATTTTAACATCCCCGTCAAAAGAGGATGGATAAATTTAATCACATTGAGAAGAAAAACTACCGGGATACTGGATCTCTCTCTAGAAAATGCTCTCTCCTCTCTCTAGAAATACTCTCCTTGAAACCCTAATTATTGATCGGACCCTATAGTCGATTTTCTCAGCCGACGACGATCAAACCTATCAATTGTTGATCGCCGGGGGTTGTCACGCCACCCTCCATCGTCGGGATCAGACGACGATGGAAGGATTCTGATCCTTCTTTGTTTCTTTTTATTCTTTTGGTTTGAATGTTTACGGGTTCTATGGCTTCAACATCTATGATGTGCGGATCGATTACGTCGGGATCATCTATGACGGATCGGGTGATTGGATCAACGCCGGATTATGGGGCGTTACAGACGACTATCCCAGAATTTGCAGATCGATTTGATGTTTCCGCATTTGAGGCGCTTCTGAATAGGGTTAAAGTCACACGGGATGTACTGAAGAACTGGCGGCGAACATGACTGGGACGGGATCAGAGGGGGGATCTATTATGACGACGATGGGATTTGGCACGAATATGGCGGATATGACCAACGCGGGAATTACGGAATATGGTCTCTTGAAATTGTCCAAGTCGATGAACAACGTCTCATGATCGGGGATACATCATCAACGATCAAGGTTTACGATATTTGAACCGCTCAGGGATTCAAGATTTAACGGACGCTTTCCGGTGCGACGTGGCACGCCGCCTCCTCGTAAGGCTGTTGTGATTTCCGATGAAGATAACCTTGATGATGACCAGACGGACACGGCTGTGATCACGACGAAGGTGCAGGAATTTTCCGCGCATCATGTTGCCGTGCCTAGGGTTTCAACAAACGGGCCTGAGCAGTCAGACACTATCGGGCCTAGGGTTTCAAAGAACGGGCCTAGGGTTACGTCATCACCATTGGCTACGGGCGCGGTGGGGATGGTGGCACGCTCGGATGCAGATGTGATGGGGACGGTGGTGCACTCGGATGCAAGCGTGATGGGGACGATGGCGAGCTCGGTTACGGACGCGATGGGGACGGTGACAAAGGTCGGGGACCATGCAATTGAGCCGAGGAATGTGATGAACAGGCCTAAGGCTTCTAAATCGAATAAGCCGTCGTTCGTGGAAATTGTTAAAGAGGCTGATAGGACCGATGGTGGGCGTGAGAAGAATCGGAAAGTACATGCGCGCTTGCCCCTTTCGTACACGCCACCCGTCGTGGTGGATGGGATAGCGGAGGTTAGTCCCTCATGGGAAGTTGCGCGGAGGGGTTTTGCGAGATGGGAACATACTTTGGTGGGATATTTCCTTGGCCGAAAACCGTACTTCCCAATAGTAGAACGGTTTTTCCGGTCTATTTGGCCGAATCTTGTCGAGGTGCGTGCTACCATTAATGGATTCTTTAAATTTCGATTCGAGACGGCATAGGCAATGGCTGCGGCGCTGGAGGGTGGACCGTGGCTTATGCAAGGCCAACCGCTGTTCATTGAGGTATGGCGACCGGGGATGTCGTTTGAAAAGAACGAACACATTGAGGTTCCATTATGGGTGAAGCTTTGGAATGTACCGGGCGAGTTTTGGACCCAGGAAGGTCTCGGGGTGGTGGCCAGCGCTGTTGGCATACCTTTGTTCGCGGATGCTGTGACACTTAATGGGGAGCGCATTGATTTCGCGCGTGTGTGTGTGCTGAAGAAGCTTGTGGAACCTTTTGTTGATCAGTTCAAAATCAGACTCCCGCTTGAGGATGGTGGCTATTCGGGGGTGGTAATCGTTCGGGTTGAATATGAGTGGCGTCCAAAGAAGTGTTCTTCGTGTGATTCTTGGAGCCATGGAATGAAGGCATGTCCATCACAACAACCGCAATCCAAGCCGTTGCATACTGACTTACATGCGTCGCGAGGGGATAGACCGGTGACTCGCGCTACTTCTGCGCTTCCACAACGTGTATGGCGAAGAGTGGTTCATAAGGATAAAGGGAAGAATGCTGTGGTGGAAACTTCAGAGGATGCTGTTGTGGAGGCGACCAATGAACGGAGGGTCAGTCTCAATTGTCGAGACGGCGAGGCTGAATGCAGCAGAGCTAAAGAGGATTGTAACCAATTTGCGATACTTGCGCATTTGTTGGAGGGTAATTCTATTTCTAAGGGTCCTGAAGCAGCCCTCATTGGGAATGATCCATGATACCGGTCGCCGTGTGGAATGTACGTGGTCTAAACAGGTTAGACCACAGATGGGCGGTGAGGAATCTTATAAAGAAGTATGACTTGAAGATTATTGGGTTACTTGAGACACGAGCTTCTTATCAGAATGCAGCAAGTTTGGCAAATTCGGTCTACTCTTGGAGTTGGTTCTATGATTATGATGGGGGGTCGGGGTCTCGAATTTAGGTAGGCTGGGATTCACGATTTGCTGCTCTCTCTATAGAGACATACACCCCGCAAGCAATACATTGTAAGGTTTGTGTGTTAGCTGAAGGAATGGAGTTCTACATCACTTTTGTGTATGGCAGGAATCTACGTGAGGAGCGGCGGGACTTGTGGGCTGACCTTGTAACCACATCGAGGGTATGGGCGAGCGTACCTTGGGTGGTAATGGGGGACTTTAACGCGATTATGGATTTATCAGAAGCCCGGGGAGGATCACCCATGAGTGGTGATTGTGCTGACTTGGAGGCGTGCCTGACATCGGCAGACCTTAACCACCTTCCAAGGATGGGATCCTTCTTTACCTGGTATAATCAGCAGAGCGGACCGGCGGGTATTTGGCGGCGTCTTGATAGGATGGTTGGAAACCCGTCATGGTTTTCCAGATTTGGTGATCAGCATTACCGATGTGACCTCCCAGCTACCTCGGATCACTCTCCTTTGATTCTGGAAACGCAACTTCAATAGAGAACGAAGGGCAAGAGCTTTCGTTTCGACAATTTTTTGGTAAAGGACCCTCGTTTTATTCCCTTAGTACAGCAGGTGTGGAGCAGAATTGAGGGTGAGTATCCCATGTTCACTGTAGTGCGGCGGCTGAAAGTGCTTAAACAAGCGTTAAGGCGACTACGACGGGATAAGGGAGATCTGAATAGGAATGTGATTGAGGCGCGTCAATTTCTTGAGATTGTACAAGATTTTTCTGAACATCATCCCAGGGAGACTCGGTTACTTTCTCTTGAGAAGTTGTGCAAGTCTGTGTATGCTAAGGCGGTGGAGATGGAACATTCGGCCTTATCACAACGCGCGAAGCTGTCTTGGTTAAAAGACGGGGATCAGTGTACCTCTTTTTTCTTTAAGAAGGTGGCCATGCGGCGGGTTGCTAACCGGATATTCTCTCTTGAGAATGTGGCGGGCGAGGTATTTAAGGGGGAGGAGCGGGTACGGGATGAGCTTCTTCGGTTCTATACGGAATTGATGGGACGATCTGCTAGGACAACCCCTATGTCGGATATTTCGACGTTCATCCAAAGAAAGCTCAACACGGCTGATTCGGAGGCGATGATTCAGCCTGTTACTGGAGAAGAGATTAAGAAGGCGCTTTTCTCCATTGGTGATACCAAATCCCCGGGACCGGATGGATTTTCGGCGGCTTTTTATAAACATGCATTGGGTATTATTGGTGCAGATATCACGCAAGCGGTGCAGGAGTTCTTTCGGACTGGGCATCTTCTGGGGGAACTGAACTCTACCCTAATCACACTTATTCCTAAGTGTGCGAATCCACGGATGGCGACGGACTTCAGGCCGATCTCCTGTTGTAATGTACTCTATAAGATTATCTCCAAAGTCCTCGCGAATCGCATAAGGGGATGTCTGGGGACGCTGGTTCATCCCACACAAACAACATTTATACCTGGACGGCGTATCTCGGATAATATCTTGTTGACGCAGGAGGTATTCATGGGTACATGAGTGTCAGCTTGCCTGAACGGGTGGCATTTAAGGTCGACCTGGCTAAAGCATACGATAAGGTTGAATGGGATTTTATTCTGGTGATCCTTGAGAAGATGAACTTTAATCCAATCTTTGTGGGATGGATTCGTTCATGCCTTACCACTACGCTGTTCTCTATTAATATAAACGGGCGGTCGGAAGGCTTCTTTGAGGGTAGAAGGGGATTACGCCAAGGCGATCCCATATCCCCTTATCTCTTCACGCTGGTCATGGATGTACTACATGGAATTATTGAGGAGAGGATTCGACGGAGAAGTAGGTTTCGATATCATTGGAGGTGCGATACTACCTCTCTCTTTATGCTCACATTTGCGGATGACCTGTTACTTATTTTGCATGCGGACATTGAGTCGGTGGGCGTACTCAAGGAAGGGCTCGACCTCTTTGCGGCCCTGTCTGGCTTGCAGGCTAATATTAATAAGAGTGAGATGTTTATCTCGAAAAGGGTTGAACGACTGACAGGAGCGATTCACGCCATTATGGCATTTCCAGTGGGGACCTTACCGGTGCGTTATCTGGGTGTTCCTTTGATCACGTCAAGACTGACTACTACTGATTGCGCGCCGCTCCTTCACAATATCGATCGACGACTGGGCTCTTGGCTGCATCATTCACTATCCTATGCGGGACGAGTCCAATTGATAAAGTCCGTTCTCCTGGGATTTCATACTTACTGGGCGGGGGTCTTCTTACTTCCCAAAGGCATCATACGGAGCATTGAGATGCGGATGAGATCATTTCTATGGGGGGGGCTCTACTGCAAAGGTGGCTTGGGCGGATGTTTGCCTTCCAAGAGAGGAGGGGGGGTTGGGAATCCGCTCGATTGAGACCGATAATAAGGCGTTGTTGATGCGCCTAATTTGGTGTATCTTGAGTGGAGATGCGACATCTGTGTTGGCTACGTGGATTAGACACACAAGGCTACATAATAAGCCACTGTGGAGCATTCGACCATCACCAAGGGCTGCTTGGAGTTGGAATAAGATCTTGAAACTTTTTTTTTTTTGGAGTAAGCCCGTGTAAATATATATAAAAAAATGAATGTACAAATGAGTGAGAGAATTATCTCTCACAAGCAACCAGTAACAGGCTACTGGTATCAACCCAAAAACGAAGCAAAGCCAACTCGAACTACCACGCTACACGCCAAAGTCGCCTAATGGCCGCCCGCTGCAGATCAAACTTAGCAGAAGTACCACTTAGGCACATGCAAACCATGTCGAGCACACAAGCCACAAGCCTATCAGGAGTCGTGATGGTTCCTTCCTTCCAACGCTTGTTACGTGCCTGCCAAATATGATAAACAAGTGAGGCCAAAACATGACGAAGCGCAGCCTGTAGGAGATGTTGACCTCGCCATCTCGCCGCCGCCCACAAGATACCCTCCCTCCAGTCCCGATAAGGCCACGCCCAACGTATCCTTTGTCGTAGTACTCTAAGGCATTGGCGTGAGAACCCACAATCAAAGAACAGGTGCTGAACAGTCTCATAGTGCAACGCGTCGCAGAGAGCACAAGCAGATGTCCCTGCTCTCTGGGCCACCCAATGCTTATCCCTAGTCGACAAGCGATCACGAATGCCCAGCCAAAGTATAAACTCGTGCCTGGGAACGTTTAGAGGTCCCCCAAAAAGAACCGCCCATGTCACAGGCTGGCGACAAATACGAAGTGCCTCTCTAATCAAGCGAGCCGAGGTGCGTGTTGGGAATCCCCGAAGGGGCCCGAGGCCCTCGTTCCTTGAACGGCGGAATTTTAAAAATTTTACGGGGTTCCCGCCTATCCCAAGGATCGCTCGGATTAAAACACGAGAACATATAACAAAAAGGGAGAAAGGGATCAGCCATGATACCTCGTAGATACACTCGACGATGGCAAGCTTCGAACCCTTCGAATCCCGGAGGCGTAGTGCCCCTCTCCTAAGCCAAAAGCACACGAACGGCTCCTTTCTTTGCACAAGAGCGTCACGCCGGCACCTCACGAACTTCGCAGCCAAAACTTGCTATAGGCGGCTAGGCCAAGGCTCGGCTGCCTCCTCTTCACACGCGCGCGCCACCGAGAGAGAGAGGAGAGAAAACGTGAGAGAGAGAGATTGAGAGAGATGAGATAAAACCCTTTTTTCTCAAGTGTTGCATTTCGAAAATGGCATTCTTATTTTAAGCTAGGGTTTCGAAAACCCTACTGATACCACCTAGGGCTGGCCGAAATTAGGTTGAGAGGTGGGAGAAAAATCCTCAACCACCTCATCTTTTACTAAGTCTTGTTTTACTAAGTTATGAATTCAAAATTCAAACTTTAAATTTAATTAATTAAACATCTAATATATTAATTAATTAAAATACTACATTTAGTATATTTAAATATAATATCCAATATATATTTAATTAATATTCGAAATTTTTATCAAATAAAAAATCGATTATTATATATATCTAATATATATATTTTATTTAATTCTAAATTAAATATTATTATTTTTCTAAAACAATAATAAAGATTTAAATCATATTTAAATCATATACTAAATATTAAATATCCAATACAATATTTCCAAAATATTTCGTGAGGTGAAAATACCATTTTGCCCCTCACGCGATTTTACTACGTTTTCGGCCATTTAGGGTTTTGGCCAAGCTCCAAACCCTAATCTCTCAATCCAGGCCCCAGCCTGGTCTATTCTCATATAGACGTTGTGTCGGTTGCCCTTTTTAAGCCCGACTCTCTTGGTTCGTCTCAACCGGCTCTGGGAGGAATCCAGGAGTTCGATATTCACCTAGCCAGCCCCGTGGTACCGAACCGATCCCGAGTTGAGTACGAATAGGAATTATTCACGAACCGACTATAGATTGTCGTACTACATATAAACCCTTTACGTTTGTCCCGGTCGAGTGAAAGTCACGCGTAGTCGAACTTACAGGACTCGACGCTATGATGTTCGTGTCGGTGACATTTACCAAAACTGCCCTCCACGACACTCGTGAGTCAGTTATATGCTCTGGCCAGAGGCTTAGGTAAATTTCCGCACATCGAAACTGCATAGGACGTTAACCCTGAATTTAATCAAGGCCGTAAATCCCGCTCAGCGGTATAACCGACAATCACGTCGAAAATTCAAGACCGCATTTCGTCGCTGACCCTTGCTCCATGCAATTTGGGCCTAGCAAACTAGTGACAAATCAAGACCTTAAGACCAACCCCGAGTTAAACCCTTTCGGTCTAAGGTTCACGTAGACTACTATAGTCAATCGATCGATCAGCGACTTTACCAGCGTGTGATCGTTCGATTACGAGCCAGTGTCCAAATACAGACAATCATCTGATTCGTCTTTTATCAATGTCACGAGCTCCCACTTCCCAAGTGAATGGTTGGCACAACCACCTTGGACCCGTCGACAAACAAGTCGTACTCGTCAATCCAGTCACCCTACTGGAGACTAAGACTTGTGGACTTAATTTAATATTACAGTATGTCAGCTTACTGGTGCCCCCTCTCTGTCCCCACAGAATCAGTAACTGAACTGTAAATATTGGGGTTTTATCAATTCGTCTTATTACCCGACTGCAAGGTTAATTTATTTAGACGAAATAATGCCTTTGTATTGTTCGTCATGCTAATTTCGACAATAAACAAACAATAATAATTTCATTATCAAATAATTCAATTACAAATGTTAAACACATCAAAATTACACTAATGCCCTCGTACTATCTAATCCTCGTACGACATCTAGGGCATAAACCTCAACAGTGCGGCCATCCATCGACCCATTCCAGCAGATAGTGTCACGTCTACTCGGATCAACCAGGGGAAGATGACGACTGAAGTCAATATACTCAGCCGCCGATCTTCCTGGCCAATTCCAACCGTTTACATCAATGACAGAGCTCAAACGGGTCCCCGCGGGAAGCCCCATCGCTAGCGGGCCTCTAGGGTAGCGCTCCAGTAGTGACGTAGCCAGGAGCCAAGGATCCTCCCACAACCATAGTGACGCTCCGTCCCCAATCCTAAAAGAGATAAGTGGGCGGATCACCTGCCTCAGCTGCATCAGCTTCCGCCAGCTCCATGATGTACTAGCCGAGATGGTGATGGCCCAAAACGAACGCGAGCGTAGCCGTGTACTGTACAGCCATTCCACCCAGATAGAGTCCGGTGACCGGGTAAGAACCCTCCACAGTAGCTGGAGCAGGAGTGACCTGTTATCAGTAGCAATCGAACGAAGGCCCAGGCCCCCTTCAGAAATGGGTAGACAGACATCCTCCCATTCAACCTTAGAAGATGGTCCTCCCCACAAGAACTGGCGAAACCTCGACTCCAAAGCACGAACCACACCCTTCGGCAGCAAGAAAACCCCCGACCAATAGACATGCAATGCCTGAAGGATCGATTTAATCAGCTGTACCCTTCCCGCATACGATAAGGACTGATTCAGCCAGGACCCCAATCGCTTATCTATTTTCTGCAGTAGAGGAGCGCAATCACCAATCGTCAGTCGCGAAGAGATCAGCGGCACCCCCAGATAGCAAACTGGTAAGCGAGCCACCCGAAATCCCATAATAGCCTGTAGCTGTGCCAACAGGCCCTCCGCCCTCCGTGAAAGGAACATCTCACTCTTATCAGGATTGGGATACAACCCTGACAGTGCCGAAAAACTCGTCAACGCGTCCTTCAGAACCCCCACAGACACAACATCGGCATGACAAAACAGAAGAAGATCATCCGCAAAAACGAGCATAGGGAGTGACGTAGTCTCGCATAGCCAATGATAGCGGAAACGCGGTTCCACCCCAATACGGTTCTCAACTAGACCATGAAGGACCTCCATAACTAGTGTAACCAGGTAAGGTGAGATGGGATCGCCCTGACGTAGCCCCCGCTTGCCACCAAAGAACCCAGCCGAGCGACCATTAAGGTTAATGGAAAAGGTCGTCGTCGTGAAACAGCTCCGAATCCACTCGATATACGTCGGGTGGAACCCCATAGCCTGAAGCGTCGCCAACAAGAAGCTCCATTCCACCTTGTCGTAGGCCTTGGCCAGATCCACCTTAAACATGGCTCTAGGTGGTTTCCCCTTACTCGTGTACCCAAGACATATTTCCTGAGCCAGAAGTATGTTATCACTGATACGCCTCCCATGAATAAACTCCGCCCTCCGTGAAAGGAACATCTCACTCTTATCAGGATTGGGATACAACCCTGACAGTGCCGAAAAACTCGTCAACGCGTCCTTCAGAACCCCCACAGACACAACATCGGCATGACAAAACAGAAGAAGATCATCCGCAAAAACGAGCATAGGGAGTGACGTAGTCTCGCATAGCCAATGATAGTGGAAACGCGGTTCCACCCCAATACGGTTCTCAACTAGACCATGAAGGACCTCCATAACTAGTGTAAACAGGTAAGGTGAGATGGGATCGCCCTGACGTAGCCCCCGCTTGCCACCAAAGAACCTAGCCGAGCGACCATTAAGGTTAATGGAAAAGGTCGTCGTCGTCAAACAGCTCCGAATCCACTCGATATACGTCGGGTGGAACCCCATAGCCTGAAGCGTCGCCAACAAGAAGCTCCATTCCACCTTGTCGTAGGCCTTGGCCAGATCCACCTTAAACATGGCTCTAGGTGGTTTCCCCTTACTCGTGTACCCAAGACATATTTCCTGAGCCAGAAGTATGTTATCACTGATACGCCTCCCATGAATAAATGCCGTCTGTGATCCATGGACCAGACCACACAGTGATGACTTCAGCCTGTTCGCCAGAATCTTCGATATGACCTTATAGAGGACATTGCAGCACGAGATCGGCCGAAAATCTGTTGAGCGTCGTGGCGACTCACATTTCGATATCAGATTGTGTTGGAAATATTTTATAGTGTTCAATAATGTTGTTATCTTTGTCTAGGGACTAAATTGTAATATATGTATAGTTAGGGACTAGAATGCAAATATACCAATATTGATTGGTATATATAGGGCAAGTTTGTGTGATTAGCAAACAACTTGAGTTTAGCTTTCTCTCACTAGAAAAACTCTCTCATCATTATCTTAATTAGGGTTGATTTGTAGAGAGAGAAAGAGGTTAATTATAGAGAGAAAGTGTGAGTTTTAATGAAGATTTGATTGATTTAATCCTAAAGCTTCCGCTCGCATTATCATCGAGGTAAATCTATCGAATCTATGCTCGAGTTCATCGTTGGATGATAAAAACGGACCTAACAAGTGGTATCAGAGCCAAAATCGTGTGAATTGATCAATTTTTTATTGCTGAAATTTGTTTTTCGCATGAGTGTTCTTCGCGCCAATAGCTTTTTTGCATGATCTATATGATTTTCGTATGCTATTTTGATTGTTGTTTTCGCATGATATTGAACGAAAATCTGTTGGTGAATCATTTAATATTTGTTAATTGCGATTATCTTCGATTAATTGAGCTTTATTTTCAAATCTGCGATCGAATTATTTTTGTCTCTTCAACGTGTTCTTCGCTGAAATTGAAAAATTGGAGTATATTTTGGATTCGATTGTGTTAATCGAGTGTTTTCTATGCTTACCCAATCAATTTCGATCGATTAACTGTGCTTAAATTAATTAATTTGAGAGTGATTTGAAAATTTCGCATATAAAATCGCGTTTTCGCACCAAATAAAAATATTCGCACCAAAATGTTTTCGCACCATTAATAAGATCATTTTCGTTTCAAAGTTATTTTCGCATTGACCAAAGTTTTCGTATCTCTCACATACACAGAATTTTTTTTGCTTTGACTTTGCATTTTCGTATACTACATACGAAAAACTTTAGATACGAAAAAAAAAAAATTCTGTATACGAAAACTATTTTCTCGTACGAAAAGATATTGATACGAAAAGGATTTAAAATAAAAAAAAGCACTGTTCATACGAAAAATAAACTTTTTTTTCGCACAATACTGTTCACCCGAAAAATATTCTTTCGCAAGCACTGTTCATCCGAAAAATAATTTTTTTTTTCGGACGGTAGTGTTCATACGAAAAAAATCCACCTTTCATCCGAAAAATAAATTTTTTCGCACGGAACTGTTCATCCGAAAAAATACTGTTGATTCGAAAAAAAAAACATTTTTCATCCGAAAAACGAATTTTCTGATACGAAAAGCAAATTTTTAATCCGAAAAAAAAATTCATCCGGAAATTTTTTTGCATACTATTCATAAAAAAAACGTTTTCGCACATACTATTCATTTGAAAACGTTCTTCTCAAGCTACAGTAGCATCTGAAAAATTAAGTTTTTCATGGCTTATGTTCATTAAAAAAAAAAAAACACTTTTCGAATACTATTCATACGAAAAACGTTTTGCCAAAACTTTCACTGCGAAAACTTATACATTGCGAAAATCTTTTATTAAAATTCTCTAACTGATTTTTTTTCAACTTAAACTAAAATTTTTTGATCACAAATTTTTCTCGAATTCGAAAATTCTCTAATTCAATACGAAAACTTTTCTCGAACTCAAAATTTCTCGACATTTTTAACAAAAAAAATTTCCCGAACTGAAATTTCTTGAAATAAATCTTGTCGAATTCGAAAAGTTTTAATCAAAATTTAATATCAATTCAAAAACACGATAACGATAAAAAATATCCAACCCAGATAGTAAATATGGAAGCCAACTACTTAGTTAAGAGTTTAGAAGAAAAAGCTACTCTTAAAAATAGACTAACAATAGAACAAGAAATGTTGACTAGCTTAAAGACAAGGGTCGCACAACAAGAATCAACTATAAACGAACTTACAAAAGAATTATCTACATGTAAAGACGAAAAAATAAATAGTGCAGCCCAAAACAAAAGTCGCATTGAACAAAGAAATCAATTATATTAAAAAATTCAAAAATTAGAAGATGTTCTAGCTAAACGAGGACAAACCGAGCAACGCCAAATAAAAGAAACTATATTGCTAAATAAATCAACTCAAATAATTGAGTCCGTGCCAAACGAGGAACATTCCATACTATCGATAAAACCCGAACCTAAGGATTGCTACACTCCAGAAAGTGCTCGTAAAATTGATGAATTACACTCTCTTCTGGATTCCGAACGAAACGGGTTTCGAGTTCAAATGGATAAGCTTTTAAAGGAGAATTTAATTCTAAAAAATTCCTCTAAAAAAGGCGCAAGAATGACTAAAGCTATCAAGAAAGAAAGAATAGAGGAAGACAAATTATCTTCTATTGCCACGACCAAATTAGGTTCTACCTCTATTCCTAATCTAAAAATGCCCAAAGTCATTCTAAAATCAAAATTAAAGAAAGAAGCTATTAAAACTAAAGGAGACAATAATTATATATTCTCTATTAAAGCTGAAACGTCTAAAAATAATAATTGTCTAAACAAAAGTAGCTCATTTAATACACATTACAAAGTGAATGATGTGAGTCTAGAAGGTAGGAAATACGACACTTCTATTCTTAATGCCATTGATTCTATAAGCTCGTATTCCTCTCTCAAGTACCCGGTCAAAGTCAAATCCGAAAAGCATCTCAAACGACTGGCGAAAGAGAAAATTTTCTCATTTAACGCAAGACACACATTCACCGATGCTGAAATTTTTAATTTTCAGAAGGTTCAACAAGTTTGGAAACCTAAGCTAGAAATAGAAATAAGTAGTCCAAAACAACATTGGGTTCCTCAGTTCAAGACTACTTTACATGCAAATTCCATAGTTGAACCATTTGTGCTTAAATATTTATCTGCTAATCAGGGAGGACCCGTACAAAAATGGGTACCAAAGTCCCGATAATTTGTTTTGCAGGTCCCGATCATACATGGTAATTAGACGATGACTGCTCCACATGTATGGTCGGTATGCGATGATGAGCGGTCACACAAGACCCCGACACGTGTGGTATTCGGTTTGCTCCACACACGTGATCGGTATGTGACGTGAGCAAACACACCAAATCAAGACTATTCCAAAGCTCTTGATTTGACATTGTTTCTATTTTTATTTTTTTCCAAAAAAAAAAAAGGGAAAAGGCCATAAAAAAAAGGACATAAAAAAAAAGGGAAAAGGCCAAAAAAAAAAAGGGGGAGGACATATAAAAAAAAAGGAAAGGCCATAAAAAAAGAAAAGGCCAAAAAAAAAAAGAGAAACTTTTGAGCTTCAATGTTTAAAGAAGGCCGAGCCAATTTCAAATTGAAAAGGCACTTGAGTTTTATTTTGGGGGAGTCAAACTCTATATTCACAGAATATTCGGTCTTCATATTCTATATTGTTTTTATTTAGGGGGAGTGGATCAATAGAAAAGGTGCAAGAGCTTCAAAAGAGCGTATTACCATAGTTTTATTATCAAAAGCGCATATGTTTTAGGGGGAGTGATACTCATAAGCGCATACTTAAAAGGCGCACATTTTAAAGGGGGAGTGATACTTCATATACTAAAGGCGCTTGACCTGAAAGAAAGTAATATGCAAATTTCTACAAGAGCGCACATGTTTAGGGGGAGCAAGATCATCATATTTGAAATAGCACATCTATTTAGGGGGAGCAAGGGCATCACATTAGGAATATCGCAACAATTTAGGGGGAGCGTTACCTAAAAAGGCGCAAGAGATAAAAGAGAATGCCGGAAGACAAACTTCAAGCTTTGAGGGAGTGTCAACATCAATTAGCGCATGGACAATATGAGGTGTTCACATACATGTTCCCATGGTTCAGCTCATCCCAACTGCACCTATCCCAGGAACAAACCCCGAGTGTATGTGAGGGTATTCGAGCGAATAACGCTGAAATCATTACACCTCAACCACAAACTATTCGGACCATAACCATATAGGTACATGACTGATTTATCAGATCCCGGGTAGAAGACGCTTCATTTGGTCCAAAGGCGCATGCACAACCCTTCCTAACTACTCATTTGTCTCCCTAAAGACAGATGTTTCAATATCTCACGGGGAACCGCCTATGCTATCACCGTTTCATTTGGAAACGGGAGATATTGAACAAAGTGGTCCACAGCCCCACACCACTGAATTTTTTTTTATCACGTAAATGTCTAGTGTGTCCTCATAGCCTAAATATTTTTAAATTTTCTAGGACACAAAAATTATTTTACACATACTATGCAGGTCTACGTGACCTAGCCAGAACTTCTGTAGACACATTTATCGCAAAAATGTGCTTCTATGATCAGAAGGAAGTCCTGCCGTTGCAACATAAAAACAACAACGGTAACAGGCCATCTTCTGGAGCACGACTCTAGAACGATGTCAACGGGATGCCTATGTGGCCCCGTAGTCCCTTCAAATGCAAGTCTGTATGACTTCGCATCAACGACCAAGAGTGACATCAAGGGATGTCTGACGATGATCGGTCGTCTGTCCCGTTTTCAGGTACTTCATCTGAAATTCAACGACAACACGTTCGGCGTACACTCAGGTTCACCTTGATCACACAGCATGACGATACAAATGAATCGCCATGAGGGGGAGAAGTATATCAAGAAGGCCAAACACGTGAACTCATTAAAGAAGCCAAGCTTTCAACGCACGTGCTGAACCACAACAAACAAGACATCTCTCCATGATTCGAGCATACACGACAAGTCAATGCTGATGATCCGCGCGACTCTGATATATGCAAGAAGGTGACGAATATTCAAGTTGCAAAGAAGAAAATGATGGTGCATGTAAATAGGGGGGGCTGAAGATTCTCCAGACGCTCTCAGATATTTCTTCAAACAGCAACAAAGACCGTGTCAAATTCAACGTTGAGCACAAATGGGGAGATTGTTGGAACTTATTCTGTTGTGTTCAACTGATGATGAAGACTGAAGCTTCAATTATAATTGAACACTAAGGGGGATATTGTTGGAAATATTTTATAGTGTTCAATAATGTTGTTATCTTTGTCTAGGGACTAAATTGTAATATATGTATAGTTAGGGACTAGAATGCAAATATACTAATATTGATTGGTATATATAGGGCAAGTATGTGTGATTAGCAAACAACTTGAGTTTAGCTTTCTCTCACTAGAAAAACTCGCTCATCATTATCTTAATTATGGTTGATTTGTAGAGAGAGAAAGAGGTTAATTGTAGAGAGAAAGTGTGAGTTTTAATGAAGATTTGATTGATTTAATTCTAAAGCTTCCGCTCGCATTATCATCAAGGTAAATCTATCGAATCTATGCTCAAGTTCATATGTTGGATGAAAATCGGACCTATCAGATTGATAAGGGTACTATTCAACCCCTTTAGTAAGCGCCCAGTCGCGAAGAAGTCCTGAGTCGCCTTGATCAGATCAGGCCCCACTATCTCCCAAGCCGCTTTGAAGAAAGCGGCCGTATAACCATCAGGGCCAGGCGCCTTCTCATCCCCCATAGAGAATAGCGCCTGACGTACCTCCACCGCGTCCACAGGCCGGACCATATCAAAAGCCGCCGCTGGGGAAAGCATATGCTTAATAGCCCCCTGCACCTCAGCCAATGTGACGGGAGAGGTTCACGCTGACTGGCCTAGCAATCCCTAATAAAACCCGAGAAGCTCCTCTTCCACCCCCGTCAGGTGTATTTAAGAGAGCCCCACTCGTGCTTTCCAAAGATAAAATGCGGTTCATAGATCGGCGCAGCGCAACCCTCCTGAAGAAGTATGAGGAACATTGATCCCCATCCTTTAGCCACGCCAACTTCGCCCGTTGAGATAGTGTCGTGTGCTCTACCTCCACTGCCCTAGCATAAAGTGATCGACACTGACGCTCAAGGTCATGAAATAACTCCTCAAGCAGATATCGCGCCGCGAAGTCTTGCGCGATCCCCAAAAAGTGCACCGCTTCCGCAACATTAGCCGCTAGATCCCCTTTGGTGCGACGCATCTGCATGAAGATCGGCTTGAGTAGCTTCAACCTACGCACCATCACGTACATAGGAAATCCCCCCAAAGGAATACGCCGTACGTTCGCCAGGAACGGCGCCTCCTTAATGAGAAAGTTCTCGAAGCGAAAGCTCTGTCCCCGCGGTCGATTCGACGCCGTCCCCAAGGTCAATGGAGAATGATCTGATGTGGCAGGGAATTCACAACGAAAACAGGCGTTACTGTACCTAACAAACCATTGGGGGTTCCCCAGCATTCGATCAAGTCTGTGCCAGATACCAGGTTGCGCCCGCTGCTGATTATACCAAGTGAATTCCTGGCCCGTCGATGGAAGAGAGAGAAGATCTGCCCGAACAAGACATGTCTGAAAATCAGACATATCATGGATATTTGGCGCACCCCCGCGCCCCGCCCTCATGCAGGATGGTGTTGAAGTCCCCAGTCACCACCCACGCATCGTCCACTCGAAGGGCAGAAAACTGTATCAGCTCATCCCAGAGAGGACGTCGGGCATCACGCCTAGAATTTCCATAGACAAAAGAGACAGAAACATTGTCCCCTGTATCATGCTGCTCCACCTGGCAGTGCACAGCTTGACTCGACTTCGCAATGATTGTCACACTAACCCAAGACGGGTCCCAACCCACCCATATACGAGTGCCAGGGCCATCATCATAGTCAAAAAACCAATTCCAGTGCGCCCTGAGACTCTCAGACACTCGGCTCGCATTGGCAACTGATACTCGAGTCTCAAGAAGCCCAACGAGTCGTAAGCCAGCGCGAAAAATCCACTCCCCCACCGCCTTCCTGTGGTCTTGTCTGTTAAGACCACGTACGTTCCACGAACCCATCACTATCATGGATCAACCCCTTGATGGGCTGCAGTCGCTTCAGGGCCCATCCTCCAATCCCCTTAGCAACGCAAAAGAGTTATGATCAGAATGCCCAGCGTCTCCAGTACGGCGTGCGAGGAACGGTCCATGCGAAGAACTCGCCTCGCCTGGCCCCACTCGCACACCCCGACCAAATGGTGAAGACGTCTGCGGCGCAATCATCACCACCTTGCCTTTAGCGCCCACCTGATGCCATTCCATCGTCGTGCTAGACCCCTGCCTCTGTGGTCTATTTCGTCGTGGCCGCTGCCTCGCATGGACCATCCCGCCGTCGGCCCTCCAATGGTCGTAGCAGGCCGAACTACATCGTTGTTCGGTGTTAGGCGTGTGCCAACCTGTGTCTCGCTAGACGCACGTGGCCCCGGCTTAGAAGCTGGCTGATTCATCCGCTGCTCTCGCTTGGGGTAGTGAGATTCCCCGTGAGCCCATGTCGCACACACGTGGGATTTAGTCGGGCACCACTCATACTCCACCCTAACAGATACATCACCAGTTGTGCCCCCATCAGCCTGCGGTAGCCGAATATGCAATAAATCAACAAAGGGAGTACCAAGCGTTTTCATCACACAAACGCGTGCATAGTCGATACGATCTCCCTTTGCCGTTACCCCATCAGTAAAAAGTGGCCGAACCACACCACTAGCCACCACCCCTAACCCATCTTGGGTCCAAAACTCACTTGGCACGTTCCAAAGTTTCACCCAAAGTGGGACCTCACTAATCTCCCTCCGCTCGAAGGACATGCTCGGCCGCCAGACCTCCAGAAGTAGCGGTTGGCCTTGCATGAGCCAAGGCCCACCCTCTAGGGCTACGTTCATTGCCTTAGCCGACTCAAAGCGAAACTTGAAGAACCCGTTGATTGTAGCTCGGACCTCCAGCACTCCCTGCCACGTCGCCCGTACAAATCGCTCGACAAATGGGAAATAGGGCTTCTTACCAAGAAAATAGCCAACCAAGGTATTCGCCCACCTGGCAAACCCTTGTTGCGCCACCTCCCAGGACGGTGTCACCATAGGGATACCATCAACCACAATAGGTGGCGTGTACATAAGCGCAAGCCGGCGCGGGCCTGACTTAGGACTTGCCACCGTCGCACGCCCCTGCACGACCGAAGTATAGGTCGGGGCGGCCACATGTTGAGGACTCAACGTGGGCCCAGAAGGGCTGACCCCCCGCAGCATGCGCGGCTCCACCACAACATCCCGTCCCTGAGGTTCCGCCACGTCACCCACCGTATGCGTCAGCGATTGGGTAGGATCGGTCTCGCCAGGTTCAGGATCCCTAGCCGTCACAGCAGCTTGTTCCGCCACTTCACCCACGTCAAGATCTTCGACGACGATCTCCTCATCAACACGTTCTTCATCATCAGCCGAGCCCATATCCACGCATCGGCGAGCCGTCAGCCCGCGCGTAGGAGGCGGCGTATCCGGCCTGCCCCATTGAACTCGACGTAGCAGCCGCGGCTCGTGGCGCAGAATGCCTTGGAGCGTGACAGCCCCTCCTTTGTGATGACTCGGTGACCCCCGCGGATCCGTGATGCTGTTCTGATCCCCCGACGCGACGATTCCAACAGCGTCCCTACCCATCAGGCCTGGCCCATGCACACGGCCCATCAAAACCCTAAATCTCTCCGCGTCGAAGGAAGCCGTGAACGCCGGGTAGGCCGCACTCAGCGCCTCGAAATCCGGCAAATTCAGCACAGCTGGCAGCCGTTCGGATCTGGTAAGCCCCACCGATCCCGACCCATTGTCGTGATCTGTACGATCGCAATTCCGATCGGCTTCAGCCGCCGCCGCAGATGTATAGAACCCCAGCCCCGCACGTACCGGCGTCCCCGGCGGAGCCGTGACCACAGGTAGCACCGCTGCCAGCGTTCCATCCGATTCAGAGGCCATCCGATCAAGGATGGCGAAACCCTAACCCTAACTTGCGGAAAAACCGCACGAACTTCCATAGCTCCTCCCTAAGGACACAGCAACCACCGGCCGGCCGTCACCGTAGGGCATTGGCCGGAAACAGCGGTGGTTGATCGATCAAGATCGAACCGCGCCGATGTAAATTCAAAATCCTCTCGGGTTTTCTCTCTCTCTTACAATTCTCTTTCTTATTTCAACTCCCAATCTCAAGATCTTGAAACTTCGTGTTCATATCCGTCCACTCATTGAAATACGCATTGGTAATGGGGCAAATACTCGACTTTGGATAGATCCATGGCTGATTCATGGCCCACTGGTGGAGAGATTGCCGCGTGGACCCATGGTCATGGGGCTGCCCCTTGATTCCCGACTTAGCGCGGTTATTAACGAGGATGGTTGGTGTTGGCCGGCGCGTACCACTGCTGAGTATCTAGAGATAGCACCGATGCTTCCCTCAATTCGACCCGAAGCTGAGGATGGTGTGAGATGGTTGGCTTCGACTGAGGGCCAGTTCTCTACATCATCGGCAAGGGAGGCAATGCGGATCCGAGGTCCACGGGTAGTTTGGAGTACGCTGTTTGGTGGCCCGATGTCTATCCCCAGACATGAATTCCTACTTTGGCTTGCAATCAGGGATAAATTGGTGACGAGAGACAAGCATTGGGTGGCAGCGGTGGCGGGGACATCTGACTATCTACTTTGTGATATACACGTCGGGGAAACAACACAACACCTTTTCTTTGAGTGTCACTTCTCTAGCAGATGCCTCCAACTATTGCGAGCAAGATTAAAATTTCTGTGGCCAAGGCGTGATTGGAATATGGGAGTTCTGTGGGCGGCACATCGTTGGCGTGGCAAACACCTGTCGTCGATGGTCTATCGGCATACACTTGCTTCACTGGTGTATCATTTATGGATTGAGCGCAACCGGAGGTGGCGAGAAGGGAGACGACGAATTCCTGATAAGATTGTAGCTGATATTGTTGGTCTTTTATGTTTACGTTTAGCCACAATAACTGATAAGTATCAGTTACAGCTTTGTGCGATGCGGCGTGTGTGGCGCATAGCGTGGTAGGATCTCTTTTTCGGTTGTGAACCGGTAGGCTTGTTACCGGTTGGTGCGGTATGATGAAAATCGCACCGTTTTCAGTGTAATTTTTATATATATATTAGTGACCCTTTCACCAAAAAAAAAATGGCAGCCATGTTGAATCCAACACTCCTGTAAACTCAGAAAATCATACATTGGAACTAAAGTATCTAACGGGCAGGGAACGGTTTCTCATTGTAAACAATTAACAATGATAATACGCTAAATGATTGGTGAAAAGCCACATAAGATTAAAAATTAATTGAAAATGAGTAAAGGATAGATGATACCAGAAAAAAAAAATGAAAAAAAAAAACAAAAACCATAACATACTGATTTGATGTATGTAAACAATACAAGGAATGAATTTTTCCCCAGCCATATGAGGTAATCGTGTTAGGAGGTATGCCCTAGGAATGTCGTTCAGAGGAATCTAGTGGGGTGACTAGATTACCGATTACGACTTGTCCGCTGACGGCTTCAATGCAACGATTGTGTCAATCGTTCATCTTGGGAAGATGGGAGGTCGTGACGGAAATATTGCCGATCGGGGCTTCGGAGTATTCGAACACATGGCTCGATATTCGTTTTGATCGCATGGCTTAACGCGGGGATGTCAACGATCGAACGAAGACTATAGCAGCCTTAGACCGTTAGGCTCATCGGCGGATTTGCTTCCACGTTTCCGGTTTGACGCTAGTTTGCTAGGCCTGTTAAATACTCTTATAAAGGGTATGGGCCAGCGGCAAAATGCAACCGGTTTTACGGAGGTGATTGCCGGGCTTTGAGCGCAATCGGGATTCACTACCTCATATACGAGGTTAACGTCCTATGAGATAATTGAGGACGGTGATTACTAAGCCTCCGGCCGGAGCAATATAAACTAGCTCGTGTGAGACACGGAGCGTAGTTTCGTAATCGCGACAATCTCGATTATAACATAGTGTTGAGTTCAGTGAGTTTGACGTTAACCATGACTCTCACTCGACCGGGACGGATGTGAAGGGCATAAGAATATTCAACAAATATCTATAGTCGGGAAGGGGCATGATGACTGGAGGAAGGGAAGAAGCATCCATGGCCGAGGTCGTGGCTACTGATGGTGCTGGCAGGAATGATCGAAATCCATTTGATGTTCTTCGTAACATGCATGACAACTCTATTATCTTGGGCCCTGATGATGCAGCCCGGTTCGGAGTTGATCCATGATTCCGTTAGGAGTTTGGAATGTGCGTGGTCTCAATAAGAGAGACCATGGAAGGACGGTGCAGGATTATATTTCGAAGTTTGAGTTGAGGCTCGTGGGGCTTCTTGAGACTAGAGTTTCTATCTGTAATGCTTCACTTATATCATCTGGTATTAGAGATAGATGGGAGTGGTTCTTTGATTACGATGGTGGACCAGGTACGAGGATCTGGGTGGGATGGGACCCTACTTTCCTTCAGGTCTCTATCGTGGGTTTTTCTAAGCAGGTTGTTCACTGTCGAGCTCTGTTGCTGGAGACGCGGGAGATTGTCTTCTTTTCCTTCATCTATGGTAAGAATAGGAGGGAGGATCGCACTTTGCTGTGGGAGGAACTCATTGCGACCTCTGAGGCCCGCATTGGAGATCCCTGGCTTGTCTTGGGGGACTTCAATGCTATCACTGACCTGACTGAGGCAAGGGGAGGCTCCCCTACTAGCTAGGATGTAGTTGATCTGAGAGATTGCTTTCTCCATGCTGATCTGACTCTACTTCCCTCGACTGGGCACTACTTTACGTGGTATAATCAGTAGCGGGCGGAAGCTGTCATTTGACGTCGACTTGACCGTATGGTGGGGAACCCTTCTTGGTTCTCCAGATTTCCTGGCCTTCACTACCAGGCTGATTTGCCAGCTACTTTGGATCACTCCCCCTTGATTCTCTTAGCTGATAGGGGAAGTAGGAGGAATCCATGCTTCAGATTTGATAATCTTCTCACTAAGGACCCCGCCTTCTTGGGCATTATGGAGCAGATCTGGTCCAATCCTTCTGTTGGTTTTCCCATGTTCTCTCTTGTTCGACGTCTGAAGCTACTTAAGCCCCGTCTTAAGGAACTTCGTCAGGCGAAAGGGGACCTGAGTCGTAATGTGCTGGAGGGTAGTCAATTTCTTGACCTAAGCCAAGCCTTCTCTGATCGGTACCCTGATGAGCCTTCTTTCCATGAGTTAGAGAGGATCTGCCGGGTGATTTTTGCGCGTGCGGTGGAGATGGAGCACTCTGCGCTCTCTCAGCGGGCCAAATTGGCCTGGCTGAAGGATGGTGACCAGTGCTCATCCTTTTTCTTTAAGAAGGTGGCTCTCAGGCGTGCGGGCAATCGTATTTTCTCGCTTGAGAGTGCTGAAGGGCATTTGATTGAGGGGGCAGCTCCAGTCCGAGATGAGCTTATTCGCTTCTACCAGGAGCTTCTTGGTCAGACGGGCAGACCTTATCCAGTTCAGCAGGATGATGTGGAGGGGTTTGTCTCGAACACACTGACTCGGAGTGATGCTGATGAGATGGTGAGAAGTGTTACTGGGGAGGAGATTCTCGATGTGGTCTTTGCGATGGGAGATGAGAAGGCCCCTGGTCCGGATGGCTACACGGCCGCTTTCTACAAGGCGGCTTGGGGAATTTTGGGATCGGATGTTGTTGGGGTTGTTTCGAATTTCTTCCGTACTGGACACCTCCTCAAAGGTGTTAACAGTATGTTCATCACCCTCATCCCTAAGGGTGCGAACCCTCGGAAAGCAACGGACTTCCGACCGATCTCGTGCTGTAATATTCTTTATAAGATCATTTCTAAGATCTTAGCGAATCGGCTCAAACCGGTCTTGGCTAGCCTTGTGCACCCCATACAGACTGCTTTTATCCCCGGGAGACGCATCAGCGATAGCATCCTATTGGCTCAGGAAATTTGTCGGGGTTATCAGAGTCAGGGTCACCCTCCTCGTGCAGCCTTAAAGGTCGATCTCGCGAAGGCCTTTGATAAGGTGGAGTGGAGCTTCATTCTTGCTGTTCTCAAGGCTATGCGTTTCCATCCATTATTCATTAAGTGGGTGGAGGAGTGTATTACCACGACGGCATTCTCCGTTAATGTTAACGGTACTCTAGAGGGCTTCTTTGAGGGGAAAAGGAGTATTCTGCAAGGTGACCCTCTCTCCCCTTACTTGTTTACGTTGGTGATGGAAGTCTTGCATGGAGTTGTTGTGGCTCGTATCCAGGCTTCTGGGGATTTCCGGTTCCATTGGAGGTGTGAGGCTAGCAGACTTGCGATGCTAATCTTTGCTGACGACCTTCTTCTCTTTAGCCACGCGGATGCACAATCGGTTGGTGTCCTTCGAGATGCCCTTCATGAGTTTGGCTCTTTGTCTGGACTTTACCCCAATCCAGCTAAGAGCGAGATGTTTTTGTCCAAAAGGGCGGAGCCTCTCTCGACGCAGCTCCTGGGCATCATGGGCTTCTGTAGGGGACACCTCCCGGTGCGTTATCTGGGTGTCCCTCTGATCCACTCTAGACTTAGGCTGGTGGATTGCGATCCCCTCCTTCAGTCTGTGGATAAGCGTTTGGGGTCTTGGCTGAATCGCTCTCTTTCTTACGCTGGTCGACTACAGCTCGTCAAGTCCATCCTCTCTGCCATGCATATCTATTGGGTTGGTGTCTTTCTCCTTCCGAAAGGGGTCGTGAGGGAGTTGGAGACCCGTATTCGGAAGTTCTTATGGGGTGGTTCTCCGGCCAAGGTGGCGTGGGAGGAGATCTGTCGCCCTGTGCATGAGGGCGGGCTCGGCATTCGTCCTATTTCGGTGGAGCGTGATCCTGGCTCGATTTGGGTCCAGTGGCTCTTCAGCACTAGACTTCGTAACCGCTCCTTTTGGGAGGTTCAGCCCACTTCCTCGGACGCTTGGAGTTGGCGTAAGCTGCTCCAATTACGAGGTACCTTACGGACTCTTATCTCTTTCAGAGTTGGTAATGGTGAGTCTATTTGGTTGTGGAAAGATCCTTGGTTGATGGATTCTCCACTTATCGAGAGCTTACCTCGTGGACCTTTGGTTATGGGTCTACCTCTGGATTCTCGGCGTGCTGCGGTTGTATCCCCTTCGGGTTGGAGGTGGCCCGCCCAGACCTCTGTGGTGTTCCTTCATATCCAGTCATTGTTACCTACCATCCACCCACTTGACACTGATTCTGTTCGGTGGAATGGTGCTGCTGATGGGAAGTTCTCTGCTCGACTGGCTTGGGATGCGATCCGTCCTCACGCTTCGAGGGTGGCTTGGGCATCGTTGTTTTGTGGGTCCCTACGGGTTCCGAGGTATGAGTTCATACTTTGGTTGGCCATACGGGAGAGGTTGGCTACGCGTGATAAGACTTGGGTTGCGCTTCGTGCGGGTTCGGATATCTGCTTGCTCTATGACTCACCTGGTGAGACAGTGAAGCACCTATTTTTTTAGTGTACCTTCGCCCGGAGATGCGTTCATTTGCTTCGGAGGAAGACACATTGGAGGTGGCCTTATTAGGACTGGACGCAGGGCATCGAGTGGGCGGCTATGCGCTGGAGGAGTTCCCATCTTCACCATGAGATGAGTCGCCATCTGCTTGCCTCCCTTGTCTACCATATCTGGCAGGAGAGGAACAGGCGTTGGAGAGATCACGTGCGAGGTTCGCCGGAGCGTCTCGTAACCATGATTTTAGGGACTGCGTGCATGCAGTTGAGCTTGGTACCACCTCGGTATACACTGCAGGCTGAGGCACTTCGACGGCTTTGGCAGATTGCTTGGTAGAGTGCTTTGATTTGATTTGATGTGGTTTTTGATGTGTTCTGTTGATGTCATCCTTGTTGATGAATCGACTTTGGTTTGTGGGCCTTGGCCTCTTTGTCCACGGTAGCATGTTACCGGTTCTCGCAGCAAGAGAATGTCTCTTGGGCGCTTTTTGTAATTTCCTGTTTGATTTATATATATGGTACATTTTACCAAAAAAACTAAATATCTATAGTCGGTTCGACAGAATTTATATTGGATCAAAATTCGTTCTCAATTAGGATCTGTCCGGTACCGCGGGATTGGCTAGGCGAATACCGGACTCGCGGATACCTCCCGTGCTAGTTGAGACGAACCAAGTGAGTCACGCTTAAAAAGGATAACAATCTCTATTGGTCGGGACAAACTTTTCAAAGGTGCGTAACGAATTGAGAATTCGTTGACGCAGTGGCACGTCTATACGGGGTAAAGACACTCAGTTAAATTCCGAATTTAATCTCGGGAATGATTAAGACTTGTGATGGATCAAGTACTTTATTTATTAACTAAGGCTGGGCTTGATTAGAATTTATATTAATTGGATTGGATCTCTTTGATCAAATTATAATCATACGGAATCAATCGAACTAATTCAATTTTTCCAAGGGCCCAATTGCAAAACCATAAATCTTGGCATGGCCTACACTTGATTAAATGTTTATTAAAGTGTCACTAACCTACTTTGATGGACAAAAACAAAATTGGGTGGTTGAAGGAATATATGACATAGTCATTGTGACTTAAAATGTCTTTGATTACCAATACATGTTTGTTTTGGTCCACTTTGAAGATTCCTTCTTCTTTCTCCTCTACAAAAAACGTCTAAGGCTTATTAGATGAGTTAAGTGAAAGGTTTCAAACAAGAAAAAGATCAAGGATCTTGAGGGAGAAAGAGAGGAAAAAGAAAAGTAGTGTACAAGTTCAACTTAAAATTCATAGCTAAGTTAGAACCTCCTCCTAGCAGCTCTAGCCATCCGTGGGTTGCTCTGAGGTGCCAAAGAGATCGTATCGGCATTTCAAACTTGCTTGGGACAGTCCGAGATGAAGAAGGATTTGCTAAAGCTTCGCGTTTTCGAACGACGTGCTGTGACGAACTAGCCACGCGCAACAAGGGTATGATCTCGAACCTTTAGATTAGGTTTATTCGATCAATCCCTAAAGGTCTTGTATGACCTTTGAATGATCCATTAAAATGTCCTAAGACATGTATGGAGTCATGGTATAAAGTTTGGAATTGATCGGAAATAATTTCGGGATTCAAAACGAGAGATTTCGGCTTTCGGTCAAGATCCACCGCCTGAGACAGAAAGTCCCATGGCCATGGACCAGTGACCCACGCCCATGGGAGGGGCTGCACCAGGCCGTGGAGCCATGGCAGCCCCTGCCCATTATCGCCCTGAATGGTCCACGGCCGTGGACCATGGTGCACCAGGCAGTGGACCAAATATAGCTGCTGCCCTTCTTGGCAGCAGCTGACGAACTCTAGTTGATACGAATTCTACTTGCAATAGCCGCGCACTACGACTATGAGATCTGGCAAATGGACGTCAAAACGGCATTCTTAAATGGATTCCTCAAGGAGGAGATCTATATGGAACAACCACGGGGTTTTGAGTCGCATGCAGATGCTCAGAAAGTGTGCAAACTGAATCGATTCATTTATGGACTGAAACAGGCATCTCGTAGTTGGAATCTATATTTCGATGAAATAGTTCGAAACTACGGATTCGAGAAAAATGTGGACGAACCGTGCGTCTACAAAAAGAGCAGTGGGAGTATGATATCGTTTCTCGTATTGTACGTAGATGACATCCTATTAATAGGAAACGATGTAGGCATGCTCTCTTCGATGAAAGTGTGGCTTTCGACCGAATTCTCCATGAAAGACTTGGGAGAAGCGGTGTATATCCTAGGGATTCGCTTATTTCGGGATCGAGCGAAGCGCATGATCGGCCTATCCCAAGCCCTCTACTTAGAGAAGATCCTGAAGAAATTCAAGATGGATGACTCTAAGAGAGGCTTCTTGCCGATGCGACATGTGATTCATCTTTCAAAGTCGATGTGTCCTCAAAGTGAGGAGGACCGACAAAGAATGAATGGAATCCCCTATGCATCTGCAGTAGGTAGCTTGATGTATGCGATGCTTTGCACGCGACCGGACATCGCCTACGCTGTGAGCGTGGTGAGTCGGTTTCGGGCGAACCCGGGAGAAGAACACTGGACAGCAGTCAAAACAATCTTTAAGTATCTTAGACGAACTAAAGATTTGATGCTGGTCTATGGAGATGCGGGACTAGAGGTAGTGGGATATACCGATTCGGACTTCCAATCAGACGTGGATGACCGACGGTCTACCTCGGGTTTTATATTCACTCTCAACAGTGGGGCAGTGTCTTGGAAACGTTCTAAGCAAAGCACGACTGCCGATTCCACTTGTGAGGCGGAATATATAGCGGCCTCTGAGGCTGCTAAAGAGGCTGTTTGGATGAGAAAGTTCTTGAATGAACTTTCGATGATCCCAGCTGTGGACGGACCGCTAACGCTATGGTGCGATAATAGCAGTGCTGTCGCGCAGGCGAAGGAACCACGGTCTCATAGCAAATCCAAACATATCGAGAGAAAATACCATATTCTTAGAGAATTCGTTGAAAATGGCTACGTAGCTGTGCAGAAAATTGCTACCGCGGATAACCTGGCGGACCCACTGACAAAGCCTTTGTCCCAGCTAGTGCTGGAACGACATCTAGAAATGATGGGTATTCGATACCAGGCAGCGTGGCGTTGAGAGCAGCGCGCACGGCATTAGAGTGCAAGTGTGAGGCTGTTAGGAGGTATGCCCTCGGAATGTCGTTCAGAGGATTGAATTGAATAGGGTAACCCATGTTATATTAGTTCGAAAAATATAAATGGTTTATTGTAACTGTTTAATTAATAAAATATTGTATTTTATTAATTTGAGGCATTTGTTATTTATTTACTGAGTTAAAGTCTACTAGACTTCCGGTAGTGCGGTAAATAAATAAAACCCTTGTGCACGAGTTGATCGATTGATTCTCATGGGATTAGAGAGGCGACACCGATCGGATCTTATTCTCTGCACTAAATAAACGTTCGCAAGTCTTAGGAATCTAGTGGGGTGACTAGATTACCGATTACGACTTGTCCGCTGACGGCTCCAATGCAACGATTGTGTCAATCGTTCATCTTGCGAAGATGGGAGGTCGTGACGGAAATATTGCCGATCGGGGCATCGGAGTATTCGAACACATGGCTCGATATTCGTTTTGATCACATGGCTTAATGCGGGGATGTCAACGATCGAACGAAGACTATAGCAGCCTTAGAGCGTTAGGCTCATCGGCGGATTTGCTTCCGCGATTCCGATTTGACGCTAGTTTGCTAGGCCTGTTAAATACTCTTATAAAGGGTATGGGCCAGCGGCAAAACACAACCGGTTTTACGGAGGTGATTGCCGGGCTTTGAGCGCAATCGGGATTCACTACCTCATATACGAGGTTAACGTCCTATGAGATAATTGAGGACGGTGATTACTAAGCCTCCGGCCGGAGCAATATAAACTAGCTCGTGTGAGACACGGAGCGTAGTTTCGTAATCGCGACAGTCTCGATTATAACATAGTGTTGAGTTCAGTGAGTTTGACGTTAACCATGACTCTCACTCGACCGGGACGCATGTGAAGGGCATAAGAATATTCAACAAATATCTATAGTCGGTTCGACAGAATTTATATTGGATCAAAATTCGTTCTCAATTAGGATCTGTCCGGTACCGCGGGATTGGCTAGGCGAATACCGGACTCACGAATACCTCCCGTGCTAGTTGAGACGAACCAAGTGAGTCACGCTTAAAAAGGATAACAATCTCTATTGGTCGGGACAAACTTTTCAAAGGTGCGTAACGAATTGAGAATTCGTTGACGCATTGGCACGTCTATACGGGGTATAGACACTTAGTTAAATTCCGAATTTGATCTCGGGAATGATTAAGACTTGTGATGGATCAAGTACTTAATTTATTAACTAAGTTTGGGCTTGATTAGAATTTAGATTAATTGGATTGCATCTATTTGATCAAATTATAATCATACGGAATCAATCGAACTAATTCGATTTTTCCAAGGGCCCAATTGCAAAACCATAAATCTTGGCATGGCCTACACTTGATTAAAGGTTTATTAAAGTGTCACTAACCTACTTTGATGGACAAAAACGAAATTGGGTGGTTGAAGGAATATATGACATAGTCATTATGACATAAATGTCTTTGATTACCAACCATGTTTGTTTTGGTCCACTTTGAAGATTCCTTCTTCTTTCTCCTCTATACAAAACGGCTAAGGCTTATTAGATGAGTTAAGTGAAAGGTTTCAAACAAGAAAAAGATCAAGGATCTTGAGGGAACGGTTTCTCACTGCAAACAATTAACAATGATAATACGCTAAATGATTGGTGAAAAGCCACATAAGATTAAAAATTAATTGAAAATGTGTAAAGGATAGCTGATACCAGAAAAAAAATGAAAAAAAAAACCATAACATACCGATTTGATGTATGTTAACAATACAAGGAATGAATTTTTCCCCAGCCATATGAGGTAATCGGGCAAGTTCCAATGATGAAACCTATATGTGCATTTAAGATCCTCATATAAGTTGTATAGTCAACATAGTCACTGAACATTCCAATTGAAAAAAATCAATAGCTAGAACCTCTCCAGAAATTCTGGCAATTCCTCGTAAATTTCTCTCAGCTCATCCAGATGCACAGATTATATTAGTGAAATAACAAAAAATAGCAAGATATGCGATAATAGTAATCAATAAAATTGGCGTGTTTCATCAATGTAAATATATGGCCCACCTCCACACAAAATTCCTCTTTCACCAGCGTTTCATAACCTTTGTCTTTGCTACGGCTGATGTCAACGACTCCAATGACCTAATGAAAGTGCAGATAAACAGATACAATTAACATTTGAGCATAAATCATAGTATCACCTAGCAAAATGATAATTATTTTTGTTGATTTAACAAAATTGAATTAAAGTGCTTCATATGACTTGTAAAGTGATAATGCATATGACGTAACAAATGGATGGAAAAGGAATACCAAGTGTTTTTTTTTTCTTTGCACACAGAAATCCTCAGTTCGCCTTCGATATAGAGTTGAAGATATTACTAAGCATCATGCAAACTTCTGTAAACTAAGGGATCATTCCATCAACAGAGAAAGAATCCATTAGATAGATGAAAAATTAACTCACCAGTTCATATACATAGGTCAGATCCGTAGAGATGCAAAGTCGACCCTGCAACATAATTCAAAAGGCGACGTCCCTCAAAATATCCAGATATTTTTCATTAGCTTAAAGAGAAAATGCATATTAAGCAGAAAATGTTATATGAAGGAAAAGCAATAATTGAATAATCACAAGTAGGTTATTCAGATCACAAAAACAGCCATGCCTTCTCAATAATGTCTAGCTTTAAATGTTGCAGCTGCTCTTGAAGTGATTCTGAAATGCCTACTTCAAATATCTTGTCTATGTGGAGCAATGCACTCATGCTCTGTCAAATAATATCTTCATTCATTCTGGCTAAAGAAATATATAAAAGCAACATGAGGAACAGAATATTCATTGCTGAGCAAAATTGTCCTAACATGTGATATAAATCAGCACAATTTGGTAAACAAACATATACCATTGTCAATCCATGCAGTCCATACGAACATTAAACTTTCTCAATTTCAGTGCATAAAGAAAAAGGGGCAGTAGACTTAGAATGTGATAGTTTGTGTTGTTGTTGTCCATGAGAAATAAGTACATTGATCCTTAAAGACAAGAAATTGGGAGTCGGCAAGGCAGGATAAAACTGTTGCTTTATGATCAGAAGGAATAACGCAAAGAAACAGACAGTTCTTCCGCAGAGTGGAAGAAAGATATCTTTATATTAAGGATAAAACTAATATCGAAACGAAATAAACACATCAGTATATTTAAGTTACCATTCAATTACTACATAGCATGCATATCACAGGAATAAACAGAAAATCTTCCTTAAGGCCTCATTTCACTCAAATTCTATATATTGTGGAATTGATGATATAACATATCAGCTCTGCACAGCTCGCGTAGGGAATCTTACACAAATTTACTGAGTAACCCTAAATGTGAACAGCATATAGAACGAGGATACAATATCAAGGCGAGTATTCAACTTCTCAAGGTCCAGCACAGGTCTCATGAACCAGCTTCTAATATCAATGCAACTAAGTGTAAGGATTCCAAAAGAGAAAACCGTCAATGCAATAGCTCACTAAGTAAGTTTACCTCAACAGACGCCTGCCCATTGGTGTTACACACTGGAAAGTTGGAAAAGAATTAGTGATTCCATTTCTATTACAGTCACAATACACAATTACGAGATATAAAAAATAAACTCAGAACCTTATTCATCATCCCATATACAGAGAACCTGCAAAACATAAATGTAACTGAACATGATGCAAACAAGAATGTTCCCAATGTAGCATGAATTTATCTTTAGATTAAAGATCCCATATATGGTCTTTTCTGGAATTAGGCAACAATGCGAGTAATCTCTCGCTTGGGAAGATAGATCCAACATGAAGGCATGTTTAAGTACTAACCCTTCCTTTGCTTTACCAATGCCCATATGACTTGGCTGTCAATTTGAAATATTTGCAATGCTTCGAGGGCAGCTGAATCTAGTTTGAGGTAATGGTTTCTAACATGTTAAAGAATATTTCTCAGCAATTGAATTGGATTGTTCCGAATTCCAATCAGGAATAGATAAGCAGAGCAGAAAAGGAAAGGCTTATCTGCTAGAAACCTCAAATTTAGTTGAAGCATATAGTAAAAAAGATACAATGAATTTTCACAGATTGAATTGATTGTTATTGATCCGGTCCCACTCCCACTATGTTCAGGTGTGTCTACTATCATCTCATTCTCTAAGATAGCAAGAAGTCCACCACTAGCACGGACTTGAACATCACTTCGTACGTCCATCATAGAACTAAGCTACAATGCAACAGAGAGACAAGAAGATTAGCCTAAACATAAACTAAACAGCGCAATATAAATATTAGGACTTGGGATTGAGTGATGATTGGCACTGCACATACAGATCATGTTTCGGAATAAAATAATTCTTATCACAGTGATGGCAATACAAATCACGGTTGATTGTTTACGAATAAGATTCCATTACACGAGCATTGCATTAGTCAAAATGATCAGCAAAAAACTCACTGCGAACAAGAGAACAAGTGGAAAGAGGAAGACTTTTAGGTGACTAAGAGACACATCTTCTACAGCTTGCACTAGCCTAAAGAAGTAGGTCCTGGGATGTGGCGCTCCCTCTCATAAACACATAAGTCATGCATTTACGAAAGTAATTTCGCATAAAATTTTTCGCTTTTCAAAATGCGTAACGTAAGTCATATATATACATATATGTACATATCAAAGTCTGCTTATAACGTAAACACCATCACACTCTATGCCTTTATGCACTACATGCAAACGATGAGCAGAGGGAGAAGGATGAGAATAGAGCCGGCCGACCTTGACTCCATGCTGTCAAAATGAGTTCACATTGATCTACAACACAAACTGTGAAGATAACGATTCAGAGTATGATCACAACATGTAAATCATTTCCATAATCACAATACATTTTTCTATCATGTCATATAACATTCACATATATACGTAAGCATGTATTCATTCTTGAGTATCAACATATCATATCATTGTCACATAATCGTTCACATAATCCGTAGCATATACGCCTACATGCTCGTTCATTTTATCATTCTGTTATGAACCAGCTAGACCCAAGACATCAATCGTAGAGTGTCTGTGTGCCCATGCATGGGACTCTGTAACATAATATATACATATGGTGCTTATACAGGACTCTGTGATCCCCCGATTTGTAGGGATAAACCTCGGTAGCATCCTCCGTGGAACACTCATCTTCCGAGATCATAGCGGTCATAACAGTTTTCATAATGCATAACATATACTCATTTGTCGCACGTAAAATACATAACGTCGATTCACCTTGCACGTATCAACATTAAATCGAATCATATAATGTACTCAACAAATTTGACATACTGTCCAATCATGTAAATCACGTATTCACAATTCGATCACATAATAGCACATAATGTCACGTATAGCACATAAAGCACACGTTGCAATCATACTCACAGATTTAGCTTATATAATCTCGTTTCTTTACTCGACTTTGTCCTTGCCTTTGTCGAGATCACGACCTATAAACATGTCACATTCAATACATCAATATAAGATCTTATGAATAACATATATGCATGATATGCATGTTCTTATGCATGAGTAGTCCTTCCATACATAACCTTTATTATGTCTACTTTAACATAGCCATGCTGTCCCGAAATGACAGTCTGCACTTTTTCATTCATAATTTTCAATTCAGGGCATCAATGAGATTAGTTCAAACTGTTCTGGAAAGCCAACTCAATTATCTAAAACTTTAGTTCTTTTTGCCTTCTTGGATTCTAAGTGCATCGAAGTCAAAATGAGCCATCAACTTACTTCTTGGCTGCTGCTGTTCCAGAACTGGCAGTCAATGCCTTTTATAATCTAACTTTTGATATACGACACAAATGATGTTGATTCCAACTAATCTAAACAGATAACTTAATGATCTAAAACTTTCATTCTGTACATACTCTCGATTTCGCAGTACAACAATGTTTAAATGAGTCATGAAGGTGCTTCTTCACTGCTGCTGTTCATAATTGGCAGTCAACCTCTTTTGTATCATAATTTTCGACACAGGGCATTTATGACTCTGATTCTAAGTCCTATGGATAGCTAACTCAATTCTCTACAACTTTTGTACTTTGACATTTCTTGGGTTCGAAGTGTAAACACTTCAAAGATGGACATGAACACAGGACAGAGGTTGCTGGAACCATTGCTGTAATCACTTGTACTCCTTCCTAGTAGTAATCATGTTTCCTCCATAAATAAAATGCATGAACCTTCCAAATTCGACCCTTAACTCCCTTATTAGGTTTACCATGATGTTAACTTCATTTTAAACCTAACATGAATGAGATAAACAAATTATAGATAAGGAATTTCACATGTATACCTCACTTGAACTTTACTTTGTAAGTGTTTTTGCTAATCCTTTAAGATGATGCCTTAAGCTTCTTTTTCTTTTCTTTTCTCCAAGTTTTCGTGCTCTTCTTCTCTTTTGGTATGAAGATGCTTGTTTTCTAAGTACTTAAGGTAGTATGATTGGCTATGAGGTGCTTACTAATCACTTTTAAGCATGAGGTGTCAAACTTAGAAGAAGTTTGATCTTAATCTCACTTTACCTACCACCAAGGGTTTTCTATACTTCTTTGCTTATTGGAGGAAATATTTTCGATCCCTATACTCCCTTACTATGAGATTTTCGACATGATCTCTAAAGTTTTTGAATGCTGCTGTCCAGAAATGGCAGTCAACACTTTTGCAAGCATAACTTTCGATTCAGAGCATCAATTATCCTGATTCGAACTCTTAAAGACAGCTAACTTGATTATCTACAACTTTTATGTTTTGAACGCTATCTAGTTCGAAGTGTATCTACTTCGAAAATGAGACACGAAACCTTTCGAAGTGATTTTCGGGCTGGTTTTCGAATGTTGCTGTCTAGAAATGGCAGTCAATATTTTTTCAAGCATAACTTTCGATTCAGGGCATCAATTACCCTGATTCGAACTCTCAAAGACAGATAACTTGATTATCTACAACTTGTTTGTTTTGAACTCTATCTAGTTCGAAGTGTATCTACTTCGAAAATGAGACACGAAACCTTTCGAAGTGATTTTCGGGCTTGTTTTTCAATGTTTTCTTTATGATACCCGAAAATACATCTATTATCTTTACCAAACCTTAAAATAAATATACCTCGTATAAAATAAAATCATATATGCATGAACATATGGGGTAAGGTTTTTCGGTTCCTGACATGGGATGTCTAGGGGAGATAAATGAGCATTGAACCTAAGTGAAGGTTAAGGTGCACATTTACTATTGAAATGCATAAGTTACAACACAGTGGTAGAGAAGGAATGCTGAGAAGTTGAGAACATAGAAAGAAATTCCACGGGTAGCTACGGAGAAAGATGAGTGGCAAAACAGAAACAACAAAAATCACATATTATATTCAACTTACAAATGAGATCCTTTCTTTGGCGTTCAACCCTTCATCCATTCCATCAACTCGCAGGTACATTAGTCTATTTAATGCACAATAGGTATAAAATCATCACCAGTGAACAAGTGAGCAGCAGAAATTAGCATGAAGACAAAAGCGCAGGCTCCATGTCAACAAAAAATCAAAGCTTCTAAACATGTTCTCTGATTGCAGCTTGTCATCACTTTTTAACTCAAGTTCACTGGTTAAGGTTACTTTCATACATGCAGCACAGATAATAGGAAATTCTAGTTAGGAAAGCAATGTCAATACATTCCTTAACTAAATCTGCGGCTGTGAAACACACATGCCAAAATAGTATGTCCTCAATCCATCAATTTCACAAAGGCCAATAAAATAGGATGGAAATACAAACTTTTCTTTTATCATATTTTTACATGTGCCACGCTTGCTCTTAGCCGAATACTGAACTCTTGACAAGCTTCACTGTTGGAGCTTCGGCCAATTCATCTGCATAAGTTTTTAGATCTTATTTTAAAAGTATACTGACGGAAGTTGGATCCATTTTATTGAATGACTTACCATTATTTTGCAAAGCAGCCAAGAATGGTCCATCACTTTTAGTGCTAGTATAAATGAAACGTGGCTGGGCTTGATATTTCACTGTATGACAAGTCAACCAAAGCTGGGTCAGAAATAATTATACTGTAGCCACAAGAACCAGAAAAAACATGTTCCTCACTCATCAGAAATTAAATATTCAAATACCCATCTCAATAATCGGAAAATCTTCATCATCATCATCCCAAAATTCCAGAACATACAGTTGTCGCAAAGTGGCATCATAATAAGACACTCCAATTCTGGAAGAGAGTTGCATTCACATTAATAAATGATTCCCTCTGCAAATGTCATCCATACAGGTCCATGATTGTGGAACTATTCTTAAAACAAAATTACCTTCTTCCATGACGGATGCATGCCATGTATACCTGTTGCATGAAGCAACAAAAAGATAAGATTTGCATACAGAACAAAAATTGAAAAGTTGAGAGGTACTTTCATTAATATGAACGGAAGTTGAAAGAACTAGACTGTTGTAGTAGTAGAAGTTTCTGTTTTTCAATTGCTTGTTTCTAATTTGCATGCAACGTGTGAGGATGTACCAGTTTTCCAATTGCAATGATTAACGATAAAAAAAAACAAATAGGGCACATTTTCAAATGCATCGACAACCCTTCCTCCTAGTTTCTCATTATTTTGATTCACAATCAGTCCCTATCACGGTTGCGCCTCAAACATATTCTCTTATCGCAGAAATTCAAAAAAATGTCCTAAGCAGTAAATTGACCCTTAAAATAAAACTCTAAATCAAGAACACAATCAGATTCTACATAGCATATTTGACTACTACATTGTTCAATTGTATATAGTAATAATAAAATTCTAAATCCGCCACTCCAGAAAAATTCATAATGCAGATTGAAACTGTATTCTCTTATGTTAGGTTCAGTAGAGCATAAACCACATGTCACTCCGTATCATCCAAAATTTGTTTTCTCTTCTGCTCGGAATTTTTCAATCGTGATCAATCTCTGATCTAATCATCAAGCATTTCCAGATCATGAAGAAAAAAGGACAAACAAAACATAATTCCTCTAGCATCATCCATCCACCATCCGATTCAGCGATTAAACTTCGCTAGCATTCTATTCTAAGCTCCCCCCTCCGAAAATTAATATCAATCAGTACTAATAATGCACTTTCCAGTCTTCTACAGACAGGCGTAACGTCTCTAACCAAATTCATAATACATAATAACATAAATATACTAGCATGAAAACGTAAAATAAGCCGATTCAACACAGATCGTATATAAAAAAACAAAACTAAGATGGAATGCATAAGCAAGTCAATTCGGCCGTTCGAAAATAGGAGCAGCGATGAAAAATAACATACATCTCGAGCCTACGATGAGGTAAAACTAAATCAAAACCTGAGGAGTCTCAATATCTGTTTCGTTGACTTCTTCCATTACTCCAAATCCTCTGTCTCTGCGTCTGAGGCTTGAGGGAAAATCAGCGCATTACGTAAAATGAATAAGGAACTAAAACGTGTCGTTTTAACCCAATACAATTGGGGCCCATTTCCTCTCCAGTGTAGGGCCACTTTATAGCAGTTTAACCCAATACAATTGGTCTTTGAAGCCCAACAACTAAGGGAAGCCCAAGTTATTATCCAACGTACAAATACAAAACTTTAAAAAACACACAAAAGTTGTTTAACAAATAGTAGTAATTTCGTACCACATATCTGTGCAATTAAAAATTTCATTTCAATAATAAGTATAATTGTAAATTTAAATTTTTTAATAAGTTGTAAAAATCATAGGTATTATTGTGAGTTTAATTTATTTTAACTTGCATAAGAGGTTAAACTATTATTATAATTTCAGTTTGTATTACAAATTAATCTAAATTATTATCATCCTTGGGACCTAGGCCTTTCGATATAATTAGTTTTATAAGCGATTTGTGTGCATTAAGATATAAATATATATTATTTTACAGTGTAAAATTTATTTTAAATTTAATTTAATAAATTAAATTATGATTTAATTCTAATGGTGTATTATTTAGAAAAAATAATTTATTAGGATATAATTGAAATAAATAACAAAATGAAGGGATAAACTGTAAATACACACCAATATGATGATTTTTAAAGGATATTCTCTTTTAATAATAATAATAATAATAATAATAATAATAATAAATAAGGGGAAATTTCGTTTCAGTCCCGATCCAACTTTAAAATTCCTCTTAAATACCACTTCAGTTATTTTTTCCTCTTAAATACCGATTTGGCAAAAACTTCCTGTTTAGTACCCCAAATAATGAAAAGACGAAACTAACCTTACTTAAATGACTCAGAAAAGCTCTACGATTATTATATCAACTGTCGCGAGTATTAAACCAAGAAAGCACGTTATTATACCAGAAACTGAAGGCGCAATTCTACTGATAAATAAAGATATTATACCAGATTTTGTCAGTATTATACCAGAAAAATATAAAAGTATCATGTCAACCGTCAAACAACACTATTATACCTACAAGTTCAAAAATTATACCAACTGAATACTCAAACAACTATTTCAGTAAATCTAATTATTATACCAATAGGGCAGAAAATTATACCAAGAAAAGTATCAATTATACCAATATATATTGATCAATTTTACCAATAATTGTACCAACAAATACGGCAATTACACCAACAAACACAAAAATCATACTAAAAAAATACCCAAATAAATATGAAAATTATAACAACAGAAGTATTTATTAGACCAATTGATACTGATTAAATTTACCAATAATTATACTAACAGAACAAGTTACTATACCACTCAATATGAAAATTATACTAACAGAATACTCAAATTAACTATTTCAGGAAATTAAATTATTATACTAGAGCACATAAAATAATACCAGCAGACGTACCGATTATACCAATTGATATTGATCAATTTCCATACAAAATTATACCAACAGACTCCTAAGGCATACCAAACATTGTACTAATTGATTTCCGAAATAACTATTCCAGGAACATATTTATTATACTAACAGATACTAACACCAACAACGATCATACCAATAATATGATTAATTATATCAATTCATTTCACAAATTATACCAACATTTCTGATTATTATACCAACAAACATAGTTTTTATATAAATACTTTTCTAGCCAATTTCTAACAGTTATACCAACAGAAGCCAAAATTATACCAAATGTGTAAGTTATTGTACTCGAAGTACACTACATAGTCGTATACCAACAGATCTGTTTATTATACCAGTTAGTAGTTAATCAAATTTATTTGTAAATATACCAGCAAATGCTGAGATTATACCATCAGACGTGATTATTTTACCAATAAAAGCCGATATTATACAACAACTTTGATTATTAGAGTGCCAACATGATTGTTGGTATAATCACGACATTTGTTGGTATAATAGTCATTATACTTGTTAATAAAATGTTTCTTGGTATGTAAACAATGATATTAGTATGATTACGTACTTTATCGGTATAATTACGACATTTATTGGTATAGTAGTCATGATACTTTTAAATAAGATTTTTGTTGGTATGATAAATGATGATATTAGTATGATTATGTACTTTGTTGGTATAATTACGACATTTGTTGGTATAATAGTCATGATACTTTTAAATAAGATGTTTGTTGGTATGATAAATGATGACATTAGTATGATTACGTATTTTGTTGGTATAATTACGACATTTGTTGGTATAATAGTCAAAATACTTTTAAATAAGATGCTTGTTGGTATGATAAATTATGATATTAGTATGATTACGTACTTTGTTGGTATAATTACGACAGTTGTTAGTACGATTAGATAATTTGTTAGTATAATAGTAATATGAACTGGTATACTAATAGTTTTATTGTAAGCACAATGTTTTAGAAGTTAAAACGTAATTATTGAACATTACACATAAGAGTTGGAAATAACGTAAGAGTTTTTATGACATATTCATCAAATTGGACACTTACACATAAGAGTTGGAAATAATATACCTACAAATAATTATCTAAACAATCACACATAAGAGTTGTAATAAGGTAGAGTTTTTATGACATATTCATCAAATTGGACACTTACACATAAGAGTTGGAAATAATATACCTACAAATAATTATCCAAACAATCACACATAAGAGTTGTAAGAACATAGAGTGTTTATGACATATTGATCACATTGGACACTTACACATAAGAGTTGGATATAATATACCAGCACATAATTATTCAAACAATCACACATAAGAGTTGGAAATAATATATCTACACATTATATATCGTTGTTGGTATAATTTCTAATTTTTGTGGAATATCAAAGCTGTTGGTATTATAATCTGTATACTAACATATAATGTATAATAAATTTTAAATCTGTCAATAATTATCTTTCTTGGTACAATATACAGAATTGTTGGTATAATAGACGCATTACTAAACAATACTAGTATAATTACTATGTTTATTGATATAATAAATCGTTTGTTAATCCTTAAATTAATGTATAATATTCCTAATCGATAAATAACATTAGTTGGTATAATAGTTGTATGTCTCGATATGATAACGCTTTTCTATTGGTATAATATCTAGATTTGTTGGTATAATAATAAGTGAGATGTAAGTAAAATAAAAATATTATATGATTGTTTGTTGATATATAATAATAAAATCCCTTGGTATAAATTCAGTTTTTGTTTGTATAATCGCTATTAATTTTTAAAATAAAGCCTCCATAATCGAACCAATTGGTATTTAATCAATACTTTCTCTTGGTAGAATTATAGCTTCTGTTGGTATAGTAATCGAGTTTGATGGTATAATAACGTCAGAGAATTATAATAACGATATTTAGAATAATCGTTATAATGCAGAACTGTTAGTATAATACGCAAAACTGTTGGTAGAATAATTGGTCGATAATGTGCAAAAATCTCTTCGGATATTCAAATTATAATAGCATTATCTTAAGGCAATCGTTCAGTATTTATTGGTATAATAGTGAGCTCTGTTGGTATAATTAATAATGAATTTTATCAGTATTTACTGGTATAATAATCAGATCTATTGGGATTATGCCGTCTTTTGTTGGTAAAATGGTCAAAAATTGGATGTAAAATTTACGAATTTCTTGGTATAATTTCGACATTTATTGGTAGAATAAATGTATCTGTTTGTGTAGTTATTTAAAGTTGATGAGTATATATTAGTACAATATGTGCTTGTGTTGGTATAATACTCTATGCTGCTGGTGTAATTATTAGATTTACCGGAATGATTATTCGATTATTTTGTTGGTATAATTTTTTCGTTTGCCGGTATAATAGTGATGTTTGACGATATTAGATGCAAAAATTATATTTACTGGACTAGTTATTTGGATATTTTGTTAGTATAATTTTTAAATTCGTTGGTATAATGTAGGTGTGTTGGTACAATTTTCGGTAGAATTATCAGTATATATTGGTATAATCTGTACTGCTGATGGTATTATGTTATGTGTTTTAGTATAATAATTTGATTTCCTGAAATAGTTAATTTCAGTATTCTGTTGGTATAATTCTCATATTTATTGGTAAAAGTACTGTTTTTCTTGGTATAATTATTGGTAAAATTAATAAGTATTTATTGGTATAATTGATACTTCTCTTGGTATAATGTTCTGCTATGTCGGTATATAGTTAGATTTACTGGAATAATTATTTGAGTATTTTGTTGGTTTAATATTTATATTTGTTAGTATAATAGTGATGTTTGACGGTATTATATGCGAAAATCACTTCGTATTTTATTGGTAAAATAATTATGACAGTTGGTATGCTGCTTTTATAATTTCTTGGTATATTACTGGCGACATCTGGTATAGTATCTTTATTTATCAGTATAATTGCGCCTTTAGTTTCCGGTATAATAACATGATTTCTTGGTTTAATACTCGCGACAGTTGATATGATAGTCATAGTGCTTTTCTGAGTAAGTTAAGTAAGGTTAGTTCTGTCTTTTCATATCTTTTCGGTACTAAACAGGAATATTTTGTCAGATCGGTATTTAAAAGAAAGAAATATTGGAAGTGGTATTTAAAAGGAATTTTAAAGTTCGATCGGGTCTGAAACGGAATTTCCCCTAATAATAATTATGTTTTCCAGAAAATTCGAGTCATCGAGGTCTTGCTTTAGGTCGTCTGTTGCTAATCTTGCTGGGTCTCTCGTACCTGTTGCATAGAACACATGTTCGAAGGCGTCGGTTTGATTCCGACGAAGCTGCTCTGATGCTAAAATCAGTTCTGTTTCTATTGCTTTATGGGAAGCATGAGAATTAGAATGATGGTTGTGTTGAGTTGTGTGAGAATTACTTACCTCGTTTGTTCCTTTACCTAGTGTATTTATACTAAGTCGGTAGTGCTATTTTAGAAGGAGACATCTCTTGGTTGAAAGGTGACGACCCTTCGACAGGTACATAGGAATGAAGGATCGCGACCCCTTGGTGGGTGTTCTGACGAAGGGAAGTGTGTCCTTTCGTGAAGCTTTTGTCTCCCTGTCTTCAGGTAGCAGTAGCAGGACGTCGAATCGTATGAAGTCGTTTGAGGTCGGGAGCTCGGCCAGACGAACCTGAGCTCGGGAGGTCGAGCGCTTGACGTGGCAAGGCGCGCTCAGACTTCTGAGCTCAGGTGAGTGTTCGGACGAGGTTGGGACCTTGGGCTTCCCGGCCTTGGGTCTTGGTTCTGGGGCATATTCTGCGAGTTATTTTTTGGGCTGGTATCGTATGAAGTCGGGAGCTCAGCCATACGAAGTCTAGCTCAGGACGTCGGACGCTTGTCGCCGGCGAGGGGTGCTCGCTTTTGAGCTTGGTTAACTGCTCGGATGAGTTGGGGCCCTCGGGCTTACCGACCTTGGGTCTTGGTTCCGGGGCATATTCTACGAGTTGTTTCGGGTCGGTATTGGATATTTTACCCGTAATTCCTCCGGGAGTAACAAGTATAATAATAATAATAATAATAATAATAATAATAATAATAAGGTGGAAAAGAGTAAATATTTTATTTAATTAATGCATAGAATGGAAGAGGTTATCAAAGAAAGGACGCAGATCACCACCGTGTGACGTATCGAAAGCTAACAGTTTATCAACAGCCTCCTGCATTGCAGTTAAATTGAAAGAGTTGAGAAACAAGAAAATAAAATAAAAGCATGAAAATATCAGCAAACCTTGAACTTATGTAATAATAATGTGCTGTATACCTTATAATGCTCGTCCTGTGCACGTACATTCTCGTTCACGATTCTCTCGACGTTCTTAACATTCCCGCTACAGAGCAGTATGCTTGCGGCTCTCTTTGTTACTTCCTCAGAGACTCCTACATCAAATAAAGTAGAAGCGCAAACACCTTTTAATGATTAAGCAATGACATGGACAAGGGATGTTAATGGATAAATGTTTATTTTGATTAAGGGTGTGATAGTATAGTAAGCTCTTTGCTCTCTAAAAAATCTCATCAAAGACTGATAATAGCGTACCTGCAAGTAGAGCGCAGTGTAATCCTGCAAGACAAGTAATGGAATGGAGGCTTAGGAATTCATTAATGATTATATTTTCAATTTCCATCCACTTCAGAAAGAAAGGAGAAAGGTTCCCATGGATTGCTTACCGTAGCTAAGAGGGGAACGGCTCGGGACCAACCTGTCACAGACAATAAAAATGAGCTACGACTGATACTACACCAAACGACAAATGAATTTTATTGAATGAGCTTAACATTCAACCTCCTATCTTCAGGCACTAACCTATATAAGAATACGATATCATTAACATCGGTGCGTTGGTCGTCCGGACTAAGCACACTCATTGTGTAATACTTGATCTTGCTTGTCTGCACGAGATTAAGTTAGCTTAAAGGTGATGTAGCACACAATGTGTGATGTGCAAAGTAATGCGTCATACTTACCTCAGGCAAATTGCCATTGTCAAATATCTCACTCAAGTGAGTGGAGAGAAGAACCTACAGAAAAAAAGGGGGTGAAACATCCTGTCAGTATTTCCATTGGAAAAAGAGAGAAAATCAAACACAAAAATGGGAAATAAAGAGAATGCGGAATAAAGACTCTGGGAATTCGGATGTTTAAAGATAAAAAAACCTTTGGGGATGATCAAATGAAGCAAAATAATTTATGGTTCCATAAAGGAGGCCAATGCCATCTGTAATTGTTAGAGAGTATATATCAACAAACAGATTTAAATCTTCCAACATGGACGTAGACTCAAGCTCAACTTGGAGCTAACCTTCAGAAAGAGTTCCTTTACCAAATTCGTCTACTAAACATAAAGACTGAGAAGTTGCATGCCTGAGGGAAGCAAGCAAGCGATACAGAAAACAAAATAAATTATAACGTGGATTTCTTTGTCAGTCAATAAGTTAATCCGTAATTCTCTTTTGTAAGATTAAGACGGAATATTCTACTCTATGATTTCTTGACATACCTCAACATCGTGCCCACTTGTTCAAGGTCAATCATGAATGTTGACTGTTCAGCAGTCATAAACTTGGCACCCAAAGCACATAAGATCCTATAAATGACTGATGTAATTATGCTTATTATAGATTTTAACATCCCCGTCAAAAGAGGATGGATAAATTTAATCACAGTGAAGGGATTGGTACAGACCTATCAGTTAAACCCACGGTAGCTGCATCTGCAGGTACAAAACACCCAACGTGGGAGAGAAAAATGATCAAAGCAACCTGCAATATAGGCACAAAAGAAAAGTAACAAAAAAGTATCCCTATCTGTTATTTCTGGGCCAATAAGTTCTTAGAATATCTGATCCAGTAGATATAGGAGCCTTTTCCAACTATGATGAAAACTGCGACCACGAATATTTGCAGACTATGTACTTATTGCATCCAATCTCTGATGATAATTTATTCTTTGCAGACCAAGCATACTAAGACATCAGACATGTTCATACTGGAAAGGCTCTAAACCTACAAACACCATTATGGTCAGCATACTTTTTAGCTCTCAAGCTTGTGCAGTCCAAAGATGACAATTTATTACATTATGAGTCTCCTGAGGCCCCAAAATAAGTTAATTCCTTGAGGAAAAAAAGAAATGGAATGAACTGCTCCAGAGGAATTAATGTCCATCGTACCAACCTGTTTAATGAAGATACTTTTCCCAGAATAATTTGGCCCCGTGATGAGACTGATTCTTCCTGATTAGTTGAGTTCAGATATTTTTTTTCTCAGGACGAAAATCCATTAAATTATAAGGGAAAAAGAAATTCTGAGGATAATCTCGTCATACATTCATGTGTACCTTCATCCAGAATCGTTGTATCATTAGGAATGAATGTATCCACCGCCAACTCCTGCAAAACATGCCTAGAAGCAACAATAAAACATACTCTCAGAAGATAATACAGAGCCAAAGCTATCTTAAATCATTATCGCACACCTTTCGTTTCTTATATCAAGAATGCTTTCTGAAGTCAATACTGGTCTCACATGGTTGTTCTGATGAGCAACTAAAGCCATGGATAAATAGCTAAATAACAGTTCATTAGGTATGACAATATAAGTCAGAAAATAGAAGCATATCTTGATTAAAAACGTGTGAAAGGATGGAGTTTACTTACCAATCAAGCTCAGCTGTAAAAGTAACAGCTTTCAGTATTGGATCAGAGAACTGTAGTATATGGTTGACTAGGTCTCTTGTGATTGCTCTCTCCATGTCTTGGAGAAAGAGATAAAGCAAAGAATAAAAAAAAGAAAAAAAATAGTAACGTAGTATCAGCTACTGAAACACTTGAAATTTTTACAAGCACAATATTGAAAATATCATCCAGCAGTCTATCATAAACCGGGAAACTGATGAAGGAAACTCAATCTGCACTCCCAGGCACAATGCCGACATCAATAAAATTCTTCCACAAGGAACAACGAAAATTTATAAAGAACTACGAATACTACTAAATATCTCAAGAAAATAATTTCAATTACCCAAAATTTTGTGATAAATGTCTCCTAGAAGGTTATCCACCTCCCGTGTCTTTCCAGTTCTATAAAAGAATTTCTTGGAGTCCCCATCTTCATTAGAAAACTGCAAATTTTAACAGTAAGGTAGTGAATGAGAGTTATGTTACAACTAACAGAAGTAGAAGATGTCTAAACTCACTGCAAATTCAAAGTCCTGAAGTTTTTCTAAAATGCTATTGCAAGCTTTTCTTCGAAAATGCACATTAGGTAGCCTGTTTAAAATATAAGACCAACTAGGATTAAAAAGTCGAAGCATATCCGAACAGCACATAGCAGATTAATCAAGCTCCGAAAATTTCATATACCACAAGGCCCGCCCCATAATCAGTTTTTATCTTTTAAGTTACCATCTCTTTAAGTTGTTAGACATAAAACGAAACAAGAACAACAGATATATCTTAATGGCAGCCATGTTGAATCCAACACTCCTGTAAACTCAGAAAAGCATACACTGGAACTAAAGTATCTAAAGGGCAGGGAACGGTTTCTCATTGCAAACAATTAACAATGATAATACGCTAAATGATTGGTGAAAAGCCACATAAGATTAAAAATTAATTGAAAATGTGTAAAGGATAGCTGATACCAGAAAAAAAATGAAAAAAAAAACCATAACATACCGATTTGATGTATGTTAACAATACAAGGAATGAATTTTTCCCCAGCCATATGAGGTAATCGGGCAAGTTCCAATGATGAAACCTACATGTGCATTTAAGATCCTCATATAAGTTGTATAGTCAACATAGTCACTGAACATTCCAATTGAAAAAAATCAATAGCTAGAACCTCTTCTAGAAATTCTGGCAATTCCTCGTAAATTTATCTCAGCTCATCCAGATGCACAGATTATATTAGTGAAATAACAAAAAATAGCAAGATATGCGATAATAGTAATCAATAAAATTGACGTGTTTCATCAATGTAAATATATGGCCCACCTCCACACAAAATTCCTCTTTCACCAGTGTTTCATAACCTTTGTCTTTGCTACGGCTGATGTCAACGACTCCAATGACCTAATGAAAGTGCAGATAAACAGATACAATTAACATTTGAGCATAAATCATAGTATCACCTAGCAAAATGATAATTATTTTTGTTGATTTAACAAAATTGAATTAAAGTGCTTCATATGACTTGTAAAGTGATAATGCATATGACGTAACAAATGGATGGAAAAGGAATACCAAGTGTTTTTTTTTTCTTTGCACACAGAAATCCTCAGTTCGCCTTCGATATAGAGTTGAAGATATTACTAAGCATCATGCAAACTTCTGTAAACTAAGGGATCATTCCATCAACAGAGAAAGAATCCATTAGATAGATGAAAATTAACTCACCAGTTCATATACATAGGTCCGATCCGTAGAGATGCAAAGTCGACCCTGCAACATAATTCAAAAGGCGACGTCCCTCAAAATATCCAGATATTTTTCTTTAGCTTAAAGAGAAAAGGCATATTAAGCAGAAAATGTTATACGAAGGAAAAGCAATAATTGAATAATCACGAGTTGGTTATTCAGATCACAAAAACAGCCATCCCTTCTCAATAATGTCCAGCTTTAAATGCTGCAGCTGCTCTTGAAGTGATTCTGAAATGCCTACTTCATATATCTTGTCGATGTGGAGCAATGCACTCATGCTCTGTCAAATAATATCTTCATTCTTTCTGGCTAAAGAAATACATAAAAGCAACAGGAGGAACAAAATATTCATTGCTGAGCAAAATTGTCCTAACATGTGATATAATTCAGCACAATTTGGTAAACAAACATATACCATTTTCAATCCATGCAGTCTATACGAACATGAAACTTTCTCAATTTCAGTGCACAAAGAAAAAGGGGCAGTAGACTTAAAATGTGATAGTTTGTGTTGTTGTTGTCCATGAGAAATAAGTACATTGATCCTTAAAGACAAGAAATTGGGAGTCGGCAGGGCAGGATAAAACTGTTGCTTTATGATCAGAAGGAATAACGCCTTACCTTCAAAAAGGTGGTCCAGCCACTACTTGTACATAAGGAACTTGGGGAGTTGAGTTTCTAAAACAAAATACACATATATATATATATATATATATTCAATTTAGAACCATCAAAGGATATAGAAAAATGAACATTTATGAAAAGAGTCAAATTTAGGAAAACTTCAATTGTTTATAAAAAAAATGTAGTTCTTGATCCATAACTAAGTAAACGGTACTATGATCATAATAAAGGTACCATAATCTATGAAGAGAACTAAGAGGTTTATGTACCTTGAGTATTCGAGGAATATCTTTTACAGATTTCAGTGTTTAACGCAAAGAAACAGACAGTTCTTCCGCATAGTGGAAGAAAGATATCTTTATATTAAGGATAAAACTAATATCGATACGAAATAAACACATCAGTATATTTAAGTTACCATTCAATTACTACATAGCATGCAGATCAGAGGAATAAACAAAAAATCTTCCTTAAGGCCTCATTTCACTCAAATTCTATATATTGTGGAGTTGATGATATAACATATCAGCTCTGCACAGCTCGCGTAGGGAATCTTAGACAAATTTACTGAGTAACCTTAAATGTGAACAGCATATATAACGAGGATACAGTACCAAGGCGAGTATTCAACTTCTCAAGGTGCAGCACAGGTCTCAAGAACCAGCTTAGGGCCACTTTATAGCAGTTTAACCCAATACAATTGGTCTTTGAAGCCCAACAACTAAGGAAACCCAAGTTATTATCCAACGTACAAATACAAAACTTTAAAAAACACACAAAAGTTGTTTAATAAATAGTAGTAATTTCGTACCACATATCTGTGCAATTAAAAATTTCATTTCAATAGTAAGTGTAATTGTAAATTTAAATTTTTTAATAAGTTGTAAAAATCATAGGTTTTATTGTGAGTTTAATTTATTTTAACTAGCATAAGAGGTTAAACTATTATTATAATTTCAGTTTGTATTACAAATTAATCTAAATTATTATCATCCTTGGGCCGTAGGCCTTTCGATATAATTAGTTTTATAATCGATTTGTGTGCATTAAAATATAAATATATATTATTTTACAGTGTAAAATTTAATTTAATAAACTAAATTATGATTTAATTCTAATGGTGTATTATTTTAAAAAAATAATTTATTAGGATATAACTGAAATAAATAACAAAATGAAGGGTTAAACTGTAAATACACACCAAAATTATGATGGTTTTTAAAGGATATTCTCCTTTAATAATAACTAGTATTTTTTCCACACTCAATTGTGTGTGCTTTAATATATAACTATGTAATATAATTTTATATTCTAAGTTATTTATAATTGAAAGATGTTTGATATATATGAAATTATAAATTTAATTTTAATTGTATATTAATTTAAAATATTAATAAAAACTAACTTGTGATGACATAATTGGATAAATTAAGATGTTTATGGGCAAAATAGTAATTGCAATAAATAAATGTATGGATAAATCACAATCATTCAATATAAATAAAATCAATGCTCAGATTTCAATTCAGTGCCATACCAATAAGGTGCTTATGATATATATACAGGTATAGATATTATTATTATTATTATTATTATTATTATTATTATTATTATTATTATTATTATTATATTATTATTATTATTATTATTATTATTATTATTATTATGTTGTCCAGAAAATTCGAGTCACCGAGGTCTTGCTTTAGGTCGCCTGTTGCTAATCTTGCTGGGTCTCTCATACCTGTCTTCTGCATAGAACACATGTTCGAAGGGCGTCGGTTTGATTCCGACGAAGCTGCTCTGATGCTAAAGTCAGTTCTGTTTCTGTTGCTTTATGGGAATCATGAGAATTAGAATGCTGGCTGTGTTGAGTTGTGTGAGAATTACTTACCTCGTTTGTTTCTTTACCTAGTGTATTTATACTAAGTCGGTAGGGTTATTTTAGAAGGAGACATCTCTTGGTTGAAAGGTGACGACCCTTCGACAGGTACATGGGGATGAAAGATCGCGACCCCTTGGTGGGTGTTCTGACGAAGGGAAGTGTGTCCTTTCGCGAAGCTTTGTCTCACTGTCTTCAAGATAGCAGGGCATCGAATCGTATGAAGTCGTTTGAGGTCGGGAGCTCGGCCAGACGAACCTGAGCTCGGGAGGTCGGGTGCGCTTGACGTGGCAAGGCGCGCTCAGACTTCTGAGCTCGGGTGAGTGTTCGGACGAGGTCGGGACCTTGGCCTTTCCGGCCTTGGGTCTTGGTTCTGGGGCATATTCTGCGAGTTATTTTTTGGGCCAATATCGTATGAAGTCGGGAGCTCGGCCATACGAAGTCTAGCTCGGGACGTCGGGCGCTTGTCGCCGGCGATGGCGAGGGGTGTTTGCTTTTGAGCTTGGTTAACTGCTCGGATGAGTTGGGGCCCTCGGCTTACTGACCTTGGGTCTTGGTTCCGGGGCATATTCTACGAGTTGTTTCGGGTCGGTATTGGATATTTTACCTGTAATTCCTCCGGGAGTAACAAGTAGTAGTAGTAGTAGTAATAATAATAATAATAATAATAATAATAATAATAATAATAATAATAATAATAATAATAATAATAATAATAATAATAATAATAATAATAATAGTAATAGTAATAGTAATAATAATAATAATTAGAACAACAACAACTAGTATTTTACGCAAACTCGATATGTGTGCTATGATAAATAATTATTTTATATTTGTATTTATGATTCAAACTATTTAATAGATGAATTCATAAATTTAATTTTAATTAATATTGTTTGTATGTATAAAAAAAGTTGATTTGTAAGGTTAATATTCAATAAACTAAAAAAGTAAAGGTCAAAATAATAATTACACATGTCATACCAAGTTGAAAATCAGTTATTCTAAGCTCCTCACGGTTGAAAAGAAACCATAAAACACAATGTAAACATAAAACACAAAACACATGGTAAGTAAACATAATATAAAACCACATTGTAAACATAAAACAAAGAACATTCATGAAACAAAGAACATAAAAAAACACAAGACAAATAAAATAGAGAATATTTTTTTGAGATCAATCCGATCAAATCAAGACAAATACAGGGATATTTTTACGTAATGGAAATCTCAAAAGATTAATTCAATCGGTAACCGCTAAAACACCCTCAAACGTCTTCTTTGGCAAACACGGACAAAACAAGCGCCGGTAAACCAAATTAATCTTTGTTGACTTCTATTACAACATCTATTCAAGATTTGAATCTTGATCTTGATTTATAAAAAAAAAATTATTATATTATATATCTACTACTATTCTAAAAGGGGGAATAAGGCCGGTTTAACATCAAGTTGTCGGATGTAAATTGTTCAGTATTTTTTTTATGGGATACTTGCATTTCCACGTTGTCAATGCAAGTGTCACTGTGGGTGTATGTCTGTTTTTAATATATAACATAATTTAGCGCTCTTGTTGTCCCATCGCATAATCAGTGCTTGCATGTATGTGTATGTAGTATGTGTATGTCTTTAATATATAATTAATCTAACAGTGGCATTATTGCTATCAGTCTATGCCGTATCAGAGAAACTCTCCTCAAATCCATTATTTAATAGTAGGGCAAATTTCGTTTCAGTACCGATCCAAGTTTAAATTTTCTGTTCAGTATCCATTGAATTATTTTTTCCTGTTCAGTACCCATCTGTGAAAAGTTGTGTGTTTAATACACCCAAACAGTGACAGGACGAAAATAACATTTCTTCACAATAAAACTAGACATAATAATAACAATTGGTATAATATTCAATCATGTTGGTATAATAACGACAACATTTGATATAATGTCCATTTTTTGTTTGTATAAAATTATAAAATATTATTTATTGGTATAATAACAATAATAGTTGGTATAATAGCGACAACAGTTGATATAATATCCAGTTTTATTTGTAAAAAATTAGAATAACGTTATTTGTTGGTATAATAGTGATAACAGTTGGTATAATAACGACAACAGTTGGTATAATATCCAGTTTTATTGAAATAAAATTAAAATAATGTTATTTATTGATATAATAGTGTTAACAGTTGGTATAATAGCGATAACAGTTGGTATAATATTCAATTCTATTGGTATAATAGTGTTAATAGCTGATATAATAGAGACAACAGTTGGTTTGACGTCCAGTTTTGTTGGCATTAAACCTGTGAAGTAAGGTTATTTTTGTCTTTTCAACATTGAAAAGACCATTTTAGGTACTGGACATGAATAAATTCGCCAAATGATACTGAACATGAAGAAATAATTGAAGTGATATTTAAGAGGAATTTGAAACTTCGATCGGGACTGAAACGAAATTTGCCCTATATAGTAATATAGTATAAGTGGTGGGCCCATAAGTTGAAACATAATTGTTTTATAATATAACATATGACATATGCACTCAATTTTCAATTTGTGCAATGTCTTGGAACTCAAAATTGCTTTCACTTCCCATGCCATTAATATTTGGATAAATTATGATATACCCCACGTGAATATACTGAAATGCGCATTACTACCATATACTTTTTTAATTGCGTGAAACTCCCCCGTGGTGTCTAAAACTTAGCACCATACACCTCATGGTGTCTAAAACATAGCATTGTACCCCCCAATTAGGGGGTAACAATGACAAAGAGCGCATAATTAAATAAACCACGAGGGTGTTTTACGTTATTTACAAACTATAGGGGTTTTGATTGTTTTTTAAACCACGGGTGAGTTATATGCAATTTAGTCTTAATATTTTCTAGGAACTCGAGAGGTGTGGTTCATCTTAGAAGTAAGCCCTCATATATATTTATACACCGTTCATTCAAACAGAATGCTCAACGCCGCACTTGATTTAGAATTCTCTGTCTTATTTTTCACCATCTCTGAAACCTATTCCAGAATCGACTTCAGCATGCCGATTTCAGCATACCATCAAACAGGTCAGCTAACAATGTCCAGCCATTACATTCGACCGTGCTTTTTTCTTTTTCCAGCAACTTGAAGCTCTATATTTATATATTATATTATATATGTATCTTATGTGGACACTTGTTTGAAGACTACTTCAGCTGCTCTGCGAATACGTCAAAACCAATTTTTTGTTTCGTGATTGTTTAATTTCTTATTTAGTTTCTTCAATTTGCTGTCAAATCTGTTTCATGGAGTTTAACTCCAACAGCTTGATGTTAGTTATGGAGTTGGTCAGTTTTGTTGTAAGATCAGATGATTCGTCCTATTTTTATTTGGTGTCTTATCATTGCATCTTCAAACTTTGAATGTCTGCTCATTGCATCTTTCTCTGGGATGTCGCCTTAACTTAGGAATGCGCTTTCCACTTTATCATGGAAGACAAAAATAACGTTCAACAAATGCAGTCGATTCCCTTAATTTTATCAATTGTTTGCTAGCCTTCATAATCTCATTGTCCATCCATTCATATCATCTTCCTCCAGAATTTTCTATAGAAAAACTCTTCGTGCACTTTATGAAAAAATCCTAAATTATGCTTAAAATGAACATCATTTTAAAAAATACATGTATTCTTAGAGTGAAAAAAAAAAAGAAAAGAAAACAACCACCATCCTTTGTCCGTACGAACGTTATCTAAAATCAAAACTGCCACCCATAGTCCATACAGTACACCTCATCCTCATTACAAGCTCTTACAGTTACAAGCCATTTTTTTTTCCAATTTTTTCTTAATTATTTGAATGCAAAAATCATAATAGCTCATCTCCTTCATCTTCATTTCCACCATTATCATTTCCCTTCTTGGATTGAAGATCTTTGAGAACAATCTCCGGCACGACAAAGTTCGCAATCCAATACGCAAAGATACACACGCCCCTAATTATTTAAAGGAAAAACCAATCAACACATTATTGCAATATCATGTGAACAAAAAAAATAAAAATAAATAGAATATTATAAATTAACACATACCCTGTCTTTAGCAGTACGGACAGCTTCACTGACGGCGGAGCAACGGCGGCTAGAAGAATCGAGTCTGGCAATGCGCTGTTTTTTATTCTTAAGGAAAGCTTAAGGTTCCGTAGTTGTGCGAGAGATTTACTTGCAAGGAAATCATCATTATGCTTGGATTGAAGTAGCAAAAGTTTTCGCAGAGGCTGGACGCTGATGGAGTTCATTTTAGAGTTGAGGTTTTCCTTGATGATAGATAGATAGATATAGGGGTGGGCAATCGGGGTCGGGTTTCGGGTACCCGATCCGATCGGGTTGAAAATTCGGGGTAAAATTGGGTATCGGGTTTAGTATTAATCGGGTCGAATTTCGGGTAGCATTATGCTACCCGAAAAAACCCGATCGGGTACCCGATTCTCTATTAAAAAAATATTTTATTTTATTTTTGATGATGTTGAATTTATTTGATTGTTAATGTGTTAATATTTTATTTTTGAATGATGGTAATTTATTTTATTTGTTGACGGTGTTGAATTTATTTATTAACGATAGTGTTGAATTATTTTATTATGGTGTTTGAAATTATTTTTTTTTTGTGTTAAAAAAATAAATTAAATCCCGAACCCGCAAGTCGGGTACCAGACGAGTTTCGGGTACCCGACTTTTATCGGGTCGGGATCGGGTATCGAAATACAAACCCGCACATGTCGGGTACCCGACCCGTAAAACCTGATACCCGTAAAACCCGACCCGATCCCACCCCTAGATAGATAGATAACATGTAATAATGATAGAGTAAGATATTTATTAATTGTTTATGTTAGAAAATACCCGCATGTGGCTGTCCCAGTCCAAACCTTTTTTTTTTTTTGGTAGGTATACAACCTGCAATGTTGAGTTGAAACTTTGGACCTCAGCTTATGGATTGGTTCGTTCGGCTCTTAAAAAAAAAAATGGGCTCAAGCTTAAATTGTTTAAGTTCAAAGCATGAGCAGGCTTTCTGACCCGACTCAACAGGCTCGTCAGGCCGATCAGGCTCGAGACAAAAAGGTCCGACGGATCATGGCGGCCAAATTAGGCCTGTTCTCTTTTTGGAGTGAAAAATTAATTATATCCATATTCCCGAAGCATCCACTTTTACGACGATACTTCAACTTTCTAATTTTTTTGTATACATTAATTTTTGGGGAAAAAAAAACTAGTACTTTCGTGTGTTTTTGCTTTTATTTTTCTCTATAGTGTTTTATAAAATTCAATTTTATAAGCAAACAAATATCTTTTATGTATTTATTGATTTAAATTTTTTCAGAGTTATTTGTGATATTGTGTATAATACTAAGGTAAAAATTATAATAAATAATGAATAATTATAAAATGTTTAAAAATTAAATTTTAACAATTAAAAAAAATTAACCCCGAGCTGGCCGGCCCACCGTACCCTAGGCTAGGGCCTAAAATTCTTCGGCCCGCCAAAATCCGAGTTGGTCTGGTCCTGCCCAACTTTTAGCTCTACAACTACATATAACCACAACTTCTAGATGACTAATTTCCTTGGCTTATGTGTGTTATAACTACGATAGTCAATGATTCCAAGTAAATTCGAATCCATAACCCCAGTTTAACCTATTCAATCCCTAAGGCCTAATCAATTTGTCTCGTTCTATTTCTACATAGACTACTACTAGCCAAACCACTTGACCTATGGTTTGAAGCCGCATAGTCTAACTGCTATTATTGATGTATATGCTACTTGTTTTACTATGGCATCGCGTGGAAATCATTAAGTCCGACATATTGGATAGAATTAAATAAATCAAAGCTTGTCGATTAAATTAAAACGAGTCATAGCAAATAGAATAAATAGGGCACCACATCCATCCAAAGTCTAAAATTAGAGAGATTCATAGTTAAAATCATTTCACGACACCACCAAAACTAATGATTCTCACTCACACCTCATATTCTTACTTCGATGCTTTCCTTCAGCAAGTGCTCTTTCACGGCTTGAATTGGCACCTGCAGCATTTATACATATTAATACAATACAATAATTGTACCATAAATTGCTAAAAATAATTTAATTAAAAAAAGAATGCTTTTTTTAACACCTCCTTTCTGTGGAAAATCCCAGCAGCAAGAGCAGCAGAAGCATTTGTCTCGGAAAAAACTTGTGAGAAGTGTTCAGCCGCACCAGCTCCACTACTAGCTATCACTGGGATGCTTACGGCGTCTGAGATTAGCTTCACCAAATCGATGTCGAACCCTTTACCTTGACCTGAAAACAAACGATAAAGATTACTCTTTTCGGAGACCTTTTGAATGTAAATTGTTTGCATAGCATCGTAAACAAACTTATGACACAAAAGAATGCCAATCAATAAGATAAAAGAGCAATCAATAGTTACAAAGCATACCATCGCAGTCTATGCAGTTTAGGAGTATTTCACCAGCTCCTAGTTCTTCAACGGCTTTAGCAAGCTCATAAGCACCAATTGGTCGACCTTCTCGACCACCATTTACCTTTATAGTAGCCATATTAGATTTTTTTTTTAAAACAGCTTGATTTTATTTCCTTGATTAATTAGTCGAGATAATCCCAAACTTAAAAAAACGGACAAATCTTTACCGTGCATTGATACCAAGCATACTCCTCACCATTGGGACCTGGAAAGATATGAATTTTGAATCACAAACATACTTTCTCTCCTCGTTAACGAAATGACTTCCATCGTTAGATAGCCAAGGTGAGATATTAGACACTGACCAAAGAACTTCAACTAAGTTTTGCATAAGACCGACAATCTCTCTCACTCACCTGGGTTTGTTACTCTGACTGACTTGAACTCTACTTCATTGGGATCTTTCAAGTACATTCTACGAGGATCAATGCTCACAACCACAGCCTAACAAATGCAGCTTAACAAGTGAGTCCCGTGTTGTAAAAGATAGAGAAAATGAAACAACCTCCCAAATGCAGGTTACCATGTAAGGGCCATGTTACAAAAGATAAAAATGCTTACATAAAAGTAAGAGGCAGAAATAAAAGGTTAATGAAAATTGGTACCTGATTTCCATATATTCTAGAGATCTGCTCTATGCTGCTTTTACCAGTTTTTACCTATAAAACAAAGCCAGGTTATATCAAGAAAGAATAAATGACCAGAATTTCAGAGTGGGAGTGGATACTTTGGTTTTTAAGTACTCTTCGGCAGCATAGACTGCATCGCTTCCAATGGAGATCTTGTCTGCACCGGACCGAAAATACTCTGAAGCAACTTCCAAACTTGAGTAGTACCTGTAGAACGGTTTCTTAATCAACAAAACTGAAAGTAAAAAAACAATGCAATATACAATTGCATGTTCAGTAAAAACTCTAAAGCTAAGGATTTTCCATCGTGACAAGATATATACCTGCCATTGCCATCAGTGAAGTCTCGAATACCACCACCAACTGTCATAGGCACAAAAACATTTTCTGATGCATATCTCAACACCTGCGACAAAAGAAAAATAGCTGACGATGTCTTACTCTGGATAGTCAATTATGCCGTCAACTTCTAGGTTAAACAATAAATCTCAGAAAACCAAAATGAATCAAGCATGCGTCCTTCAAACTAAAATGGGACTCGGAATAAGCTACAGTATAATGAACATAACGAACCTGGAGCATGGGTAGATCTCCCAGGGGAAAGTCACGGAACCCAGTGATATTCAAAAAACTGACCTGCAGAGCATAAATAGGAAATCGGAGTTTAAACTTTTTACAAAAGGATCATCATTGCTTTCCTAAATTGTCAAACTTCTCTATGTTTTGAACATGCACGTATTATTCGTTTCTGTATGAACTGTGGAACTGAACTGTTAACGAACTAGAATATTACACAGGACAAGGTGTACCTCATCAGCACCATCCTTATAGTATTGCCCAGCAAGATCCACTGGCTTTCCAAGATTTCTCACCTTCAAATGTATATTCATCCACAATAAACATACAGATAATGCATACATTAAACTAAATTATTTAAAGAGAACGAACACATTAGTATCATATTCATCGTCAAAAAGTGCTGGAAAAATTAACATTGAATTAGGAGCAGACACATGATGTTGCAGAAAGCATGATAATAACTTCAGGATTTCCTCGTGATATAGGTTTTAAATAAGACATAAGACAAATACAACATCGGAGTTGTTTGGCAATAAAAAAAAAAACCCGACTCCTGAGGTGACACCTCGAACAGACATAAAAGGAATGTATAGAAGTTTATGATTCTAGTACAAAACATATCGACCACCGACACTAGAGAAAAATATATGTAACGTGTTCATTGGACAGTACCTCGTTTTCTTCGGTTTTCTCCCTGACATCATATTGGTCCCCTTTAGTTACAACAAGATCACCTTTGTCGTTGGCCCTCACGTCAAGACAAGCAATGACCTGATGAATATTTACAACATACAAAACAATTAAGTCACATTGTCAAGTTACAAATTACAGATGTGTCAAATTCTGAAAAATAAGAATAGTAATGCGCCAATGAGATGGAAGAAAAATATATATAATTTAACTAATTGAGATTTATATGTTCACGACTGTAAACTTCCAAACTAGCCCGGAAGTTTCCTAACGATAATATCCTTCACTGACAGAAATTTCTTTAAAGATACAATTGGCGAGTACATAAAGCCCTCTTTCTGAATCCAAATAGTACGCTGGCTTGTAATATTGATAGAAACATCATAATATTAGTCATAAAACCATAAAAAAGTAGTTATTGTTATATATAAAACCATAAAATGTAGTTATTTAGGGAGAATGCAATACAAGTACCTGGATAAAGAAAAATACTCACCCTTTTCGCAAGTTTGGAGGCGTTCCCTTGGACTGGTATCTGTCTTCACATGAATATATTACTGGCTCAGATAGATATACGTTCAAAAGCCTGAGATATATATATGATGACATGCCTGAGAGTACCTTTGTTCTATCAGATTGGGGAAATAAAAACCTCCTCAGAACAGAAAGGCCAGCACCTACAAAAGCAATTCTAACATTTAATGACATAGATTATACGCGACTCAGTAAGTCATAAACTCTTAGAACATGTCAAAAGCTCGTACCACCGCTCTTCTCTGGGTGAAACTGAACTGCATGAACATTTCCCCTTCTGACAGATGCTATAAAATCAATGCCATAGTTGCATGTGGAAGATACCCAATCTCTGTTGTCATCTGCCTACAATGCGTATGAAAAGCATAGACAGTTAAACATAATGAAACAGTCTTGAAAGGGAATTTTGAAAGCCAAGATCAAACTATTTACCGGAATAGCACGATAAGAATGAACAAAATACACATGGCGGCCTCCTACATCATCCAGAATCTGGGAGTTTTCTTTTACTTTGAGGGCATTCCAACCAATGTGAGGTACTCTGCATCCATTTGAGGAGTCAAAACGTCCAACTACTCCCGGAATAAGACCAAGGCCTTTCACTGGGAAGAATTTTTTTTATAAATCAGCATGATAATGCAGTATATTTTCATAATGCAACTAAAATCCCATGATGCCAAGAAATAGGTGATTCTGGCAACAGCAGTTACAGTAACATCATGAACACAACTGGTTTATCCAGTCCAGATTATTAAGGAGCTCACGCTCAGGTCTCAAGAGGAACCAAATTATCAACACCCAATTATAAATACTTTGTTTAGTCGATTACACAACATATATGTGTGGATTTATCAAAACAATCAATATAAACAAACAAATAGTTCACATTCATGAAGGATGAATGTGTCGATGAGGGTCCAAAATAAACAAAAGGAGAGTAAGCATCATTACCTGGTCCATTTTCCTCGCTCGACTCAAACAGCAGTTGCAATCCAAGGCAAATGCCAAGGAATGGGCGATCCTGCTCTATGTAAGCACAGAGTGGTTCAGCCAGTCTGTAATGTTCCATCAAACAATAATGGAGCAAGCCAAAAGGTTAATGTAGGTATCAAACGACTTAAACTGAATATAAACGAACCACATGCTTCTGCAATGCCTCACAGGAAGAAATTGTTGTTAGGCCTTTACTAAAGCAACAAAGACAATAGCTATTTTGAGATGCTGAGTATGAACCATACTATGCCAAAGGCATTAACATAAAACTAGAAATAAAAAATTCACCCTTTCTTGCTCAACACATCCATGGCTGGTTCAAATGCGCCTACACCCGGAAAAATAAGACGTCTGGCGTTTAAAATATCCTCCGGTCCCTCTACCTAGTTTAGTAAACAAACATCCAAATAGTATAAAAATCACATCAGTCACAGTAAAAGTCAAATACCACCATTTAGAAAGTGTAAATCGCGAGTAATTCATGAACATCAATTTCTTGCTCCTTAGTTCTACAATCTGTTCGAAACAAAAACGACAACATAACTTTAACCAATAAAGCTTACCTCTTTGATCTTGCAGCCAAGGTACCGAATTGCATTCCTCACACTCCTCACATTTCCAGCTCCATAATCGAGCAATGTCACCACTGTTATACATAATAAAAAAACCAACTCAAAACTCGTCTAGTAAGAAACAACTTCTAAAAGCTTTAACTAATCAAAACCGATATTTTCTACACATAATACTTCAAATACACTTAAAATTGATAAAATGAAAATTAAAATTTCAAGTTCAATCAACTTGAACGGAATCACGTAGGCCGAAAAGAACTATTGAACGCGGAGCAAGTAAACTACATCCGATTTCATCAGTATAGACACATCATACAGTACATTTTCCGACGAATGTATATATATATATATAGAGAGAGAGAGAGAGGGAGGAGGGATAGAATACCAGAGTCTTCTGAAGCGGAGGCGGAGACCCGAACGGAGAAACGTCTGGAAGGTTTCAGCCTGAGACGGCTTAACTGCAGCGAATTAGAACCGGAGTAGAGGGTAGAAGATGAAGATGATGATCGGACGGCGGAGAACTCGGGAGCAGAGGCGAGAGAGGTTGCGGCCGCCATTAGGATGATTTTGCCGCACCAAGTCGGGTCGGCCGTACAATGTAAAAGATTGATGTGTTAAGCAACTGGGCTTTAATATTTGGGCTGGACTTTCAGTTTCGAAAATAATTTGGATCCGTTGATTCTCTTCGATGTTGTTTAATTCAGAATTATTGGAATGTTAATAAATCTCATGATTTTCACGAGACAATTAAATAATCATTGTAATTTTTAATCTCACTTTTTATTAAAAATAAGAAAGTACAATTTTTTTAGCGATTTCTAATTTCTTAATCCTTCGATTCCTTTATTTTACATTTGAAAATATATTCATTTTCATCCGTTAACAATTTCGCAAATCTTATCTTATAGAAATGTAGGTTTCTTATAAATAAGCTACGTGTTCATTTTTTTTATAAATTTAATTAATTAAAAAATAATTAATATTATTATAAAAAACTACACACTATCACACTCTCACTTGCAATTGGTAACTGTTTTTTAATTGTAATAGATGAATAAAAAATAAATAAATAAAAAACATAAAAAAAAAACTACTCACTATCACACTAATAGAAAAAAAACTATTTTTAGCAATACATACTATCCGTCATCTGAAAACAATGTTAAGATACATAAATAAGACTCGTTCATTGCACGCGAACAAAACTAAAGGGAATGTATTTTTTATATATATATTTTATTTCCAATACGTCCGTCACATTTATGCTGGTTTCTTTCTCATCTAGGATTATATATAAATGAGATGTTTTAAGTCGACTAAAATGAAATCACATGTTAAATTCCGTCTAAACTAACGATTAAATTAACCGATAGACTAAAAATATCAAAAATCGTTAATGTTGGGGACTAAAAAGCATCTTGGAACATGAGGGATAAAAAAAGCTCATACCCCAAACATTGGAGACCAAAAATGGCCTTCTCCATGTTGATTAGAAGAATAGAGGTGATGATATTAATTTATAGAACTTCATGTTCGAGTTGGGTTAGACGGCTGTGATATTACAATGATAAATAGTAATTATGAAAATCTTATCGTAACGCAGTGATGAGAATACCAATCCAAATGCAAGGTATTGTTCATTCATCTCTATTTAGTATACTAGTTTTTTTCCCGTGCGATGCACGAGTATTAATTATATATCTTAATAATATTTTCAGATGATGGATTGTATGAATTGCTAAAAATAGTTCTTTTTTGTTAGTGTGATAGAGGATAGTTTTTTTTATGTTTTTTATTATTGTTTTTTTATTCGTCTATTACAATTATTCATTTATTTTTTATTCATCTATTACAATTAAAAAATAGGTATCAATTGTAAGTGAGAGTGCGCAGTTTTTTTTATAATAATATTAATTTATTTTTTAATTAATTAAATTAATAAAAATAATTGGACACGTAGCTTATTTACAAGAAACCTATATTTCTATTAATATATAAGATTATATTACATTATTGAAATATCATGCATATATTTAATGACTATATACTATTATAGGGTCAACAAAAAGTGAGTAACTAGTCATATAATACGCCGTTGTCATGGACAAACTTATATGTATTAACAAAACGAGACAAGTTTCTTAACGATGAGTAAAATAATAATAATGAATTGAAGGTATGTGTTTTTTTTTTCAGTGCATATCGCGTACATTCTTTTGTACGGTAATAAATTCTTGAAAGTTTCGTGTAATTAAATTCCTTGAAAGTTTCGTGTAATAAACTTCTCAGAAGACTCCATATATTATATATGCGTCTGTAATTGAAGAAGAAACATGTTTTGATGTATTGATTTAAATGAAGAAGAATAGAGATGAGGATATTAATTTATAGACCTAATCAAACTCGAGTTTGGTTAGACGGCGGTGATATTACAAGAATAAACAGTAATTATGACAATCTTAATAAAATGTAATGATGAAATAAAAATTCAAATTAGAAGTATTGTTTCATTTATCGCTCTTATTATGTATTAATATAAGAGAAGTTTTTTTAAATGATAATTAGTTACAATCAATACATAATTAATAATGAACTGAAGGTATGTGTTTTTATTTTTTCAAGTGCATAGTATCATAATACAATTGCTTGTACGGTAATAAATTCTTGAAAGTTGCGTAATAATCTTCTAGAATGTTGTGCCTATAAAAATTTAACGCACCTAATTTTTAACTATGATATTTTATTTATATTGAAGTTGTTAGTCAAGGACAAATTATTTAATTATTACACACAATAAAAACTATCAAAATATGTCTTTGTATTTTAACGCATAAAATCTATAAATCTCAGACAAAATTTGTTTTTATTTTTATATTAAGAAAGAACAAAATGAAACAAACACTTAACCTAAACATTAGATCGCCAGAGATTATAAAAATTACAGTCTAGTTACTAATCTAATCACGGTTGCTGTATCCCAGCCTGAGTGTTAAGTCCAGGCCTGACTCGTCAACCATGGGTTGATTGACCACATCATCAACTCTATTTATATTTTCTTGTTGATGATTGTTTGCTTTGTTACCTTGTCCAAACCCCAAAACTCCATGAAAGGCGCGAGATGGATCATTGCGATTTTTTCGTGCACTGTCAAATCTGTGTCCTTTGTAATGACCAACTAACGCTTGCTGGATCTTGAACTTTTTTACGCATAACCTGCACTGAAATTTGTACTCCTGAGAAGTCTCCATGGAGACAGAAAATAAGAAAAATATATGCGAGCACGTGGGTGTGATTAAAGAAGATAGAAATGTAAATGTAATTTTTATAAAGAGGAATAGATGTGAACCACTTAATTTATAGAGTTAAACATATTGGAGTTTGGATAGATATCAATGACTTTAGAAGGATAAATAGTTAAGACAATCTAACTGTAATGATTATGAGAATACTTTTTTTTAAAAATTAAAGCCATGGTTTCATTTCTATCTATTTATTACTTTTATATTGAAATATCTTGAGTATATTTGGTAAAAAAATGTAATATTGTTGAGTCAACGAACCTTCTTATTGATGATTAATTTTCTGCAATAGTTATATAATAGTGAAGCAACCATAAATATTCATTAATTTTTTACTTTTTTTTGTACGTAGGTATCAAAGTGAAATTGGCGTACAATAAAAATGCCTTTAGTATTGCGAATAATAAAAAAAAAATTAACAAGCATAAATCTCGAATATTGGACGTATCATAATTTAATATATTGTCAATGGTTATTGTACGGAGCATTTAATATTGTATCAATGATAATTTTTCTTATTTTTAAGTTGGTAATCAAGATAACACTAATTTATTTTTTTCAAGAAACTTTTCCCAATTGATTTCATATATTATCTGTTTCTAAGATTTTCTTTCTTCTGTATTAATTTGATACTTATGAAAAGAAATATCCAATTTGGATCTAGAATTGGCCCAACATAACCGACTTCAATGATTTATGGAATGACTTTTGCATGATTATGAAATAGCGTAATATTTCATTATTGCAAAATACTCTATTAAATTAAACTTAATTATATCGCCTCAATTACTTCGTTAGTCTTTATTTAATCAATATTTCGATGAATAGAAAGTAAATCATGTCAAATATCATTACGTAAAAATGAAGCCCAATAGTGCCCACACCAACCAACAACCTAGGTGTGTAAACGAGCCGAGCGAGCCCAAATATGGCCCAGCTCGAGTTCAGCTCGATTAAGTAATAACGGGCTCGAGCTCGATCGAGCGTGACAAATTTCAGCTCGAGCTTGACTCGATTAAAAACAATAAAGTTCGGCTCGGCTCGATAAGGTTAGTGTAATTTGAGGTATTTGAGCTAGAGTTCGGGCTCGGTATATATTAGTAAATAAAATACATATTTTAATATATATTATAAAATATTTAACATATTTAAAAATAAAAGTATATGCTCGATAAGGGCTCGAAGAGCCACGAGCCCAGATATAATAGGCTCAAAGCTCGGCTCGATTGTTAAAGAGCCAGCTCGAACTCAGTTTTGACCGAGTTCGAATCAAACTTTGACCGAGCTGCTCGCGAGACTCGGCTCGTTTACACTCCTACAACAGTCATGTACTTGTTTATTGTAATTCAGTGTTGTCGCTATTAAAATATAGATATATGTTTTTATATTATTACAAGCTTTCACTCGTTTAAAGGGTGATGATGTTTTTGCACAAGACTATGATGATTTTTAACATAAAGATTAGGAATGTTCAATGAAGTTTTTGAACTAGTTACATAAATTTTGTTTATCACAGACTTTGATAAAGAAAACAGTATTGTTGGGATTTTATCCATGTCACAGTTATAACCTTCATTAAGCATGAAAACGTAAGATCGTACTGTAAACTCTTGGCAACTACTAATTCTTCGCTCACTTAAAAAATGTGCAGTTTTTTTTGGCCAATTTATTAATTTATTTTTTGTTATCGGCGCTTTGAATTGATTTTTTTTTTTCAAAGTTGTTTGATCGATAATTATTAGAAAAAAATTAATTGTGCATGAAGAAGAATATAATCATTTACTGCAAACAAATTAATAATATGCATAAAGAACATGTCATTTGGGATTAATTGGCATATTACATACAAATAACATTGACCAAATTTTAAATTCCATCACGACCTATAAATTTTCGACAATGTTGTCCATTTTTCGAAGATGACGATACTAGTTTGAATCACCGACTTGAAAAATGGAAGTCAAGTAATCCTACATAGTCTTAGATAAATTTAGTGCTGCATCATACGATTTGTTAATTCCATGAAAGTGCTGACCGCCGAAGATCAGAACATCTGTAGTCAATTGCAATAATAAAAAAGTATATGTATTCAATTACAAAAATATTACAATTCATGTTGAAATTGCAAATCGGGACAATATATATATATATATATATATATATATAACACGTTATTATATTACCTTACTATATAGCATTCACATATAACAACAAACGTTAGAAAAGTTTTGATAAAATTATATTCCAAATTTGACAGAAATTTTTACCAGAACTGTTTAATTAATAATTGTTGTTTCTAACTGTTGAGGTTAGTAAGCCAAAACTCCGATGATCGTCGTTGGAAATGGTCGGAGAAGTTGCTTGGTTGGTCACAGCTCAAAGAAGAACAATCTAAGCCTGGAAAATAGTTCAAGTCTTGAAGTATTTCCAGAACCGCACGATCTTGGCGCGAGATTAGATCTGATGGTCAGAATTCAAATTAGAAAGCGTTATGGCGTTTTAATAAGCTTAGCTCACAGTACCATTCTTGAGCACTTGGTACAACTCATCAAGCTTTGGCAGAGGTTTAAATATGGTCCATCAGATCTGGCGGATAAAAGCTTGGACGATCAAGATTAAAACTTAATAAGTTGGATGGCGCACTGTACAACTCAAGCAGCTTCGAGTACAAGTATTTTTAAAGCTGATAAAACCAAAAGCTGTTATAAGATTTGTCCATAAATAGCAGTTTAAAGTGGTCAAGTAGGCATCTTTGAGCACTTGTATCTTTATGTAGAGTGAGAATTAGAGAGAGTTGTAAAGTAGAGATTTGTAGAGGCGTAAAATAGTTATAAACCTTCTCTTAGTTTGAACAAAAGAGGTTCTGTTGGTCTCTTAAGCAATACTTGCATTAAAATTTAAAATCTTCATATAGCTCCATGATATAAGAAATAAATATTATATATGCATGCGTAATTGAAGAAGAAAGAAGTTTTAATGTATTGATTTTAGTGAAGAAGAATAGAGGCGAGGATATTAATTTATAGGACTGAAGAGTTTAGACAATTGTAATATTACAAGGATAAATACTAATTATGACAATCTTGACATAATGTAACGATGATATTACTAATTTAAAGTGTTGTTTCTTTCATCTCTCTTTGTTATATTATGCTATGTTATTGAAATATCACGTGTATATTTTGTTAAAAGGAAAATAATATTGTGTCAGTAAAAAGTTTTTTTTTCATCTCTCTTTCTTATATTATATTATGTTATTGAAATATCATTTGTATATTTGGTGAAAAGTAAAATAATATTGTGTCAATAAAAATTATTTTCTTTCATCTCTCTTTGTTATATCATATTATGTTATTGAAATATCATGTGTATATTTGGTGAAAAGTAAAATAATATAATGTAAACAAAAAGTGTTAAGTGGTCATGTAAAATGCCATTGTCATGGGCCAACTTCTTCCCTACCTATTTGGATAACAACCAAACTCCATTATATGTATGACACGTCATCGAAAATATAAAATTTCGATGGCGTATTGAAAATCCAACAGAGTTGGGAAGTTTTTCCATATGGGTAGGAAAGAATAAATCCTTAATTATTATGTATTTACATGAGAGACAATTTTCTTGATGATGATTAGTTACACTCAATACTTAAATAATAATAAACTGAAGGTATATACTTTTATTCTTGATTTTTACGTTGTATATCATTTACAATTGTTTGGACAATGATAACTTTTTGAAGGTTGCGCATAATGTATGTCCTAGAAACTTGTATGTCCTAGAATATCCAACTAAACAATTATAAAACGAGTTTACCACGATTTGGATGGGAAGAATCGAAGCTCGTGGGGTGATTGTGTGCGTTTTCTTGAGCTCGGTTGGGAGGCGGCTCTCTCTCACTCTCTTTAGATAATTTTCACACAATACACTATTATTATCTGTTAGGGTTTTAGTATTTATACCACAAGTTGGTATATAATACTTGGGCCCCTAAGAAAATCCACTTACACTAAGCCTTTCTTTAAATAAAATCTATTTAAATAAACTATAAAGATAATTCTAATTAATTGAACACAATAAAATAATCCTAACAAATTTCATTTATTAGGTTAGTAAAATATTATTATTGTTATTATTATTTTTTTTTTATTTTACAAATCTCTGGTATCCCTACTCAATCAGCCATGAACTTGCATCGCACACTCGTGAAATAAGACTAATCCCTACAATGTTTTAAAACTGGATTTTCAAACCGAATCGAAAAATTTAGTGTTTTAAGGTTTAATGGTTTAACCGGAATAAAATCGAAGTAAAAGTGATGCCTCTAAAAATAATAAAATATATTTTATAAATGAGTCAATCGATAATATAGAAACATACATGTCTTACAAACATTTTTCGAACTAAAATTTAAAAATTGGGGCTCAAAATTAAATAAAAGTAAATATGTTGTTGGTTAAAAATTAAACATGGTGTGTCAAAAATTAAATTTATAAATTCGGGGTCAAATATTAAATAAAAACAAAATACTGGGATCAAAAGTTAATTTGAAATTAAATTTAATATGCACGAGAAAGGAACTGAACCCGACCCATTTAAAATTCTCCCCTCTATAGAGTTACTACCACCGAGCTACACCATGTTTTTACAAATTTAGTTACCTTTTTAACTCTTTATTATATTTTCCGTTTTATTTCTTTTTTATAAAGCATGAAGCGGACCGGAACCAAGCCGGAATTCTGACTTGTTCGCGGTTTTTCGATCGGAACCTGCCGATCTAGTCCGGTTCCAAAAACTCTAATCCAAAGGCCAAGTAAAGATGTCTCACTCAAACACCTAGCAAGGATAGTCAAGGGGTTGTACATGAGACTTCCAACTTAGAAGTTTACAATCTTGACCACAAGGAAAAAAAAAATCTAAATAACATCTTTTGTTTATAAATATAGATAAAGTTGGATTTTATTTTTCAATGGAGGATAAACGTAGTATTCATACAAGATAGCATTCAAAGCAAAATATTTTAAATTTACAATTTAAATTCATTGATTAAATTAAATAAGATTTATTTGACTAATTAAATTCATTCAAATGAACCAACGAATGAATTAATAACATACGCGATCAGATTGAATTTATAGTGAATTAATTAAATAAATCCATTCGACTCTTGGAATTCAAGAATGAATAACGAACATGAGCAGATTGGATTCATAGTGAATAAGTTAATTAAATTTGTTCGACTTTTTGAATTCAAGAATTATTAAGTCATTTGAAAGGTTTTCTAAGTTTTAGTTTGAAACACAAAATTCAAATAGTCGAGTTAGTTTCAACATTTCTCTTGGTGTTTGTCAGTAAAACTACTTTGTGTCAAATGAACTTTACGTTCTTGTTATATATCTTGAGAGATAGCTATCCACGATCTTCTTACACGTTCGAAAAGATAATTCATTTTAAGAAAATCATTTATTCCCGAAAATCCGAATCCATTCACAAAGACACTATTATAGAAACCGACTTACTCAATATTTTAAACCCAACAATCTTAAAATTGAATTGGTTATAATAAATGATTCTTCTTAATTTTGCTCGTTATGTACATTTAGGTAAAAAAATGACAATTGGAAGAATCTAATTTTTCGTGATATTTGAATTGTATATCTTAATTCTTTTATTTATTTTCACATGTGTAATACAATAATTAATGCGGAGCCACGACTTGCACAAGTTTTTCTCAGGTTTGTACTTTAAAAGCAAAAAATTCGAATGAGTGATCTTTTCGCTTTTTATAAAATATATATAATAATAATTATCTAAAACGACAACATGTGAACATCTTTTCCCAAAAAGGGTAACTTTTGCAGAAAACATTTAGAAGTCTACTGTTAGACCCCTAAGTTTGGGGATGGTGTGGCCAAGGTTTGCTTGGTGGGTCGCCCCAACTGGCCAAGGTTTGGCTAAATCTTGCAAGGGACACGGGTCGCGCAACACACGACGCGCAGACAAGGCTGTCATGTGCACAATGCAGTGCACTGACTCGGCCAGGACGAAAAGCACGCGGCATTCATGCGCGCGCAGCACACGGCTATAGGATGGAACGTTGGCGCTGGCTTGGTGCAGTGTCTAACAATGTGAGCAAACAGTGGACGGCATACTAGGCCAAGTCCCAGGATGACTCGGCCAACTTGGTCTGCGCCCATGGCAGTTGTGGCGGTTTCCAGGGGCGGTTTGGCTTGGACGAAACTGCCCTGAGCTAGCAAGCAAGAAGCTGCCTGGCAGCCTGACAGTTTTAAAAATGCAGGAAACTACCCCGGAGTAGTTGCAATCCCATTTGAAATTAGCAAAACTGCATGCTTAGATGATATCTTTAAATAGCCTATGTTGCCTTGTGTTTTGGGGATCCGAAAAATAGTGCTGTAAAGTGTGTCCTTGTGAGTATCCTTGTAATCTTTTTTAGAATAAAAGAGAAGGTTGTGTCATTGCTCGTAAAGCTGTTTGTTCTTTACTTTACTCGCTCAAACCCACTAAAGCTCGTAAATACGAGAGTTCTTAGAGGCAAAAGAATTCGAGTGATTGTAAAAAGGGCTGACTAACTTGGACGGAAACGAGTTAGGCCGCACGAACCTTGGGGGACTTAGAAAATATTCTAAGTAAATAAAAAGGGGCGTGACAACTACCATGATTTATTGCCCATCAACAGTAAATGAAATGAATTTAATTCATACAGCTATATAATTTAATGTCTTGGACCATTAATTTTCAGAATTAGGAATGCTTATATATATATATATATATATATATATATATATATATTGGAATCTCATAAGGACCACGACATTGCTTCGAAATTCATTTAATTGATTTCACATTCCTATGTTCATCTACTCAGTCCTATCTTTTTTTAAAAAAAAAAGAAACTCAGTTCTATCTCTTTATAAGCAATTATGAAGTAAGATAAGTTTGTTATAAAAATATTAATTGTAATTAATATTATATTAAGATTATTTTATTATAATTATACTTATATTAAGATTATAATGATAATATAGCTTATAATAATAAAGAGAGAGAGATTAGAGAGAGATTAAGTATTTCAATACTTGGTGTGTTTTACAATGAACTCTAATCACCTATTTATACTACTAATAATTCACTATGACAACTAATCACATTAATTAAAATTATACACCTCACACTAAAATACAAACTCTTCAATTAAACACCTCATCTTATCATCTTATCACATTATCATCATTTAATACAATACTTTCAAATCAACAATAATTTAACTAATATTATTATTTAAAACATCCACAATTAATTATTTCATAATACTCCCCCTTGGATGTTTTCAAAGAATATGCCTCGTTAAAACCTTATTAGGAAAAATCCAATGGGATAAAAACCTAATGGAGGAAAAAGAGTACATTATTCTTTTAGATAAGCTTTCGATTGTTGCCTCATTAAAAACCTTACTAGGAAAACCATATGGAAAAAACCTCAGTGAAGGGAAAAAGAGTGCAACGCGTATTTACTCTCCCTGATGATGACATCATTTAAGATCTCGAAGTTTTCGAACTCCAATTGAATATACCAATCTTTTGAAAATTATTGGGGGAAGTGCTTTCGTGAATAAATCTGCAAGATTTTCACTTGATCGCACTTGTTGTACATCAATATCACCATTTTTCTCTAAATCATGTGTAAAGAAAATTTTTGGTGAAATATGCTTTGTTCTATCTCCCTTAATATATCCTTCCTTTAATTGGGCAATGCATGCAGCATTATCTTCATATAAAATCGTAGGAAGTAACTTTTTCGATACTAGCCCACTAGTTTGTTGTATATGCTCAATTATCGATCGCAACCAAACACATTCTCGGCTAGCTTCATGAATAGCTAAAATTTCCGCATGATTAGAAGAAGTAGCCGTTAAACTTTGTTTAACTGACCGCCATGAAATAGCGGATCCGCCATGCGTAAATAAATAGCCCGTTTGCGATCGAGCATTATGTGGGTCGGATAGAAAACCAGCATCTGCATACCCAATCAAATCTGCTTTCGATTCATTTGGATAGAACAATCCCATATCTGTTGTTCCTTGTAGGTATCGAAATATACGTTTAACTCCATTCCAATGTCTACGAGTCGGTGACGAACTATATCTTGCCAACAGATTTACAGCGAACGCTATATCAGGTCGCGTATGACTCGTCAAATACATTAGTGCTCCAATAGCACTGAGATATGGTACTTCAGACCAAGTAGTTCTTCATTATTTTCACAGGGTCTAAACGGATCTTTATTCACATCTAAAGATCGAACAATCATTGGAGTATCCAATGGATGAGCTTTATCCATATAAAATATTTTCAATACCTTTTTCGTATAAGTCTCCTGATGTACGAATATCCCATTCTTTAAATATTCAATTTGCAGTCCAAGACAAAATTTCGTTTTACCGAGATCTTTCATTTCAAACTCCTTTTTCAAACAATCAACGGCTTTTGATAACTCTTCAGGAGTTCCAATTATGTTGATATCATCAACATAAACTGCAATGATGACAAATTCACTTCTAGATCTTTTCATAAATATACACGGGCAAGTTTGATCATTTTTATTTATTTAGCTTGATTGAGTACTCATTTCGGGGCCCTGAATTTTCAGGCAACTGAAATCCCTCGGGAAGTTTCATATATATATATATCACTATCAAGTGATCCATATAAATAAGCGGTGACAACATCCCTTAGACGCATATCGAGTCCTTCACGTACTGCCAGACTAATTAAATAACGAAAAGTAGTTGCATCCACCACAGGAGAATACGTCTCCTCATAATCAATACCAGGTCGTTGTGAAAAGCCTTGTGCAACAAGCCGTCCTTTGTATCTCACAATTTCACCGTTTTTATTTCTCTTTCTGATGAAAACCCATTTATATCCAACCGGCTTTACATTTTCTGGTATGCGGACTACATGTCCGAAAACTTTTCGTTTCTCAAGTGATTTTAATTCTGCCTCGATTGCATCTTTCCATTTTGGCCAATCATTTCTTTATCTGCATTCTTTAACAGACATTGGTTCATGATCCTCATTCTCATTCATCTCATTCATTTCATGTAGCGCTACGTTAAATGAGAATTTATCGTCAACATTGACTTTTTCTCGGTTCCATCTAATTCCATTTTGGGCATAATTTATCGAGATCTCTTCATTATCATTATTCTCAGAAATTTCAGGTACCTGATTTTCATTATCATAATCATTAATGCCCATTGACTCTTCTAGAGTCGATAAATCCTCGACTGGACCATTCTTATTATTTGCTCCTTTTCTTTTTCGAGGATTTTTATCTTTGGAACCCGAGGGCCTACCACGTTTTAGTTGTGGCTTAGGCTCGATCATTATATGTTCTACAGGAACATCAACTTTTGCAGGAGCATTAACAGCTGGTATATGTGACTTAGTCACTCTTTTAAGGTCAGTAAAACTATCTGGCAGTTGATTAGCTAATCCTTGTAAATGAATTATCTTTTGAACTTCTAGTTCACATTCTTTCGTTCGAGGATCATAATGATTTAGCGATAATTCATTCCAACTAATACTCATTTCCAGCTGTTTCTTTTCTCCCCCTAATGTCGGAAAATTCGATTCATCGAAATGACAATCGGCAAATCTAGCCGTAAATAAATCTTCAGTTAGAGGTTCTAAATATTTTATTATCGATGGAGATTCAAATCCGACATATATTCTCAACCTCCTTTGAGGTCCCATCTTCGTGCATTGTGGTGGAGCAATTGGAACATATACCGCACATCCAAAAATTCTCAGATGAGAAATATTTGGTTCCTGACCATAAACCATTTGTATCGGGGAGATATCGTTATAACTTGTTGGCCTGATGCGGATTAGTGCCGCTGCATGTAATAAAGCATGTCCCCAACAAGATGAGGGAAGTTTCAACTTCATTAATAATGGTCTTGCAATTAATTGCAACCTTTTAATCAATGATTCTGCAAGACCGTTTTGCATATGAACATGTGACACGGGGTGCTCAACATCAATTCCAATAGACATGCAATATTCATTAAATGCCTTGGAAGTAAATTCACCAGCATTATCAAGGCGTATTTTCTTTATTGGATAATCCGGAAAATGTGCTCTTAATCGAATCAACTGAGCAAGCAATCTCGCAAAAGCTACATTCCGTGTTGATAACAAACACACATGAGACCATCTAGTTGATGCATCAATAATACCATGAAATATCTAAATGGTCCACACGATGGATGTATCGGTCCACAAATATCACCTTGTATACGCTCCAAAAACCTTATGGATTCATTCTTTATTTTTACTGGTGATGGACGAATAATCAACTTCCCTTTAGAGCAAGCAGCACATGATAATTCATTAGATTGAAGAATCTTCTGGTTCTTCATTAAATATCCATGTGAATTTTGAATTATTCTCCGCATCATAATTGAACCAGGATGGCCAACCGGTCATGCCAAACAACAAATGTATTATCATCAGTAAACTTCTGGTTTACGATAGCATGTGATTCAATTGTTTTAACATACGTGTAATACAATCAAGAGTCAAACGAATGTAATATTTCAACAACTCTTTTATCATTCGAAACCACTGTTGTAATGTGCAAATATTCAATATTTCTCTTTTCTGCAGTCTCAATGTGATATCCATTATGTCGAATAGCTTTAAAGCTCAATAAATTTCTTTGAGACTTAGGAGAATATAAGGCATTATCAATTATTAGCCTTGTCCCTCTGGGCAGTATAACATTAGCTCTTCCGGAGTCCTCAATTATATTTGTGCTACCCGATATAGTGATAACACTTGTTTCTTTCATTTCAAGATGGGAGAAATATTTCTTATTTCTTAGAATCGTATTAGTCGTTGCACAATCTGCAGGACATAACTCCCCATTGCACATGTTTGTATCCATTGTATTGATAAATATATAATAACTAGAATTATTAAATAAATAAGCGTCAAAATAAAATTATATATATAAAGATAAAATAATAAATAAATAATGCTTAAACAAAATTTATAACGATGTATCAGTTTTCTTTATTTGGATCTTTAACAAAAACCAAAATATTCAAATGAGCATAGGATCTAGCACCAATTTTCTGAAATATCGTAATCTTGAGCAAAATTTAATTTCATCGACACTTCACTTTTAATTGCTCTTTATAAAGATCAACGGGATCTTTGGGTGCGAATAATAACCAACGATAATATATAATAATCTTTATATTGCTTAATACATCTTTCGCAATCATATACTAGTTGTCCACTTCGGGGGAAATATTAATAATAACCACGGTAAATATAATGTTCACGACAACTTTTATTGTTTGCGCATACATTCACTTCAGGGAATGCAACATAATCATTTAGTCGGACTTATGCTTTTCATTCATCCATCATAATATTTTCTGATCATTTTCTCACGATATTTATTCGTATTATATCCGATGGACTGAACGTGGTGAATGCTTTATAATACACCGAAGTAACCGTGTAAATCAGTAGCAAGTATAAAATCGAGATTGATAAATCAAAGTTTTGCAAGATTCAATTTATTGATATCATGAAAATAAAATCATCATTAAAATATTAAAAGGAAAAATTATAATTAATCTTCTTTTATATCTTCTTTTGTAAAAGTTCTAATGAAAAATGATATCCACATCCAAATAACTGTCGCCGTAATAATAATCATAAGTAATAGATCAAACATCGGACAAAGCGTCATCCTTCAAAATAAAATATATTTCAGTAATTATAATATTAAAGAAAAATTATAATTAATAATTATATTTTAAAAACATTGGTAAAAATATTATCCACATAGCCGTAAGGATCACCGTAAATAAAGTAAGCAACAGAAGATCCATCTTTGTATAAAACGACATGATTCTATAACATGAAAAAGAACATAATAATCAGATAACATATAAATCAATGATAAAATATATGAATTGTTTTATAAAAATCGTTCTTTATTATTTCATAATTATTGTCCAAGCTCCGATAAGGTTGCGATAATAAAATTTGTCCATTGTCCAAAACTATTCGGTCCAATAATTAATTCAACATTGTTCAATAAAAAAAACTCAATAATATGCCGCTACTGAGGTGGGGATAACCACAAGACCTCGTGGGCTTTTAGTGTTGTGTACGTGCATAAAAAAATCTTGAATCGTAAATCACATTTAAAAAAAAATCCACACGCCACTATAGGGAATCGAAATCTGGACCTCCCATCAATTTTAATGACGGTATTCCGCAAAACCACTCGAGCTATGGCGTTTAGTTATAAAACTTTTAAATGATACTTTTATAATATATATTTTTAAATTAATCACAATTAATATATGATTAGTATAAATTAAAAATTAAATTATCGTACCTCGACTAAACTCGTACGAGATCTTCGACGGAGGTTGATCTTGACGACGGAGAGCGGTCGTGCTGATAACGTGTTATAAAAATATTAATTGTGATTAATATTATATTAAGATTATTTTATTATAATTATACTTATATTAAGATTATAATGATAATATAGCTTATAATAATAAAGAGTGAGAGATTAGAGAGAGATTAAGTATTTCAATACTTGGTGTGTTTTACAATGAACTCTAATCACCTATTTATACTACTAATAATTCACTATTACAACTAATCACATTAATTAAAATTATACACCTCACACTAAAATACAAACTCTTCAATTAAACACCTCATCTTATCATCTTATCACATTATCATCATTTAATACAATACTTCCAAATCAACAATAATTTAACTAATATTATTATTTAAAACATCCACAATTAATTATTTCATAATAAAGTTGTATTTATAACCAGTTCATCCATGTAATAAATTTACTGCAATCCCTTCAAACATTATTTGTAATATTTACCCTCCTTCACATATTTTTATTTGAATGACTTAACCTTGAATTATTGTACAGTTAAATTATCTATCTATTTCTAATTATAATTTTATTCGTTACATATAAATATACAATATAATTTTGTCAATTCTATTTTATTGTATTTGTAGTACTGAAATAGACGAGTATAGTTTTATATACACATGCGACGAAACATACACATACTTATTATTATAAGATAATATACATTTATGTTTGTAAATATATTACTTACCATTATTTTTTATGAATCGACACGATGTTACGTTTGAAGTACTAATGTGTATATGTATTTTATGGATGTAATTTACTGTTATGTTGATTATTGAATTCAATTTATCTAAAATTGTAAGAAAATTACAAATAAAAACACCACGTCGATATGTGCCTATCTAAATTGAAGTCGAATATTTAGTTATTCAACGTGAAGAAATAAATGTCAAGAGAAAACACCACGTGAATATCGATCCTCTATTCCAGTTTTATATTTCACTTCGTATTCCAACCTACGAGAAAATCGTTACACCTTCCTCCATCCAGTGTTAAAACACCCGTAAACATCATTACACCCATGAATATCATTACACCAGGTGTTTAAATAACAAAAAAAGATCAATATATATTTTAATATATAATACGATTTTTTCTACAACAAAGTAGAAAAATATATAATACTGACTTTTTTTGTTATTTAAACAATTGATGTAATGATATTCATAGGTGTAATGATGTGTATGGGTGTTTTAACACTTGGCGGAGGAAGATGTAACGATTTTCGTAGGTTGAAATACGAAGTGGAATATTAAAATTGGAATAGAGGATCTCAACCCATAAGATTCAGCCTTTCCATTAGTGTTCGTCTTAAAGTTATTAGGATATCATGGGATTATAGTCTTGGCCTTTTTTCTTGATGGGATATGATGAGAGAGAGCATGATGCTATTATAATTAGAGCCGTCAAAAAAGCCCAAAGCCCGCGGGCCGCGCGCTTTGGCGGGGTGGGGCCCGGCTGGCCCGTCTAATATAAAAAATATTTTTCTTAAATATATTTTAATTATATTAGATTAATTAAATATTTTATTATGGTTTTTAGGCTTTATTTTTTCAATGGCCAATACATTATATTAATTATTATGTTGGGCCTTAAGAAATTTTTTTTATTTTGCTGAAAATGTTCATGTTATTTAATTTAATTTTTTTTTCTATAGTGGCGGGCCAGCCCGCCAGGCCCGCGGCCCGCTGGCAGGGCGGGGCGGCCAAATGGCGGGCCGGACCGTACCCGACCCGCCAAGCGACGGCCCGCCCCGCCAGCCCGTTTGACCGCTCTAATTATAATGGGCTTTTTAAAAGTCAAGTTGAAAATTGATAATTGAACAAGATAAATTGCTATAAAATGAGGATTTTCTGGACTTAATCCGAAAATAAACTCAGCCATATTTTCGAAAATTTCTCGTTTTTTTTTTATTTAAACAAGAATAATTATTTATTACCAAAATTCTTATTTGTCCACAACTTCACTACTTAAAATTAATTTAAATAATTGTATCGGAATTAAGAGACTATTTTAAAAATAATTTATTACTTCAGTCGTACCTCAAAATTTTGGTTTCTAAGACTATCTCAAACGATACTGAAAAACCTAAAAAACAAATAGGGTAAATGCACTTCAGTGGTACCCAACTCAAATTTAAAATGAGTTTTTTTAATCTTTTCTCTCCTAATTTAGAATTATTTTTGTGTTTGAATGCATAATTTGAGTTTAAGATTTAAAAATTAATATAGAGGCCCTATTGTTTAAATTTAATTACTAAATCACCCACATAAAAAAATAAAAAATTAATAAAAATATAAAAAAGAAATTACATACTTATTTATTAATAATTATGATTGTCAAAATAACCAAAGTCTTTATTTTAAGAAATAATTTTTAATATTTTATTATTTAATTTTTTATATTTTGTTTATATGTATTATAATAGTTAAATATTATTTTGACCACAATTATAGAATTTTATTAAATATTTTCTCATCAAATTAAGTTTTATTAATTTATTATAAGTATTATTTAATATTTTTTTTTTTCGAATTTAAAATAATATCGTAATCTAATTTGTAAAGTCATTGAACGTGTGGATAGTATTGAAAAATTAAAAAAAAGTGGTGTGAAAGTAAATATTACGAAAATATTTTTTTAAGTTTAAAAATGAGTTTAATGATTAATGGAGAATTACTGCATTTTAAGTTTGAGAATGAATTTTTCAGTAGAAGATGGTCTAAATCATAAAAAAAAATAGAATAACAGAGAAAATAGATTGGACCTCCCCACATATATTCGGCTTCTCAGCTAACTTTAAGATAGAATTCATCTCAGCCCACGCAAATAATGTACGTCCTAATACAAAATAGTTTTGCCAAAGCATTAAAAAAAAAATGGCAATGAATTTGCAGAACCAAAATGAAATGAAAACAAAAAAGCAACACAAATCAGCTAAAACTATTACAGACAACTAAGGTAAGGACCCTTTCTACCATTCTCATGTACACTCATTCAGACACCTCAGAACGTTCGTTTAGAATCTTTAGAGCTCCATATAACCTCGGTTTCTCCGTTTCCTTCGAGCCCTAACCACGACCAAACTTCAAGATTGACCTTGAAGACTTAAAAAAAAAAAAGTTGATTTGCGTATAACTCTCCATCGTCGCGGTTTCAAGAATCGCTACACAAAGTCTCATCTCCTTCTTGCGGGATTTCGGCAGCGTTCCTCATGCTATCATCGAATCCATCCAAGGATGATCCTCCACGACTTGTCCCCACCTCTGCCACCACTGAGCTGTGCTCCACCAGCCAATGGGGCATTCCGACGTCATTACTGTGCTCGTGAGATCCCCGAGCATAACTGCTCGAACCTGACGGGTTTATCAGCGTACAGGCAATCCCAATGCCCGAACGAGAAGAGGCGGAACAGGAGGAGGAGGTCGTAAGAGGAGATTCGTAGAGAGATCGATCTTGAGATTTTTGGCTTTCCTATGGCCAGAAGAGTAATACGTATGTAAAGAAAATAATGAAATTCGATTCGAGAGTAAGTTTTGCTTAAGCTTAACAACCTGAATGGACAGCCATATAGCTTCCATGACCATGATGTCCTCGAGATCCATGTCAAGCTCGTCGTCCCTGTGCATTTGAGTGTCAAGAAAAAGAAGATAAGCATCGTATGATTCTCTAACATAGCCTTCACAGATTCTTTAATTTGCCCAGATACATCATACAAATGTGTCTGAGGAATAATACTTGAGAGCGAAAAGATCATTGGATAAACCGACCTTTCTTGACTTTGGAGTGGAGGTTGTTGTCTCATGGTCGAAGCAGGCGTGGACACATGAGAAACGACAGTCTCTTCTGCAAGCAATACGTGAAAGATCTTCAGATATATATATATATATAGAGAGAGAGAGAGAGAATCATATTCGAGTTTGTTTACCTCTGGTCAAGCAATGATCGGCCTCTGTAGGGTTTTGCACACTGCTCAGAGCGTTTTCTCTTCGCTTGATCATTCTTTCCTCTTCGTCTTGAAGCTCTTGCTGCCTCATTCGTATTTTGGCTTCAATAACGCGTTGTTCTTCCTACAAGATTTTGAATCAGCACAAGATGTATTGTGTATGAAGAATAACAAATTCGTTTAAAGGGAGGAGAGTTATGTCTCTTTGTCTTACTATTTGCTCCAAGCCCCTTTCCTCCTTGGTCTTAACACCACGATACTCCACAGCATAGTTTAAAGTTTTGCAGAAAGGGCACCTTTTTATAGTTAAGCAGCACAGAACATAGGTTAAATTGTATTCGTTATTACAGATGGTTATTTTAAAAGGACTCCTTCAAAGACGGTTCTCTGCAAGAAAAAAGGATACTGCGTAGGCCGAGTAGAATTGGGATTCTTCATCTGCAGAAAGCACTCTGCAAAGGATGACAAATCAGCAAACCTAACAGATTATTAATGAATGAAATAGTGAAAAAGAAGTAGATGATGTTTGCCTGTACAAATTCCTTTCATGCAACATCTTGAGCGATTAAGACTCGGGTAATGCTGCAATAACCATAAACAAAAGCACATCTCATTTGAGAAGCTGAAAGAAGACTTATATATCGTTAATTCGCAATCATAATCAGCCATCGGTTTTTCCACGAGTATCTTAATTTCGGTGCCAAGAAAACATACAAACCGGCTTAAAACACTGCTGATAAAGCTGAATAATGTCTTCTCAAGTTGCAGTATTTCGATGAAGCTAATAGAATCCATGTATATATTAGAAACTGGCTTGATATTGCAATAATTACTTGAATTCTGAACCGAAACAGTTTCTTGGAGAGAAATGAATCATATCGACAAACGATCATTTCAAATCGCTAAATATCTTGAAATTCTAGCAATCTTCAGCCTTGCACAATCCTTTTTAACATTTTATCAATAAATACACTCCCAACGTAACTTTTCCTCCAAATGTGGGCAAAGAGATGCAAATATACTGAAACTATTACAGTAGTAAATTTTGAGACGAAAACAAGATGGGTAATGAGTATAATGACAGAGGACGAACCAAGAAGCATATAGGGCACTCTTCAAGGTCAATCCCACGTTCATCATCGCCAGGATAACAAGGCGCGAGCTTTGAGTCAAGAATTAGCTTCCTAAGCTTCTTATGATCGACATCTTTGTGTTCATACAACCCTTGAGGCCTAGTGTACTTCTCGTCCACCACTTGCCTTCTTCTTCCCAATTTATTCCCCATATGTAATAATTAAAAAAAACAAAAAAAAACCCCAAATTCTCGAAAAAAGCGCAATAAATTCAAATCTTTTGCAATTTCAACGAGACTTCATAGTGCAGAAACATGAATTTCAATGTGCGAAAACAAGACTAAGGACAATTTTTGCAAAGACCTAAAGACATCACGACAAGAAACGAATTATAGACAACAACAGCAAAAGATTAGAATTTTGAGAAACCCACTAAATTAATTCAGTAAAAACAAGAAACCCACAAAATTAAAAGCCCATAAAAGGGATTCGCCGTTCAGAGCGAACACTTTACTGAAACGAAATCTTCGAACTGGGAAAAAACAGAGCTACGAAGCACAGTAAGATTAGTTTTTATGCGGCCGTTTATGTAGACTTGAGAGACTAAAGATGGAGAACTTTCTCCGATTTTCTCCGATTATGAAGGGATTATTGAGGTGATATGAATTATATGAACAAGATCGAACTTTCTCCGATTTTCTTTCGGTGGCGTTAATAATATATTCTCATGAAAAAATAAAAATACCAAATATAAGGTAACAAAACAACATCACATAATGTTATGGAGTACAATATATATGGAATTATACTCTAAAATATTAATTTATTCATTATTAATTTAGAATGAAGGAAAGAAGCCAAGACGTTGAGTGGTAGAACCGAAAGGGATCGTGGAAAAGTTGAAAATCGAAAAGTAAAAGAGATGGAATAATAATAATAATAATAATAATAATAATAATAATAATAAGGAAATGAAGATCCCTTCGTTATTTCTTTGAAGTGGAAGACACTATCATTGCCAATTTTCAGTTCGTATTATTATTGCAATAATTTGCTTGCTGCGCTACATATTACAACTTCCATTTATACTCATCATTGGAATCAAATGTTGGACGTGACATGAAATCATTTAAAATGGTGCCCATTTTCTGCAACTCATATAATTGCTATTGAAGAATAATTTCCTTATTATTTGTGCGAAATAAGATAAAATTAATTATGTCTTTACCCTTAATAATCGTTTTCCTTCTTTACGAAATGAGCTTCGCTTGCTTTGCTCCAAAGTATGGCAATTGTTTACAAACATTTGATGCTTTTAGTACTTGATGAAGGTAAAATAGGAATATTTATAACGATGGAAAACTGTAATTCATTACATGATATTTTATTTATTTTAACGTGTGTATATATAGAGGAATTTTATGGTGCTCACAATAGATGAGTACCATAAGATTTCTATATATATAGGTGAGCACCATAAGATTTCTATATATATATATAATGTTCCATGCACAGAGAGCTTTGAAACGTGCCTTGATATATGTCTATCAATAGTTCTCATTTAAAATTTAATTTTGATGATTAAATACAATCAACCTTTGTGATTACTCAATATTGCTTTTCGATGTCGTTCACAAGTCTAACCATCATAGTTTAGTTATCATATAATTAGACTAATTAACTCTGTTGATAATCATATATCCGACTTACTAAGTAACAAACATGAAATACACTTCAAAATTGCTAAGTTTTATTTTACACTGCCCCCAACCAAATTACAAATTGACAATAGAAACGTGCATTACTATCTAATTCGTAAATTTTATAGTTCGAACTTTCACGTGTAGACTATAATATACATCTCTCTTTGAGAGATTTTTAAATTAAATTGTACTAAAGTTTTAGAGGCTACTGAATACTCCACGGCCCACCGCTATTTAATTTTTACGAAAGATTTCTTAATAGTTCGAACTTTCATTATTCAAAATATACTAAAGTTTTAGATGTGCTATTCACATTGAAAAAAATCTTGAAATTTATAAAAATTATTTTATCTAATTGTTTTTTCTTAATTCAACAATAAAAATTTTATTAATTTATCTTTCAGTACACATCGAATTCTACACTTTTTATAATTTCAATAATTATGTGTTGTGTTGAGATAGATAATTCACTTGTATCCCACATCGATTAATTCGGGAGAAGTTGACTAGTATATAAGTTGTTGGGTCACTCCACCTATCATCAATTGATTTTAGGATGAAAGCCCACAACTTATGCGGTCAACACTCCTCCTATGCGGGCCCGTGTGCGTAGGCCCAATAATGAAAATTCAACATGGTATCAGAGCAGAAAGATCTTAGTGGATCGTGAGGTTCGAAAAGAATGACGTCCTCGTCCGACTCAAGTTAATATACGGCGGGTTCGAAAAAGAATGGCGTTCCCGTCCGGTTAAAAAAAATGTAGGATTACATGTGAGGGGGGAGTGTTGAGATAGATAATTCACTTGTATCCCATATTGACTAATTCGGGAGAAGTTGACTAGCATATAAGTTGTTGGATCACTCCACCTATCACCAATTAGTTTTAGGATGAAAGCCCACAACTTATGCGGTCAACACTCCTCCTATGGGGACCCGTGTGCGTAGACCCAATAATAAAAATTCAACATGTTGTCTTTATTAAATAAAATAAATAAGAATATATTATATGTTGTCTTTATTTTTACATATTTTTAGATTAATATTCACCTTTATATACAATTTACAATTTATGTTCGAAATGATTTACTTTATTTAATAAAGACAACAAAAAATCATTGAAAAGGATTTATGAGTTAATTTAGTCAAATACATGATTATATATAAATAAATAATATAATATTGAAAATATATAAATAATATGACACGTTCTCACATTTTTTTTAAAATTTTAAATATTAATTTAAATATCTATCTATGGGAAGGTGAAATAATTAATAAAGAATTGGTAAAAATTGAATTACTTGATATGATTTGCTTTTCATAATAAATATGGTGCAAATAGTATATAGTAAATAGAAGGGTGCCTCTAGAATTCATTATCCAACGCTTGATCGTATAATTTAATGCTGTAATTAGTTTTGGAAGCTAATTAACACCTCATTAATTTCATTAACATCACGTGAGGAAAAAAAATATCTTGCCAAATTAACAGACAATAACGCATTGCATATAACATCAAATTTAACTATAATTACTGCGCCAATATCGATTCACAAAAAAATAAAACAATAAACACAAAAATATACAGAAAACCAATATTACTTTTAAATGTACATACATAAATATAGATATGTGACCCATAAACAAACCAAGAAAAAAAAAACCAGTAAATTTATCCATGATATTACATAATAATTAGAACAAAAGGTCCCAATACTTACATAAAAATAAAATCATTGACCATCATAAAGCCCATAAAGCTCATCAAGTGGAGGCAAGTCACTGATCATCCTATCAAAGTCCTTAAACGAAATACCTCGAGACAACATCGGCTTCTTCGTCCGAGCTGCCCGATCATCGCAGTCGTCGTCTTCACGAGCCCTGTCTTTGCCCGTGAGCCTTTGAACCACAGATTTAAAGCTCACCGCGTCGGTTTCGACGTACTGCGTGTTGATTACCACAACCTTAACTGGATTGCCGCCCATAATATTCTTCTCCAAATAATAAGGAAATAAGGGTGTTCGTATTTCTTTTTCTCTCCTTGATTTGGTATATAAAATTATTAGGATATTTGCTCAATTTCGATAATATAATTGCCCGAAAAATAAGGATAACAAGTAAATAGAAGAAAAATGAATTGGAATGTGAACACAAGAATTTACGTGGTTCGGTCAAAATGACCTACGTCCACGGGCCGGAGGGTAGAACTTCTTTACTATGTGGAGATGATTACAAACATGTACACCTCGTAAGGAGCTGGTGTAGAAAAACAGCTATAGTGACTACGAGTAGAAACAAGCAAAATAAGATTTCGACCTCGAATCTACTCATGGAGAAAGCTATAAAGGAATGATCGGATGATAGAAGATTTGTGTTGTGATGATTTTGAGCTTTGATCTTCACGTCTATTTATAGTCGAAAATTCTCGTGTGTGAACCGACACAAATCTTCAAAGTCTTCTTCAAATCTTCAAAAGTAGACTCTATTAATTACCTTTGTCGGGTTTAGACTACCGTCCATTGAATTTGGACTTTGAATGTTGATTTTTGATTTCAACTTGTCCCGTTCGCATTACCGTCCAAGAATCCCGAGTGTGAACGTTTGAATATATTTTACGGCTTGAAAATCTAGGTCACATTTTCAACAAATCTCCACCTTGACCTTGTTTCCGAAAATTACTCCTACTTGACTTAGTAATACCTTTGTCTCCCTCCGGCCTTATCCCCAACGGGCTAGTTCACCATTTCTGAAACACTGATCAAGTCCAAGCAATGCTTGAACTTGGAAATTGGAAGAGCCTTCGTAAACATATCCGCAGGATTATCCTTTGTGTTGATCTTCTTGATAAACACCTTCTTATCTGCAATGATATCACGGATAAAATGATACTTAACATCAATATGCTTAGTCCTTTCATGATACATCTGATCCTTAGTTAGATGAATTGCACTTTGACTATCACAGTAAATAGTAATAACTCCTTGTTGCTGAGTTAATTCGCTGAATAACCCCTTTAACCACAAAGCTTCTTTGATTGCATCAGTAATAGCTATATATTCTGCCTCAGTAGTAGATAAAGCCACTACGTGCTGTAGAGTAGCTTTCCAGCTAACTGCACAACCTCTGATAGAGAATACATAACCTGTAAGAGACCGCCGTTTATCGAGATCAACGGCGTAATCTGAGTCAACGAAGCCAACGAGAGTATCACTGTTTCTGCCAAACTCCAAACAAGTGCTTAGAGTACCCTTCAAGTATCTGAGGATCCACTTCACTGCTTGCCAGTGCTCTTTCCCTGGGATAGCCATATACCTGCTAACAACACTAACAGCTTGTGAAATATCAGGACGTGTACAAACCATTGCATACATAATACTGCCGACTGCACTCGAGTAAGGAACTCGTGCCATATACTCTTCTTCCTCTTCTGATGATGGTGACTGAGCAGCAGATAGCCTAAAATGGCTAGCAAGAGGAGTACTGACTGGTTTGGCATCGTGCATGCCAAATCTCTCCAAAACCTTCCTAAGGTAACTCTCTTGGTTCAGGTGTAACTTACCAACTCCTCTATCACGTCTAATCTCCATACCAATAATCTTCTTAGCTGCTCCTAAATCCTTCATCTCAAATTCACCGTTCAATAAGGCCTTTAGCTGGTGAATTTCTGCAAGATCCTTAGCCGCAATGAGCATGTCATCAACATATAAAATAGATAAATGAACGAACTGTCATTCAACTTCCGGAAGTAAACACAACTATCATACTTGCTCCTGGAGAAACCATGACCCAACATAAAAGAATCAAACCGTTTATACTACTGTCTTGGAGACTGCTTTAATCCATATAAGGATTTCTTCAACAAACAAACTTGGTCTTCCTTTCCTTCAACCATGAAACCTTCAGGTTGCTTCATATAGATCTGTTCATCTAAATCGCCATGTAAGAACGCTGTCTTGACGTCAAGCTGTTCTAACTCCAAATCATACATGGCAACGAATGCAAGTAATACACGAATAGAGCTATGTCTAACGACAGGTGAGAAAACATCATTAAAGTCAACACCTTGTACCTGACTATAGCCTTTCGCGACTAATCGTGCCTTATACCTTGCATCGTCAGAACCAGATAAACCTTCTTTCTTCTTGAAGACCCACTTACATCCGACTATTTTCTTCTTCTTCGGCTGTGGCACAAGAATCCAAGTACCATTCTTGTGCAGAGACTCCATTTCTTCATTCATCGCTACCAGCCACTTATCAGAGTTGACATCTTGAATTGCCTCAGAATATGTAGAGGGTTCACCGCCTCCACCTGTTTCTTGTGCCACTGATAAAGCATACGAAACTAAATTCACGTACCGCTGTGGTAGTCGAATCTCCCGTCTCTGTCTATCTTTGGCTATAGAATATTCCTGCTCAATGTCTTCATCTTCAACGAGATCCGAATCGGGTTCTTCTTGTTCTAGCTCATCATCCTGATCTGTTGAACTCGTAGCAGGGTCATCTGAAGAATCTTTGTTGATCTCGAGCTCCACCTCGTTCTGTACACTATCCTTCTTTTCTTGATTACAAGGATTAGAAGACTCTTTTGTAGGATATAACATAGATGACTCTTCAAATGTAACATCTCTGCTAATTACGAATTTGGGTGACTTGGGATCAGGATTATATAATCTATATCCTTTCACCCCTGAAGCATAACCGAGAAAAATACACTTCTTAGCTCTAGGCTCTAGCTTTCCCTCGTTTACGTGCATATAAGCTGGGCACCCAAATATTCTTAAATTAGAGTAATCAGCAGGAGTACCTGACCATACTTCCTCGGGAGTCTTGAAATTGAGAGGAGAACATGGTGAACGGTTGACGATAAAACATGCTGCTGCAATAGCTTCTGCCCAAAAATCATTCGTCAATCCAGCATTAGAGATCATACACCGAGCTCTCTCTAAAAGAGTTCGGTTCATGCGCTCGGCAACACCATTTTGTTGAGGCGTCATTCGAACAGTGTGGTGTCGAGCTATCCCTTCATTCTTGCAGAATTCGTTGAAATCGCTTTCGCAAAATTCTAAGCCATTATCTGTCCGCAACCGCTTGATCTGTTTTCCTGTCTGCTTTTCAATCAAAGCTTTCGTCTTGTGGATGGTTGGCGAATTGAAGCTGACTCGTTTCTGCTTCCCAAAAACACAATATTCGCAAAAGTCCATCTTACCAGTACTTTGACCGCAAAGTAGGCCACGCTTGCTCAAAATCGCCAAGCCTTTTTCTCCCATGTGTCCAAGCCTCATATGCCATAATCTCGTGGTATCAACCTCCGGGGATGTCGAGACTGCAACGGATCCTGTAACAATAGTTCCCTTCAAAATATATAAGTTTTCAGACCTGCAAGCTTTCATCACAACGAGGGCGCCTCTAACAATCTTCAAAACTCCACCTTCACCTGAGAACCTGCATCCTTGAGATTCAAGTGTGCCTAAAGAAATAAGATTTCTCTTCATATCTGGAACATGTCTGAGTTCTGTGAGCGTTCGGATGATTCCGTCGGACATCTTGATTTGAACTGTACCTTTACCAATAACTTTACAAGGAGCATTGTTTTCCATCAAGACATATCTACCATCGAAAGCTTCATACGTGGAAAAACAGTCTCGGCTGTGGCTTATGTGGTAAGAACAACCCGAATCTAAGATCCACTCACTATCAGACCTGACAATATTTGCATTTGCTACAAAAATAGTTCCATCGCTCTCATCTGCAGCTACACTCGCTTCGGCGGGTTTAAAATTATTTTGCTGATTATTTCTCTCCTTATTTTTCAATTTATAACAATCAGCTTTGAAGTGACCTTTTTTCTTGCAAAAATTACAGATTTTATTTCTGTATCTGGATTTTGATCTACCCTTAGATCTGCTATTATCAGCATCTCTATATTCTGGCCTACCCCGTGCAAACAAACCCTCTGCCTGGTTATCAATAGTTTCCCCCGTTATATCCCTATCTATCTGCTCTTTCGACTGTAATGCAGATTTGACACTACTATAGGAGATAGTATCTTTCCCATATATTATAGTATCACGAAAATGTTTTAGGGATGAGGGAAATGAACACAACAATATTATGGCCTGATCTTCGTCACTCACTTCGACTTCTACGTTCTTCAAATCAATAATGATTGAATCGAATTTATCGAGATGCGAGAGTATAGAAGTACCTTCCGTCATTCTCAAACTGTATAGCTTCTGCTTTAGATAAAGCCAATTCTCCTTAGTCTTCTTCATTAAGATAGCTTTCAACGAATCCCACATACCCTTGGCCGTCGTCTCCGTAGCAACTTCTTGTAAAACCTCGTAAGAGAGATTCAAGATAATTGCCGATTTGACTTTCTTGTCCAATTCTTTAAACTGGTCCACTGTCATTTCCGCAGGTTTCTTCTTGTCTCCTTCGAGCGCCGCCTCACAACCATCTTGAATGAGTATGGCCTCCATCTTGAGACTCCACATTGCAAAGTTGACATTTCTATCGAACTTTTCAATTGATAATTTTGTTATCGTCATGGTGGCGAAAAATAAATTAGGATGTTGGCTCTGGTACCAATTTGTTAGGATATTTGCTTAATCCCGATAATATAATTGCCCGAAAAATAAGGATAATAAATAAATAGAAGAAAAATGAATTGGAAAGTGAACACAAGAATTTACGTGGTTCGGTCAAAATGACCTACGTCCACGGGCCGGAGGGTAGAACTTCTTTACTATGTGGAGATGATTACAAACATGTACAGCTCGTAAGGAGCTGGTGTAGAAAAAACAGCTATAGTGACTACGAGTAGAAACAAGCAAAATAAGATTTCGACCTCGAATCTACTCATGGAGAAAGCTATAAAGGAATGATCGGATGATAGAAGATTTGTGTTGTGATGATTTTGGCTTTGATCTTCACGTCTATTTATAGTCGAAAATTCTCGTGTGTGAACCGACACAAATCTTCAAAGTCTTCTTCAAATCTTCAAAAGTCGACTCTATTAATTACCTTTGTCGGGTTTAGACTACCGTCCATTGAATTTGGACTTTGAATGTTGATTTTTGATTTAAACTTGTCCCGTTCGCATTACCGTCCAAGAATCCTGAGTGTGAAGTTTGAATATATTTTACGGCTTGAAAATCTAGGTCACATTTTCAACAATAATATATGTGGTATGGTAAGTATTTCTATTTATTTTTCTCTCTTTGGTTTGGTATATATATAATATATGTACTAGATGCTGATTTGTACGGTTATTGACAGTTAAACATAAGTTGACCGCTACGTAAGAACAATTATTGGAGAATAGAGACACAGTTGTATGTTAGGACCAAATGGATCGAGTCAAACTACGCAATTATTGTTGTTAAAAAGCTTAAATATATGTATATATATTGACGAGTCAAACCATATGTTTGTGTGAAAGAAACTCATTTCTATGATATTAAATGTAATATGATAACTCATATACGTACGCCCTCTAGAAAGACTATTATTTGCTAATATCTTGTGTTACTATGTATATTGTTCGTTATAGTTGTATAATATATATATATATATAGTATTATTTATCGTGAGGTTTGCTATGGTGCCCTCCTACCGTGAGCAACTACTGTGAGCACCATAGCAAATATCTCATTTTTTGTGATTTTCATCACTCTCCGGCACCGCCATTATCTTCCCCGTCTCTCTCGACTCTGTCATCACCCCCGCCGCTCACCTTCGGGGTGTTGATTTATCAGAAATTTATCACCTCGGCTTTTTACGAGTAAATCGAAAATAAAGATGAATTTCTGATAAATCAACACCCCGAAGGTGAGCGGCGGGAGTGACGACAGAGTCGAGAGAGACGGGGAAGATAATGGCGGTGCCGGAGAGTGATGAAAAGCACAAAAAATGAGATATTTGCTATGGTGCTCACGGTAGTTGCTCACGGTAGGTGGGCACCATAGCAAACCTCTATTTATCGTGGCTCTTTGTCCATCGCATGTATGTATATATGTATGTATGGTACGACTAGTCAACGAGTCGTGTGGGCACCTCCATGGGAGCCGAACATGTTGGCAAGTTGAAGATTGTCTTTAATAATAATAAGAATAAATAAATATAAAACCTTTTTCAATATTGACGTTTGCCTTTCTTCAATGTTGTGTGTGGGCTCATATTTTTCGTAGGCGAAAATAATTTTAAAAAGAAAAATCGAGTATAGTCAATGGCATGCCCTCTTACTTACATGATTTATGGTAAAAAAAACAGGAAGAAATTACATATGTGACGGACAACTTACTCATCTTGTATTGTTAACGATTTCAAATTCAATGGGTAGAGAGAGAAAGGGTAAAAAGAATGGCCCTAATTTTAGATGTGAAAATAAATAAATAAATAGATAAACCGGTTCAAACACGTTCTTCAAAGTTCCGAGTGGGTTGTAGTTGAAAACCGAACCGCCAGAAGATGTATTTATTTTATGTTGTGTTGGAACCGTTGGAAATTCCGGTAGGGTCCCGAGGCCCTCGTTCCTTGAACAGCGGAAATTTAAAACTTTTTGGGATTCTCGCATTTTCCTTGAACCGCTCGGTAATAACACGAGAAGATAAGCACAAAATAGAAAGGGTTTTATAGCCATGATACCTTGACGAATACAAGACGATGGCGAGCTACGAATCCTTCGAATCCCCGGGATGTCGTATCCCTCTCCTAGCACCAATACGCGCACGAACGGGGCAAGATCGTCACGCCGGCACCACACGAACATCACGGCCGAGAGATGCTTGAGGCGGCTAGACCAAAGCTCGGCCGAGATTCTCCTTCACCCACCACACGCGCCGCGCGCCATCGAGAGAGAAAGAAGAGAGATGAGAGACGAGAGAGATTGAGAGAGAGAGAGGAGAGGAAAAACCCTAACTTTTTCCCTATTCTTTAAAAAATGAAATTTTCTTTATTTTTCAAAAAACAAAAACCCTTTTATACTAAGTAAGGGTGGCCGAAATTTTGAGAGGAGTGGGGAGAAAGTTTCTCACCCACTCCAAGCCATACCAAGTCTATTTGACTTGTTCTTGGCTTACTTGGTCTTCTCTTTCAAATTCAAACTCAAATTTGAATTTGAATTAATATTAAAATAAATTAATATTTATTCTATATTTAGTATATTTAAATATATTATATCCAATATAAATATTTAAACAATTTTCGAAATTATACTATATAATAAATCGAAAATTATATATATATATATCTAATATATATATTTTATTTAATTCCAAATTAAATATTATTATTTTTCTAAAACAATACTAAATATTAAATATCCAATATCATATTTCAAAAATATTTCGTGAGGTGAAAAGACCATTTTGCCCCTCACTTGATTTAACCAAGTTTTTCGGCCATTTAGGGTTTCGGCCAAGCCCCAAACCCTAATCTCTCAATCCAGGCCCCAGCCTGCTCTATTCTCATATAGATGTTGTGTCGCTTGCCCTTTTTAAGCCCAACTCTCTTGGTTCGTCTCAACCGGCTCTGGGAGGAATCCAGGAGTTCGGTATTCACCTAGCCAGCCCCGTGGTACTGAACCGATCCCGAGTTGAGTACGAATAGGTATAATTAACGAACCGACTATAGATTGTCGTACTACGTATAAACCCTTTATTTTTGTCCTGGTCGAGTGAAAGTCACGCGTAGTCGAACTTACAGGACTCGACACTATGATGTTCGTGTTGGTGACATTTACCAAACTGCCCTCCACGACACTCGTGAGTCAGTTATGTGCTCTGGCCAGAGGCTTAGGTAAATTCCCGCACATCGAAACTGCATAGGACGTTAACCTTGATTTTAGTCAAGGCCTCAAATCCCGCTCAGCGGTATAATCGACAATCACGCCGAAAAGTCAAGACCGCATTTCGCCGCTGACCCATGCTTCATGCAATTCGGGCCTAGCAAACTAGTGACTAATCAAGACCTTAAGACCAATCCCGAGTTAACCCTTTCGGTCTAAGGTTCACGTAGACTACTATAATCAATCGATCGATCAGCGACTTTACCAGTGTGTGATCGTTCGATTACGAGTCAGTGTCCAAATACAGACAATCCCCTGATTCGTCTTGCATCAATGTCACGAGCTCCCACTTCCCAAGTGAATGGTTGACACAACCATTTTGGACCCGTCAACAAACAAGTCGTACTCGTCAATCCAGTCACCCTACTGGAGACTAAGACTTGTGGACTTAATTTAATATTACAGTATGTCAGCTTACTGGTGCCCCCTCTCTGGTCTCAATAGAATCAGTAACTGAACTGTAAATATTAGGGTTTTATTAATTCGTCTTATTACCCGACTGCAAGGTTAATTTATTTTAGACGAAGTAATAATCTGCCTTTGTATTGTTTGTCATACTAAAATCGACAATACAATAATTTCATTATTAAATAATTCAATTACAAATGTTAAACACATCAAAATTACACAAATGCCCTCGTACTATCTAATCCTCATACGGCATATAGGGCATAAACCTCAACAATCTCCCACTTGCACTAATGCCACGCGCTATAGTATCTTAACCCCATTTAATCGAGGTGACGATCTAGCACTGTTTGAGACAGTGGCTTCGTGAATGGGTCCGCCACATTTTCTGCTGAGGCGATTTTCTGCACAGCTATCGAGCCATTCTCAACGAACCCACGTAACACGTGGTATTTTCTCTCTATGTGCTTGGACTTACTGTGAGCACGGGGTTCTTTAGCTTGTGCGATCGCTCCGCTATTGTCGCACCACAATAGTAACAGGCGATCCACTATGCTAGGTACCACATGCAGTTCTTCTAAGAACTTGCGTATCCAAACACCCTCCTTGGCAGCTTCTAAAGCCGCTATATACTCCACCTAAGTGGTGGAATCAGCAGTCGTGCTTTGCTTGGAACTCTTCCAAGTTACTGCGCCACCATTGAGCGTATAGACAAATCCCGAAGTAGACTTTCGGTCATTCACATCTGATTGGAAGTCCGAATCCATATAACCATCTACCTCTAATTCTCCAGGGCCGTAAATCAGTATCAAGTCCTTAGTCCGTCTAAGGTACTTCAGGACTGTCTTTACCGCCGCCCAATATTCCTTACCAGGGTTCGCCTGAAACCTACTCACTACGCTTACAACGTACGCTATGTTTGGTCGCGTGCAAAGCATCGCGTACATCAGGCTACCAAAAGCTGAAGCATAGGGGACTCCACTCATCTCTTGTCTTTGTACCTCGTTGCGAGGAGACATAGCATTTGAGAGATGAATCCCATGCCTCATAGGTAGGAACCATTTCTTAGAGTCGTCTATCTTAATCCTTTTAAGGACTTTATATAAGTAAAGGGTCTGGGATAAGCCAATTGACCATTTCGCCCTATCTCTAAATAGGCGTATTCCTAGAATATAGGTCGCTTCTCCCAGGTCTTTCATAGAGAATTCGGCCGAAAGCCAAGCTTTGACCTCTGAAAGTATCCCAATGTCGTTTCCTATCAAAAGGATATTATCTACGTACAATACTAGAAACGACACCTTGCTCCTACTGGCCTTCTTGTAAACTCAGGGCTCATCTTCGTTCTTTATGAATCCGTAGTTCTTAACTACTTCATCGAATCGAAGATTCCAACTCCTTGAAGCTTGTTTCAGTCCATAAATGGACCGATTCAGCTTGCATACCTTCTGAGCATCTGCATCTGACGTAAAACCTTTGGGTTGTTCCATATAGATCTCCACCTAGAGGAATCCATTCAGAAACGCGGTCTTTACGTCCATCTGCCAGATCTCGTAGTCGTGGTATGCTGCTATCGCAAGCATAATGCGAATGGACTTTATCATCACGACTGGTCAAAAGGTCTCCTCATAGTTAATACCCTCTTTTTGACTATATCCTTTCGCTACAAGCCTAGCTTTGTACGTTTCCACCTGTCCGTCAGATTCAATCTTCTTCTTGTAGATCCATTTGTTCCCTATCGGTCTAAAACCATTGGGTAGGTCTACAAGTGTCCAAACCTGGTTTGAATACATAGACTCCATTTCGGCTTGCATAGCCTCAAGCCACTTAAGGGAGTCTGTACTGGTAATTGCCTGGTCGTAGGTGACGGGATCGTCCCCGACGCATCCCTCAATCGCAGCATCCCCATGCTCGACGTGTACCATACCATATCTCTCAGGCATTTGAGATATCCTACTAGACCTGCACAATTGCGGCTGAGCCGGGTTTTCTGGAACGTCGTCTAACGACTCAGTAACAACTGGAGTTGATTCGTCGTTTAACTCACCAAGAGTTATTTCACGCCATTTACCGCCTTCGCTAACGAACTCATCTTCCATGAAGGTGGCGCGCAAAGCGACAAACACCGTGTGTTCGTCTGGAACGTAAAAGTAGTACCCCATTGAGTCCTCGGGGTAACCGACGAATCTTGCCATAATCGACCTTGATTTTAATTTGTCTGCCTGTAACCTTTTCACAAAGGCGGGGCAACCCCAGATCCTAATGTAATTCAGGCTTGCCTTACGATTATGCCAAGCTTCATAAGGGATCCTGTCGGCAGAACGGGTAGGTATCCTATTAAGGATATAGGATGCTGTCTCTAAAGCATAACCCCATAGTGAAATGGTGAGATCTGTGTAACTCATCATCGACCGAACCATATCCAAAAGCGTTCGGTTTCTACGCTCGGCTACGTCATTTAATTGTAGCGTGCCGGAAGGTGAGAACTGTATAACGATGCCATTTTCTCTGAGAAATGCATCGAATTCAAGGCTCATATATTCGTCGCCTCGAACTGATCGAACGGCTTTAATGACCTTGCCAGTTTGCTTCTCCACTAACGCTTTATACTCCTTGAACATTTCAAGAGCTTCGGACTTTTGTCTCATCAAATAGACAGTCCCGTAGCGGGACTGATCGTCCGTAAACGTAATGAAGTAGCGGCAATTACCTCGTGTCGTCACTCTAAACAGTCCGCATACATCAGTGTGGATCAAACCCAAGACTTCTGTAACCCTATTAAAAGTCCCTGTGAAGGGTGACTTGGTCATTTTGCCTAGGATGCAAGACTGACAAGTTGGGATCGAGCCTGACTTCGCTGTGCGAATCAGGCCGTCCTTTTCCATCTTGTCAAACTTCGCTTCCCCTGCGTAACCCAATCGTAGGTGCCAGGTGTATCGCTCGTTCGACCCCGTCGACGAGTTGGTAATTGCGTTTACAGTTTCCACCTTATTAGATTGACATAATATAAAACATTTATTAATGTCGCTTTTCTAACGATTTCATTTCTAAAATAAATATGGCAAACATCATCAATAAATCGAAACTCATAACCAAGTTTGCTCAAAACAGAAATCGAAACAATGTTCTTAAGCCCCTTGGGCAAAACCAAAACATCAGAAAGTTCTAAAGAATACAAAGATGATAAAGTCTTCGATCCCACGTGCATTGCTGCTACACTATGTCCGCTGCCGACGTTGATCGAGACTTCACCAGCTCGAAGCTTCCTACTTCGTTCCAGACTCTGGTTCAAAATACAAATGTGGGAGCTACCCCTGAGTCAAGTATCCATGAAGTAGAATACACAGAATAATTACCTTCGAAAACTAATTGCCTGCCTGAAGCGACAGACGACGCCTTCAGCTTAGGACAATCTCGATTCCAATGACCCAGCTGCTGGCAATGGAGGCACTCGTCCGTGGGCTTCGCGCCCAACTTCACAGCCTTCTTGGACTTCGCCTTCTTGGCGATTCTACCCTTAGACCCGCTGTGCTTGTTCGGCTTCTTTTTCGATCCCTTGGACCGAGTAACGTAACAAGTGCCACCTCCTTGCCCTTAGGACCCCTATCGCTGCGATACTGGGTTTGGGCTGCAACCAACTGATTAATCATGTCCGGTATTGAATACTCCAGATTATTTAGGTTGCAATTCAACACGAATAGGTAGGAGGGACTGCAGGTCTCGCTCAGTCGATTGAGCGTTCGGAGTCAAAGGCTCCTCAATGTCCAAGACATTTTCCAATTTTTTATAACCTGAGAACGATCCTCAGATTTCTAAGCCAGTCAACATAGTTTGGTCCCACCAAAGAATGTTTTTCCAAAAGTATTCATAATGCGTTTGTCATCATATAATATAGAAGAGAAAATAAATTGCAGAAAGATAAACAGATTGTTAGGATTTGAAGTGTTTAATCAGACTAAAACAGGACTTTGAATTTTCCGTCTGACTCCTACTATTTTTCTCGAAATCCTATCTCCCGTTAGGAATTTTGGAAACCTCGTTGAGTAGTTTTATAGTGGCGTTGATTTACCGGCACTGCATCAAACTAGCCTCAACTTAACAGTTTATTGGTACATTTGATCAGCCAGGTTCGTGTCCCACACAATTCTGTCACACAGAAGTTTCAACGAATTTGTCTCAGTCAAGGTCCCTCGGCCTGTAACTCAGACTTCTTGAGAATGACTGTCCAAGTGCTGCCTATCAACGTCCTGCTAACCTTCCACTTTTGAGTGAACTTCGCCTCCGTAGGATAACACTTTGTAAGAGGACGAAGAGTGGTTGGTTAGCGGCATTATAAAAAATGCATCCAAATACGTTCACATCAAATGCGAGGGTTTTAGCGCCGTAACTCGGTCAACCAAAACCGTACCCCTAAGTCGTAACATTTTTGGACTTGATAGACAGGAGCCCCGCCCCTTTACTCACTTGATATTTTAAAGTCTAAGTTCGGGAGAATACTCACAGTTAAAGAACGAGCACATTATGCACGATATCACGTTCGAAACCAACACCCACATAATAGACTTTAATAGTAAACCTAGTTTCAACCTATTAAAGTAAATGTGAAAGATCGGGAATATTTCTAGTTCTATCATATTTGTACAATAAGTAAATCTGTAAGTCTTCGGGCTTGTTTCGAACGGACACCTCAGACACCGTCTTGTTCATTCGTCTCGTCTCGATCGTCTCTCGTTCGGCCGTCAATCATGTACTACTATAGCCTATGACGGGGGGATCTTTCTCTTAAAACAACAAAGCCCATCTTTCTAGAAAAACTGTAAAGTACAATCCGGGGGGAGACCTTGTCACCCTTAACATATCACCCGGTAAAAAACAGAACCTAATCCCCAATCAATCACCATGTAATTCAAATATTACATGCATCACGATAATTTTACACAGATCCGAGCCTAAATCAACATTCGGGCTTTTATCAGATTTGGGCCAGGCCCATTGGGCTTCGAGGCTTGACCGCGCGACCCTAATCGCGACCGAGCCGGCACCGCCCACGCGGCCCGACCAAGCGCCGCACGCGCCCATGCGCGCGGCTAGCCAAGGGTGCCGCGCGCGTAGGCGCGCGTTCGAGGCCAGCGCTGCCCGCGCTGCGCGGGCGGCCAGGCCAGCGTGCCGCACGCGCCTGCGCACGTGGCCTGCCTCGCGTGTCGCGCGCTGGGCGCGGCCCTGCCTAAGGTGCCGCACGCTGCGTGCGGCCAGCAGCCTGCGCGCTGCGCGTCGCGCGCGGATGTACCCATGGCCGCGCCCTGCGCGCAGCCAGCCAGCGCCGCGCGCCGCGCGCGGCTGTGCCTGTGGCCGCACGCTGCGCGCGGCCAGCCAACACCGCGCGCTGCTCGCGGCTCTGCCCATGCCGCGTGCCCATGCGCGCAGCCATGCCCATGTCGCGTGCCCATGTGTGCGGCCAGCCATTGCCGCGCACTGCGCGCAGCCATGTCCTGAGGCCGCGCACTGCGCACGGCCAAGTCCCGAGGATGTGCGCTGCGCGCGGCCAGGGTTTGGGCACCGCGCGCTCCACGTGCGCGGCTAGGGCAGCGAGCCGCGCACCTTTGTGCGCGGCCCGCCTAGGGCGCCGCGCGCACCATGCTCGCGGCCAGCCTTTCCAAAGGCTTTTCTCGGGCTTCGTGGTCATAGTCCCGTGACTTAACTAAGCCTAAGGCTCTGATACCACTGTTGGGAATCCCGGTAGGGTCCCGAGGCCCTCGTTCCTTGAACGGCGGAAATTTAAAACTTTTTGGGATTCCCGCCTTTCCCTTGGACCGCTCGGTAATAACACGAGAAGATAAGCATGAAATAGAATGTGTTTTATAGCCATGATACCTTAACGAATACAAGACAATGGCGAGCTACGAATCCTTCGAATCCCCGGGATGTCGTATCCCTCTCCTAGCACCAATACGCGCACGAACGGGGCAAGATCTTCACGCCGGCATCACACGAACGTCACGGCCGAGAGATGCTTGAGGCGGCTAGACCAAAGCTCGGCTAAGATTCTCCTTCACCCACCACACGCGCCGCGCACCGTCGAGAGAGAAAGAAGAGAGATGAGAGACGAGAGAGATTGAGAGAGAGGAGAGGAAAAACCCTAACTTTTTCCTTATTCTTTAAAAAATGACATTTTCTTTATTTTTCAAAAAACAAAAACCCTTTTATACTAAGTAAGGGTGGCCAAAAATTTGAGAGGAGTGGGGAGAAAATTTCTCATCCACACCAAGCCATACCAAGTCTATTTGACTTGGTATTGGCTTACTTGGTCTTCTCTTTCAAATTCAAACTCAAATTTGAATTTGAATTAATATTAAAATAAATTAATATTTATTCTATATTTAGTATATGTAAATATATTATATCCAATATAAATATTTAAACAATTTTCGAAATTATACTATATAATAAATCGAAAATTATATATATATATATATCTAATAAATATATATATTTTATTTAATTCCAAATTAAATATTATTATTTTTCTAAAACAATAATAATGATTTAAGTCATATACTAAATATTAAATATCCAATATTATATTTCAAAAATATTTCGTGAGGTGAAAAGACCATTTTGCCCCTCACTTGATTTAACCAAGTTTTTCGGCCATTTAGGGTTTCGGCCAAGCCCCAAACCCTAATCTCTCAATCTAGGCCCCAACCTGCTCTATTCTCATATAGACGTTGTGTCGGTTGCCCTTTTTAAGCCCAACTCTCTTGGTTCGTCTCAACCGGCTCTGGGAGGAATCCAGGAGTTCGGTATTCACCTAGCCAGCCCCGTGGTACTGAACCGATCCCGAGTTGAGTACGAATAGGTATAATTCACGAACCGACTATAGATTGTCGTACTACGCATAAACCCTTTACGTTTGTCCCGGTCGAGTGAAAGTCACGCGTAGTCGAACTTACAGGACTCGACACTATGATGTTCGTGTCGGTGACATTTACCAAACTGCCCTCCACGACACTCGTGAGTCAATTATGTGCTCTGGCCAGAGGCTTAGGTAAATTCCCACACATCGAAACTACATAGGACGTTAACCTTGATTTTAATCAAGGCCGCAAATCCCGCTCAGCGGTATAATCGGCAATCACATCGAAAAGTTAAGACCGCATTTCGCCGCTGACCCATGCTACATGCAATTCGGGCCTAGCAAACTAGTGACTTATCAAGACATTAAGACCAACCCCGAGTTAACCCTTTCGGTCTAAGGTTCACGTAGACTACTATAATCAATCGATCGATCAGCGACTTTACCAGCGTGTGATCGTTCGATTACGAGTCAGTGTCCAAATACAGACAATCACCTGATTCATCTTGCATCAGTGTTACGAGCTCCCACTTCCCAAGTGAATGGTTGCCACAACCATTTTGGATCCGTCGACAAACGAGTCGTACTCGTCAATCCAGTCACCCTACTGGAGACTAAGACTTGTGGACTTAATTTAATATTACAGTATGTCAGCTTACTGGTGCCCCCTCTCTGGTCCCCACAGAATCAGTAACTGAACTGTAAATATTAGGGTTTTATTAATTCGTCTTATTACCCGACTGCAAGGTTAATTTATTTTAGACGAAGTAATAATCTGCCTTTGTATTGTTTGTCATACTAAAATCGACAATACAATAATTTCATTATCAAATAATTCAATTACAAATGTTAAACACATCAAAATTACACAAATGCCCTCGTACTATCTAATCCTCGTACGACATCTAGGGCATAAACCTCAACAGGAACAAGTAACAATCAAAGGACAACAAGACCTACTAATTTTTGGGGCGAGCCCGTTTCAATCGGTGGCGGCCCCCGAACAGCACGACGTGGACTTAGCGGAAGCGGAAGCGATCCCGTAGTGTAGGTGCCGAATTTTAAATTTTTATCATTTAAACTCGCACGAACACGTCCCGGGAACGGTCCGAGGACCCAAGCACCCCGGCCCGAGCCTCGGGAGACCATGGCTGTTCTCTGCCATGGTCCACGGCCAGTGGCACCACGGCCCATGCCCATGGACCAGCCTTAGCTGGAGATGGCAGCGGTGGACCTCGGCCGAAAACCGAAATCTCTCGTTTCGAACCCCGAAATGATTTCCGATCGATTCCAAACTTTATACCATGACTCCATACATGTCTTAAGACATTTAAATGGATCATTCGAGGTCATACAAGATCATTTGGGATTTATCAAATAAATCTAATCTAAAGGTTCGAACCATACCCTTGTTGCGCATGGCTAGTTCGTCACAGCACGACGTTCGAAAACGCAAAGCTTGAGCAAATCCTTCTTCGTCTCGGACTGTCCCGAGCAAGTTCAAAACGCCGATACGCTCTCTTTGGCACCTCGGAGCAACCCACGGATGGCTAGAGTTGCTAGGAGGAGGTTCTAACTTAGCTATGAAGCTTAGTTGAACTTGGATCAAACTTTTCTTTTTCTTTTGTTTCTCCCTCAAGATCCTAGATCTATTCTTGCTTGAAACCTCTTTCTTTTACATCTTCTCTTGCCCATTTTCGTTCTGTTAGGCCTAGAATATTCAACTAAACAAAGATTAAAACGAGTTTACCACGATTAGATGGGAAGAATCGAAGCTCGTGGGGTGTTGTGTGTTCTTGAGGGGCTTGGGTGGCTCCTTCTCTCTAGAAGCTTATCTCTCTAAATAGTTTTCACACAATACACACTTTATTATGTGTTAGGGTTTTAGTATTTATACCACAAGTTGGTATATAATACTTGGGCCCCCTAACAAAGCCCAATTACAATAAGCCTCTTATAAAGAGAATCTTTATAAATACACAACAAAGATAATTATAATTAATTGAACACAATAAAATATTCCTAACAATCTCCCCCTTTGTGTTCAATCGTCAATTCGGCATGGATTATCTTTGTGGGGCTTAGTGCATTTGCCTGAGTCCTAAAGGAATTTCCTCCTTGTCTTGTCTTTTGACCTCTTCTTTTTGGAGATCTTCAAGCTCACCGTGTCTTGATCTTCGCTTCTCGGCACCGCGTCTTCTTAATCTTCTTTGTAAGCTCGACTGGTAAATGCCGGAAGGGATTTGAAGTCGCTTGCCGAATTTCTTCTTTTTTTGTTCGATCTCTCCTTTCGATAATAGCGCAACTCCCCCTACTTTTGGTCAACCTTATGTTGGGATTGAGAAGTTCTCTTTGAAATTTGGAGAGACGCACACGAGGCAGCAACTTCGATTTTTGTAGTCCATGGTGTTCGCTTGATTCTTTGACGACGCTTGAGGATTTAGCGTTTCTGATCTATCTTGCAGTTTCGTCGTGGTGTTGCTCCCATTTTGCTTTAGTACTACTCCCCCTCATGAAGATCGAGTTGGGGAGATCGCCATGGGATGGGTCAAAATGAGGCATTATCTTTGGCAAGAAGATCACGTCGTCGGGACATGAGGATGGCGTTGGTAGGAACTCAGGTTAGGTAATAACCTGACGTAGCCACTAAGGCAGTCGTCAAGTCTTCTCCAATCTTCTTCTTCTCGGCGCCGGATTCGTCTTCTTCGAAGGAAGTTGTCTGGTTCGACCTCGAGGAAGCTTGTCTGGCTCCGGAAGAAGGTACGCGTGGGGTGTTAGGCTCCTTTGGAATGTTCCATTCAAGTGCAGGGGAGCCCGACTTCAGAGTGGTGAGCGCGGCGGAGATTGGGGGGTGGTCCGACCTGTTTGTTTATGCGTGTCCCCTTCTCCTCCTCATGGCGATTCGTGTTAACGAGATCGGCATGCTTGTGTAGGAAGATTAGGAGGACACAAACGACATGTCGGTGATGGTAATAACCAGACGGAGCCACAAAGGCAATTCGTCGTGTAAGAAACCGGGGTCACGAAGACTTCCCGTTAACATCGATCTAGGAGCTATGCTCGTAGACGATGGCCTGAAACCGTTGTTGCTTTGATGTTGCAACGGCAGGACTTCCTTCCGATCCTCGAATCATGTTGAAGCAAGACATGTCTACGGAAGTTCTAACTTGATCACAAAGATCAGGTGTTTAAAAGTGTATGTGTCCTAGAAAATATAAAAATATATGGAAAGTGAGGACACACTAGACTCGAGTGCGCAAGGAAGTGTGGTGGTGGGGCTGAGTACCACATAATTCAATATCTCCCGCTTCCGAGTGAAGCGGTGATAGAAGACGTGGTTCCCCGTGATTTCTGAAACACCTGTCTTTTGTGAGACAGACGAGTGGGTAAGGCTCGGTTGTGCACGCGCCGTTGGACCTATTGCGGCGACTTCTACCCGGGAGCTAATAAAATTAGCACCTGTACCTATGGGGGTTGGTCCGAATAATTTGTGAGATGAGGGAATCATGTAGCGTCGGTCTTTTCAAAAGGTTTTAATAGACATGGCTATAATTTTGACTGTCTCTCGGTGATGTTCCGGGGTTAGATTCAGTTGGGTTTGACTGAATCATGGGAACGAAGTCCTTGCATCCGGTAGGAAGTGGTGAGTGCTGCTTTGTTTGTCAGCAATCCGGAGCAGGTCGATTGAAGCGGGCACCGAGATTTGCATTTGTAGCCATCATCGCCTTTTGAAAAGAGTTGACCGTTGTAGGCTCGAGATTCTTCTTTTGAGGTCCATCTTCGGAGGTCGGAGGTAATCTCCATGAAGCTTGATGAGGAGAAAATAAGTTTTTTTTTTTTTTATGGCCTTGTATTTTTAATTTTGATGGCCCTTTTTTTTTTTTAATATAATATTAATCGTTATTAGTAATATGTATATTAGTATATATGGATATAATATATATTAATCGTTATTAGTAATATACATATTTCTATATTATATATTATATGATAATAGTATTATTTATTATTACTATTGTTATATGTATTATATTTATATTATTTATACATATAGATATATTTTATTTCTCCTTCTCAAAATGTGCTTCCTAAAAGAACTTGCTCCCCCTCAAAAGATGCTAAGTAAGATCGAAAAATCTACGAATCTCTTTCCCAAAATTCACGCATTTAAGGTTCGCTCCCCCTCAAAAATGTAACTATTGCTCCCTTTTAAGAAAATAAGGATCACTTCTCTTTTAAAAAATAAAAGAGTAGCTCCCCTCAAATTAAGCTCATTTTAGAGAAAAGAAATGGTATTTATCACTTCCGTGCGTAATATGCATTTTAAATTTTAAAATTTGGAAAATGCATATTTAAAATGTACCATTTTGAAAAAGGTATTTTTCAATTCAGCTCGTATGCGTAAGCAAATTAAAATTTTGAAAATTTGGTTAACGCATAATTAGAATGTACCTTCGTGTGGTTGCTCGCATCGTTAACCAGTCATGTATGTGGAGCAACCCGAGATACCATACATGCTAGGATTTTTGAAGTCGCTCACGCTGCATACCAGTCATGGTTGTGGAGCAACTTCCAGAATACCAACCATGCTGGAATGTTGTGGTTGCCCTCGTCTCGTACCGATCAGGAGTATGGAGCAACCATCCTAATTACTACTCATGACCGGGGTTTTGTGGTTGCTCTCGTCTCATACCAACCACGCGTGTGGAGCAACCATCATCGAATTACCACACGTGATTGGGCTCCTGCAAAACTTTATCGGGACTTTGGTACCCATTGTTGTATGGGTCCTCCCAAATTAGCAGAAAACAATTTATGCACATTTGGTTCAGATATACATCCTAAATCATCCTTTAAAGTCCTATTTAATTTGATTTCTGATTTATGAATCCAAGTTTGGTGAACCTTAGAGGGAAATGACAATTCAGCGCCGGTGAACGTGTGTCTAGGTTTAGAAGATCTGAAGATTTTTTCCCTAGCCAGTCGCAGAAGGTGTCTTTCAGACTTAATCTGGACCGGGTATTTCAAGTATGAATACGAACTTATCGCACTATATGCGTCATCAGATGATGAGTCGTATTGCCTACAAGAATTCACATCATTCACTCTATAATGATGAGGTATAAGCGTGGAAGTTCGCTTGCTTAAGCTTCGAACTTCTTTGCACGCTTTCATTTTAAGAGGAATAGGAGAGGGAAAATTTTGAGCATGTTCGACCTTAATTTTGGAAAATAATGTTGATTTTCCTTTCTCCTTCCTAATATTCTTTTGTTCCTTAGCAGTTTTACGCGTATTGCTTTTACTTTTCATTTCTGCGCCAGCCAAAGGTGATTTAGAATGCGTATTTGCTTTCGTCACCATTGACTTAGAATTATTAGCAAAAGTCTTTTCAGTTTTAGGAACAAAGGCGTCAGTTTGTGTTGCCTTATCCTGCTTAATGGAAGATATTTCTTTATAAGGATAATTTAAGACAGGTAGGGACGGGGAATTTTTGAGATTTGAGATCTCCTCTAGAAGTTTTTGCTTTTCTGCTCCGAAACCTACTCTTTCCGATTCCAGAGTTGCGTTCAATTCTGCAATTTTACTAGCAACATCTGGAATTTCCCAACAAGAGATAGGTTTATTAGAATGTAAACTATTTTCCCCGTTGGACGCTAAGTCTTTAGAGGAACTTTGGTCTGTTTGACCCTTTTTCGCAAGGATGCCCTCTAAGTGATGAACTTTAGAGTGCAATTTACTGCGTTCCTCAAATAAAAGTTTAAAACTACTCCGCGAATTGCTCAAATCAGACAGATAATTATTGCGTTCGAGTTCGCAATTGTTTAATTTATTTGTTAGTTCACTAATTTGAGCTTTTAATTTTACTTCTTGAGATTCAAGATTAGTGATTTTCTCACGCGCGTTTTCTAAATGGCAAGTAAGACTACCTCTTTCTTCTAAACTCTTGACTAAGCATTTGTAATTATTATCTAGTCTACTCTCTAACTCACTTATAGTCTTTTCGTGACTTATAAGTTGAGTTTGGCCTAGCTTAGAGGAATTTAGGTTCTTGGTTAGCTCACAAACGTTAGTTTCTGAGCTAGCTAATTTTGATTCAAGACTAGAAATAGTTTCTAGTGCACTAGCTAACTTAGTTTCTAACGCTTGGGTTGTCCTACGTTCGTGTTTATGTTCACGACGCATGGTTTTATAATCTTCCTTCAAAGAAAGAAAAGCTTTATATAAATCACTCTCGTCAAAGCTCATCTCAGAAGTTGCGGAAGTAGAATCCATAATTTTTAAAATTTTAAAATATTACCATTTTTTTTTAATTTAGTTGGATACGCGATCGTTAACGCGTTGTGTAGATTTGATAATTTTTGGCTTTTGAAAAATTCAGTTCCGAAAAGTTTTGGTGTGTCGATAAAAGTCGTGAAGTTTCGAAAATTTTAAGTGTCGAAAACTTTTTGGGGTGTACCGAAAAGTTTTGAAGAAATGTCGAAGAACTTCAAAAATGTTACCAAGAACGTTTTCTACAATATGCCAAAAAATTTTTGAAATAAATATAAAGATTGGCTTTTAAAAGTTTAGTGCCGAAAAGTTTGATTTATCGAGAAATTATTGTGAAGTTCCGAAAGATTTTAGATGTCGAAAACTTTTTGGTGTATACGGAAAAAAAAATTTCGATGTGATTTCTGAAGAATAGTAATTTTCGAGCTTTTATTAATATTTTAATTTATTTATTTATTAATAATTAATTTTTTTATTATTATTATTTTTTTATTTTTTTTGCGTAAACTTTCTACAGTACCTACCGAAAACTTTTACTTTTTTTTTTTTTTTTTTTTTTTTTTACGAAAACTTTAGTACCGAAAAGTTTGAATTTTTTTTTTTTATTTAGTTTTCGATGGCAAAGTTGTAATTAAGTTTTTTTTTTTTTTTTTTTTTTTTTTAACTGTAGCTGCGAAAACTACTGTAGCACCGAAAACTTTCTGCAGCACTGTAGCACCGAAAACTTTCCTGTAGCAGCGAAAAGTTACTGTAGCTGCGAACAAAATAAGCTATTTTTCGATCCCGAACACAAAATTTAATCAAATTAGCCCCGGGTAAAGATCAAAACATGTATATTCTAACTCCTAAACACTAAATCAAGCACAAAAACACCAAAACATGTCAAATTTTTCGATAAATTTCGAAGAACATGCGATGAACACCGAAAAATAAAACGAAAAATTTGACTCAAATCTTAACGCGCGTGGCTCTGATACCACTTCTTAGGCCTAGAATATCCAACTAAACAAAGATTAAAACGAGTTTACCACGATTAGATGGGAAGAATCGAAGCTCGTGGGGTGTTGTGTGTTCTTGAGGGGCTTGGGTGGCTCCTTCTCTCTAGAAGCTTATCTCTCTAAATAGTTTTCACACAATACACACTTTATTATGTGTTAGGGTTTTAGTATTTATACCACAAGTTGGTATATAATACTTGGGCCCCCTAACAAAGCCCAATTACACTAAGCCTCTTATAAAGAGAATCTTTATAAATACACAACAAAGATAATTATAATTAATTGAACACAATAAAATATTCCTAACACGTTCTCATAGTGGTATATTAGCTAAAACATGACAAAACATTCAACTACCATGTAGTTGATATGTCATGTAGTAGTTGAGATGCTTTTTGTCATGTTTTTCAACCAAAAAAGCATCTCAACCACTCCAAACCACTCCAAAAACGTGAATGGTTTTAACCAAGAGTAAGTGGCACTTAAATTAACCTTTAACCAAGTCTAACCCATGCAAAGATTTGAGGTTTTGCAATTGGGCCCTTGGAAAAATCGAATTAGTTCGATTGAGTCCGAATGATTATAATTTGATCAAATAGATCCAATCCAATTAATCTAAATTCTAATCACTTAGTTAATAAATTAAGTACTTGATCCATCACAAGTCTTAATCATTCCCGAGATCAAATTCAGAATTTAACTAAGTGTCTATACCCCGTATAGACGTGCCACTGCGTCAACGAATTCTCAATTCGTTACGCACCTTTGAAAAGTTTGTCCCGACCAATAGAGATTGTAATCCTTTTTAAGCGTGACTCACTTGGTTCGTCTCAACTAGCACGGGAGGTATCCGAGAGTCCGGTATTCGCCTAGCCAATCCCGCGGTACCGGACAGATCCTAATTGAGAACGAATTTTGATCCAATCTAAATTCTGTCGAACCGACTATAGATATTTGTTGAATATTCTTATGCCCTTCACATGCGTCCCGGTCGAGTGAGAGTCATGGTTAACGTCAAACTCACTGAACTCAACACTATGTTATAATTGAGACTGTCGCGATTACAAAACTACGCTATGTGTCTCACACAAGCTAGTTTATATTGCTCCGACCGGAGGCTTAGTAATCACCGTCCTCAATTATCTCATAGGACGTTAACCTCATATATGAGGTAGTGAATCCCGAGAGCACTCAAAGCCCGGCAATCACCTCCGTAAAACCAGCTGCGTTTTGCCGCTGGCCCATACCCTTTATTAGAGCATTTAACGGGCCTAGCAAACTAGCGTCAAACCGAAATCACGGAAGCAAATCCGTCACTGAGCCTAATGGTCTAAGGCTGCTATAGTCTTCGTTCGATCGTTGACATCCCCGCGTTAAGCCACGGGATCGAAACGAATATCGAGCCATGTGTTCGAATACTCCGATGCCCCGATCGGCAATATTTTCGTCACGACCTCCCATCTTTCCAAGATGAACGATAGACACAATCGTTGCGTTGGAGCCGTCAGCGGACAAGTCGTAATTGGTAATCTAGTCACCCCACTAGATTTCTAAGACTTGCGAACGTTTATTTAGTGTAGAGAATAAGATCCGATCGGTGTCGCCTCTCTCATCCCATGAGAATCGATCGATCAACTCGTGCACAAGGGTTTTATTTATTTACCGCACTACCGGAAGCTAGTAGACTTTAAACTCGGTTAATAAATAACGAATGCCTCAAATTAATAAAATAAAATATTTTATTAATTAAACGGCTACAATAAACCATTTATATTTTTCGAACTAATACAACATGGGTCACCCTATTCAACTCAGTCCTCTGAACGGCATTCCGAGGGCATACCTCCTAACACTAATGTGGGTTAAAATTAAAATGTTAAAAAGAAATAAAAAGGTAGTACATAGTAGGGGTGTTTAAATTTCGGATAAAAGCGAAAAAATCGGTCGAACCGAAATTTTCGGTTCAGTTAATTCGATTTTTCGGCCGGTTTTGATTTTGAATTTAGAAAATTTCGATTTTTCGGTTCTGTTTTCAGTTTTCAGAAAAAATAACCGAAATAACGAAATATATTTAATTATATATTATTTATGTTACACAAGTTTAAAACTTGTAATTTATGAAAGTGAATTTATTTTAAATAAATAGGCTCATTAATAGTTATAGCGATAATAAAGCCCAACAAAATAATTATATTTTTCATTAAAAGTTATTAAAAATTATAATATTTATTTTATAATGCACTATGTTATAATATATATAATATAGATGTTATAAAAAGTAATTCGTATATACGCACACATATGAATTAAAATCTTTAACGGTTAACCGAAAAAACCGAATGATAGTGTAAAAAACCGAACCACCAAATTAAAATGGATCGAATATCGAATTAGGCATCTGTAAAGCCGACAACCAAAAAATCGAACCAAAACTTTAAAAAACAGGACCGAACCGTCAAATAGTAGATACCAAAAAAGATGAAGATTTCGGGGATAGACTTTGAACTTTGACCATTTTTATCACAATATATATATATATATATATATATATAAACTGCTGTTTGATAACGATGAGATAGATTTGTTTTTGTGAAAATGAGAATCTAATATGCACTTTAGGGACACCGCAAAGATACTATCTTTAAAAGATATACATTTCCTTCAGTAAGATGTGAATTTATTTACGATATAAAATTTTTAAGTTTACACTTACTAGATAGATCTAAATCAAGAATTCAAACCAAAATAATATTATTTATCAACTGTTGTCTTTCTATTCTTATATATTAATATATTAAGTTGAGTTTACATGTGCACTGGTTGATATGATGTTGCACGACACAACTTTGCGACATAACCTTTCCAATTGATTGATTACATTGGGACACAACATTTGGAAATATATTTTCTCTAATAGACACGATCTTTTCAAAGATACGGCTGTTCATTTAAATAATATTATTATATATATTATTATTTATACACAACATATCCATATATTTGTTGGGATTTAAACTAATCGACCGACTCGATTCAACCGGCCCAAGATAATTTCGACCCACAATACGAAACGTAAAGACGAACAAAAGACAAGAATTTTTAACGTGGTTCCGATTCTTGAACGAACCGTACATCCACGGGAAGAGAACTTTTATTGATCTAGAGATTACAGAATGTTTATAATCATTTATCCTATGATTACACACTCTTTTCTCTAATCACTTCTCCCCTCAGCAAAGAAGATGAAGAACTATTTTCTTTTCACTCTCTCCTTTGCTTGCATAGAAGTTTCGCACGTTCTCTTTTCAACTGCCTGCAACTTGGGATAATATATCTTACCAAGTTTAGAACGGCTAGATTCCTTTCTCATGAAATTGCTGTTGCTACAAGCAATTTCTTTAGTTCCTTTTTTTTTTTTTTTTTTTTTTTTTTTTGGGGAAATTTCCGTGTATATATATATATATATATATATATATATGAAAGAGTACATCGTACAAAGGCGCCTACCACAACACGCCACAAACGTCTAATAGCCGCACATTGCAAAACACACTTTGCAGCTGTGCCAGTGAGACGTAAACACACTAAATCAACAACGCATGCAACCAAACTATCAGGAGAAGGGATAATACCCTCCCGCCAACACCGGTTCCGCGCCATCCAGATATGATAAACAAGCGAAGCAAGAAGGTGCCGATTCGCAGCGAAAAGAAGGTGAGCCCGCCTCTAGCGCATAGCTGCCCAAGCAATGCCGTGCTGCCACTCCGCATATGGCCAGGCCCACCGAACCTGACGACGAAGAAGGCTAAGGCAGCGGCGCGAAAAGCGACAGTCAAAGAAAAGGTGCTGAACCGTTTCGACGACCGACTCATCGCAAAAGACACAAGCCGAAGTTCCCGCACGCTGAGCCACCCATGGCTTATCGCGCGTCGAGAGACGCTCACGGATAGCCAACCATAAAATAAACTCATGTCGGGGGACACGTAGCGGGCCACCAAAAAGAGAAGCCCAGGCCACAGGCTGTCGCCTAGTCCGAATCGTCTGCCTAATCAAGCTAGCGGTCGGCTGACCATCAAAGGAACCTCTCCAAACGAAAGCGTCCGGTCGGTCCGGATCAACCGAAGGCAGCTCCGTGCTGAAGTCAAGAAACTCCATCGTGGTCTGGGCCGGCCAGTCCCACCCCTCCGAAGAAATCACCTCAGATAGGCGTGAGCGAGTGGGTAGCCCCATCGCAATAGGACCACGTGGAAACCGGTCTAACAAAGCCCCCGAGAAAAGCCAAGGATCCTCCCAAAGCCAAATAGAGGAGCCATCCCCAATCCGAAAGTCCACAAGCCGTCTGAACTCATGTCTTAGGTGCAACAACTTCCGCCAACTCCACGACGTAGTCGGCGACACAGGGATAGTCCAGAAAGAGCGAGAGCGGAGTCGCTGACTATAAATCCACGCCACCCAAATAGAATCTCTCGGGCGAGTGACTAAACGCCAAAGAAGCTGAAGGAGCAGCATCCTATTATCAGTAGCCACCGAGCGGAGACCCAAGCCACCTTCCTCCCGAGGAAGGCATATATCGTCCCACGCAACCTTAGCAGCCGAGCCGCCCCATAGAAAATGGCGAAACTTACCCTCGAGGGCACGAACAATACCCTTCGGCAGCAGAAACAACCCCAGACCAAAAAGGATGCAGTGCCTGTAGGACCGACTTAATCAGTTGAACCCTCCCAGCATAGGAGAGGGACTGATTTAGCCAACCGCCCAAACGGCCATCCACCTTATGCAGCAGCGGTGCGCAGTCCGACAGGGACAACCGAGAAGCCAAGAGAGGCACCCCAAGATAGCGAACTGGGAGTGCAGCTAAGGGGAAGCCCAAAATGGGCTGCAGCTGCTCGAGCAGACCCTCAGCGCTCCTAGAAAGAAACATGGAGCTCTTAGTCGAATTAGGCGCAAGACCGGACAGGACCGAGAAACGATCCAACGCAGCCTTAAACACCCCCACAGACACCGCATCAGCCCGACAAAACAAGAGAAGATCATCAGCAAACATCAGCATGGGGAGCGACAAATCAGCACACCGCCAGTGATAACCAAACCGAGGCTCCTCCTGAATACACTTAGCCACAATACCATGTAAGACCTCCATAACCAAAGTGAACAGATACGGGGAGATCGGGTCCCCCTGACGAAGTCCACGACGACCCGAGAAGTAGCCAGATGAACGGCCATTGACGTTAATGGAAAACGTCGTCGTCGTTATGCAGGCGCGAATCAATTCTAACTATTTGGCTTTGCTCTCACAATTCTCTAGCTAAATTTTTTATTCCTACCAAAAGATTTCGTAGATTGGTTAATAAGAAAATTACTAAGCATGACCTGAAGTAAATCGCCTATCAAAGTATATTTAGTTACGTGAAATTCAAAATTATAAATTTTAGTCATGTTTAGATTTGAAAAAGGTTTCTATCGAATGATAAGAAAAATATTCAAACTCAAATCTAAGTTCCCATCTCGATTTGAATTGATCAGGAATATATTCAAACTCAAATCTAACAAATGGGGGAGAATAATTTAATATAAAATACGGGAAAATAAAATGTATATTAAATAAAAAGTTCGGCAATTCGGGTCGGTTCAATTAATCGATCATAAACCGTATCGAGCGGAAATTTTTCAGTTATTAAAAATGAAAACAGAATAGAACGGTACATACATTTCCCACAACATTAAACTTGTCTTCCAATTTACAGTAGAATCTTGATAAATTAATACTCGATTATTTAATACTCTTTAAGATAATATTTTTAGTCAATCCCGACTTGAGGATAACGTAGTAAATTAATAAGTTCTTTAAAATTATAAGATAATACATTTTTGATAATTTCAATAGACCGCATTTAAAATATAAATTAATAATTTTCTATATACTACATAATATTATATGAATGAATTACGAAAGTTTCTTCTATTGAGAAATCATATGTATATGATTTGTTTGTATTATCATATTTTGATATTGTATTTATATCGGAAATATTTTTTAATATCCATAAAGTAAAACATTGAATATAAGAAGCATAATAAGGTGGGAGATTGAATGATTCTTTTAAATTTGGTCATTTATTTGATTTACGAAAAATAACTAAGTGTATGTTTGAAATGTGTTTTTAAATTGAATATTTCATTATAAATTAATAAAATATTAATTAATATCAATTAATAATTATTATTTTATAAAACTCTTTTAATTAATAAATTTTAATAATTCCATGAATATTAATTTATAATAACTAGCGCAAAAATAGAAGAAAAAAAGAAAATCAGCTGGCTGATGAAAATAATTGCTATGATCGAATAATATTTAAGCAAAGTCACAAATTTGGATCATTTGCATTGTACCTTGCAGAAGACATGACAACATCGTTTTCCAACATAAAAACGAAAGAGAAACATATATAGTAACTTTTTTCAACCTTATAGTCTCTGGCTTTTAATTTTTCGCGCGCCATTCAATTCAACCTTACAGCCGCGCCGCAACGGCGCCATGACGAGCGTTAGGAGCATCCCACTCGGCGACTACGTGGCTGCAAGTTATTTCGCTGAGCGAACGGCAACCACTTAGTGCCATCGCTAGCTCGAGCTCGTCGTGCAGCATCTGAAGCGCTTTTCTTACGCCGGCCTCTCCAAATGAGGCCAAGGAGAAAACCACGGGTTGGCCGATCTACAAGAATTTTTGGAATTTGCAACGTTGAAGTAAACTTGCTATAAATAAAAGTAAATTACGGAGACGAAATACATATATAATGATTTTACGTGAAAAATTCAAATATTTATTCAATTACAAAAGTTCATGAGGAATTCACGACATTAAACAAAAAAAAGGCTTAATTTATTTTTTTAGTCACGTATATTTGGGGGAAAGCCATTTTAAGGACACACCCTAGGGGGTGATAATTTGAGGAAAATAAGTTTCGAAATTGAAGGAACTTGAGCTAAATTAAATATTGCAATTTTAGGACTATAAGTTTTGAAGAAATTTTAGGTCAATAAATTTCAAAATCGAACCAATGAGGACGTCCTTAAATTGCTTCGATTTTGAAATTTATTGACCTAAAATTGCAATATTTAATTTAGGTGTCCTCAAAGTACTTTAATTTTGAAACTTATGGTCGTAAAACTGCAAATCTTTAATTTTGGTGTCATTATAACGTCATCACTCAATACATGACCAAAAATATAATTAAGTAAAAAAAAATCGTGTCACTCATAAAATATTTCAAATGAAGCAATAGCTTTAGTATACTTACAAAGACGCCGGAAGCTCCGAGCGCTAAAGCCTTGAAGACGTCGGTTCCACGCCTGACACCTCCGTCCAAGAACACCGGCGCACGGCCTTGTGCGGCTTTAACTACCTAACGTTGGCCGCCAAAAAAAAAAAAAAAACTAAGTAATTAACATAAAAAAAAGAAAAATTAATGAAGGCAAGTGAGCTCACACCTCTTCAAGAGCCATTATAGTAGCGGGGACGTAGTCGAGCTGACGAGCTCCATGATTAGACACGATAATTCCGGACACACCGTACTCAATGGCTATTTTCGCTGTAAGAAATCACATGTTTTTTTTTTGTATGTGTTCGTCTATTACTGGACAGTAAAATTAACAGAGAAAAGATTAGCGGTAATGAGTCCTAAGATCTTACTATCTTCGGTTGTGAGCACACCCTTAACTATGGTCGGCAATGAAGTGATCGACTGTAGCCACTTCACATCCTTCCAGCTCAAAGAACGATCGACTTGACCCGCAACATACGAAGCTAACCCCGAGTCATCAGTCTTAAATCAGACATATAAGAGCAAAAGAGTTCCAGCAGATTGTTAACTAAGGTAGGTAGGAATCCCGAGAGCCTAACAATTGCTACGTTTTTTTTTCTTTTTTCGAAAGACATTTCGACTTACTCTGTTGATTTTCCCGAGGTCCAACCCTTGGAAGTTCTTCAGTGTCAAACCCTGCGGCAAAGTGAACCTGCCAAAGAGCCCAAAAAAAAAAGCTTTTTTTGTTATAATCATTTCTATGTTTGATGTCTGAATAGAAAAACTCTTTTGACCTGTTTTTGATGTCTGCTTCTCGCCTTCCCAGTCTCGGGGTATCCACAGTTAGCACAATGGCCTTAAAGCCCGCCCTCTCGGCTCTTTTCACAAGCTGTGTCACGACGCTTCTGTCCTTATACACCTGACGAGTATTAGCAAGCAGTAAGAACTCTGTTGAAAGAGATGTAATAAGATGTTAAGACTAAATTCGATTCAGAAACAGAATAACTTTCTAAACAGCCATTTCTGTGAATCATTATTATATCGACAAACTCAATATGCAATAAAGACGACGGTCGCCAAGACAAAAACCGAACCCCGGGCCCAGTTGATGCGACTTCCTCTACGCTCCAAGTAGCCCAAGACGATAATGTCTGAAGAAGGCCGTAATCGAGACATTATCAGCATTTAAGAGACATTATAAATTCTATCTGTTACTTATTAAGGAATCAAAATGTAGCAGACAAAGATGATAAAGATGTTAACTTTATATTGAACGAACTTTTGTATATTATTGTTGTGGATATTGTATTTGTGGAGACTAGCTGAACTCGATTGTGAGAAGACAGAGATCTTGACCAAGATACCAAGTTATTTCTCTGCTTGTTTTTAATCATGCTTACACGTTGAATATTAATACTGCCATATGATAATTCTAGATTCAACTGAAAACAATAAACTATTAATTGTCATCACAGAATAATATGATGTCTCTTAGAATGTCTCAGAAGTTTGACTGTCTCTTCGATATTGCTTATCCAATTGAGCTTAATTTCTTCAAACATCCCCGCCTAAGCTCGATTGTCCTTTTCTCGTACTCCAAGTCTGCTCTTAAGCCTTTCAAATGGTTCTAACGGTAGTGCCTTGGTGAGTATATCAGCTATTTGATCTCGACTTGCAACATATTCAATTTCTACCTCACCATTTTTCACGTGCTCCCTTATAGAATGATATCTGACGTCTATGTGTTTGCTTCGTTCATGGTGAACCGGATTCTTCGTCAATTCGATTGCTGATTTGTTGCCAACTCGTATCTTGGTAGCTTTTCGTTGCTCCAGTCCGACCTCTTTCAGTAATTTACGTAGCCACATTGCATGACTGACACACGATGATGCCGCCACATATTCTGCTTCGCATGTTGACAGGGTTACTATCGACTGTTTCTTGGAGGCTCAGCTGAAAGTTGTATTGCCAGCAAAAAACGCAAAACCAGTCGTGCTTTTGCGATCGTCCGTGTCTCCACTCAAGTCACTGTCGGAATATCCTTCGATCACGAAGTCGTCTGTCCAGGGATAGAACAGCCCATGTGTAGCCATCTTCTTTAAATATCGAAATATTCGTTTTACCGCCTTCCAGTGCGTGGCTCTTGGATCTTCCATATAGCGGCTTACAAGACCAACTCCGTAAGAAATGTCCGGCCTTGTACTAGTTAAATACCGTAGGCATCCTACAACACTCCGATACATGGTTGCATCCACTTTTTCTGCTTTGTCGAACCTGGACAGTTTTGTCCCGCACTCCACAGGTGTGCTTGTCGGGTTGCATTATTTCATTCCGAATCTGTCCAAGATCGCATGCGTGTATTGTTCTTGTGATACAAAAATTCCTCTCTTCTCCTGCTTCACCTCGAGTCCCAAGAAGTACGACATTTTTCCTAGATCGCTCATTTCAAACTCGGTAGTCATCTCGTGCTTGAACTCTTCGATCATCTTCTCGTTATTTCCTGTAAATATTAAATCATCTACGTATAAAACCACATATACGATATCCTCCTTTCGCACCTTCACGTACAGAGAGTGTTCGTAGGGGCATTGCCGAAATCCTCCATTCTTGAGGTATGTTCGATCCTTACGTTCCAAGCCTTCGGTGCTTGTTTTAATCCGTAAAGAGCTTTCTTCAATTTTAGTACCTTCTCTTCTTGTCCGATTTGCTTGAAGCCGGGAGGTTGCTCGGCATAGACTTCTTCTTCTAGTGTTCCATTTAAGAACGCCGATTTGACGTCCATCTGATATATTACCCATTTTCGATAAGCCACCATCGACATTATCAGTCGGATTGTTTCCATCCTCGCAACCGGTGCAAACACTTCTTCATAGTCGATCCCAGCCTTTTGTTTATAGCCTTTTGCTACGAGTCTTGCTTTATATCGTTCCACTTCTCCTTTAGCGTTTAGTTTTTTCTTGTATATCCACTTCACGCCGATTGCTTTCTGTCCGTTCGGTAAGTCAGCGAGCTCCCAGGTCTTGTTTTCGTGATGGCTGCCATTTCCTCCCTCATTGATGTTCTCCACCTTTCGTCATTTGTGGCTTCCTCAAATGTAATATTTTCTGCATCTGCGAGTAGGCATATGAGATTCATCTCATTCGTCGTTTGATAAAGATCTTCTAAGGTCCTCGTTTTTCTCTGTTGCGGTTCATCTTCTTCATCCGAAACAGTGTCTTCAGATCCGTTATCTGCTGCTCCTGTCTCCTCTTCATCTGATGGATCTGCCAATAGAGCTGGTATCGTTCCGCTGTCCTTTTCGATGTGTGCTCGTCCCGTGTCCCAGTTCCACTGGCTATCCTCGTCAAACTGTACGTCACGACTTACAATAACTTTATTAGTTTTCGGGTTAAAGAGATTGTAAGCTTTTGACCTTTCATCGTATCCAATAAAAACAAGCTTGACACTTCGATCTTCTAGCTTCGTCCGCTGTCCATCTGGAATGTGCGCATATTCTACACTCCCAAAGGTTCGTAGATGCCCGACAGAAGGTTTTTGTACCGCACCATGCTTCCTGTGGAGTGATATTTCCCTTCAAACTCGCTGACGGGCAGCGGTTTTGTAAGTATACTGCACATCGAGTTGCTTCTGCCCAAAACTTCTTCGACATTCCTTTATTGTTCAGCATACAACGGACCATATTGAGAAGTGTCCTGTTCTTTCGCTCCGCTACTCCGTTTTGTTGTGGTGAGTATGGGGCCGTGAGATACCTTCTAATCCCGCTGTCTTCACAAAATTTCAGAAACTCTCTTGGGCCTCTGTCGGATCTAATAGCCTTAATCCGCTCCCCACTTGCGTTCTCAGCTAGGACTTTAAACTTCTTAAACATTGCAAAAGTTTCTGATTTTTCTCGTAAGAAATATATCCAAGTTTTTCTAGAGTAATCGTCAATAAAAGTCAGGAAGTAACGATGCTTACTGAACGACTCCGGGGTAATAGGTCCACATATGTCCGTGTGAATTAGTTCCAAGACTCTTTTTGCTCGAAACGTGCTTTCCTTCGGAAAAGGATTCCTTGCATTTTTTCCAACGATGCAGCTTTCACACTTACCATCCGTAGTTCCTAGATGTGGCATGCCGTTTACGATAGTCTTGTTTGCTAGATCCCTCACGCTGGCGAAATTTAAGTGCCCGAACCGTTGATGCCAAAGTCTCACTTCACTGTTTTCGGTCACCTTTAGACATTTCTCCTGAACGTGTTCGATCTTCAGTTTAAACATTCGATTTTCAGTCATACTTACCCGTGCCACCAGTTGTTTATTGTTGTCTCTGATCTCCATCATATTATTCTTCATAATTATCGTGAAGCCCCGTTCAATTAATTGCCCCAAGCTGAGTATGTTGCTCCTCATTTCTGGCACGTAGTAGACATTAGATATGTATTTGTGGTCACCGTTCTTGCATCGAATCTTTACTCTTCCATGACCTTCGACTTTAACTTTGGACGCATCGCCAAAGGTTACTTGTCCTCCCTTTGTTTCTCGTATCTCCTCGAACATATCTCGATTGCCACTCATATGGTTGCTCGCTCCAGTGTCCAAATACCATGTTTGTTCGTCCCCCCGAGCTTGACTTCTTTGCTTGCCAGCAATACCACTTCGTCATTATTGTTCGTTTTCTTCTCGGCGAGATTCACATTTTCGTCTACCTTCTTTTCAGCATAGCACTCTCTTGCAAAGTGACCATATTTTCCGCAGTTATAACATTCGATGTTTTGTCTATTCGATCGACCGCCTCATCCTCGGCCGCCTCTTCCACCTCGTGTATTATTGTAGTTGCCTCTTTCTTCTTTTTCTCCTTGTCCACGACTGCGGCCTCTTCCTCGACCGCGACCTCTATAGCTTCCTCGACCTCGACCACGACCTCTTCCACGATCGTCGTAGGTTGTTTGTTCTTCTTTAAACGTGGCCTTTGCTTGCAATGCTTCCGTCGTCTCTCGTTTCTTGGACGCCCTTCTCTGTTCATGTGCCTCTAGGGAGCTTGTCAACTCATTTACTGTCATTTTAGATAGATCTTTCGACTCTTCGATGGCACATACAATGCTGTCAAACTCTGTGGTTAGCGATCGCAGAATTTTTTCGACTATTCTGTTCTCTGGTACTTCTTCACCATTCCTTTTAAGTTGATTTGCTATGGTTTCCACCTTCGTAATGAAATCTGAGACATTCTCTGATTCTTTCATCCACAACATCTCAAACTCTCTCCTCAGAGTTTGCAGGCGAATCTGTTTGACACGTTCAGCTCCCTTGTATGCGCTTTCAAGTATATCCCAAGCTTCCTTCGATGTCTTCGCTTCTGCTATTTTCTCGAAGCCCGATTCGTCTACTGCCTGGTAAATAAGATACATGGCAACTTTGTCTTTCTTGCGCGTCTGCCTCAGCTCTAGCAGTTGGGGTGCATGGAGATTGGTTGTCGTTGCCGGTTCGGTATAACCATTTTCAACCAAGTCCCACGCATCTTGAGATCCTAGGAGAGCTTTCATGTGTATCGCCCATTTTTTGTAGTTGGTTTTTGTAAGCTGCGGGCATGATATTCTCGACATGAATCCGACACCTCCAGTGGATGTATTTCCGTTTACCATTAGGCTCTGATACCACTTGTTAACTTTATATTGAACGAACTTTTGTATATTATTATTGTGGATATTGTATTTGTGGAGACTAGCTGAACTCGATTGTGAGAAAACAGAGATCTTGACCAAGATACCAAGTTATTTCTCTGCTTGTTTTTAATCATGCTTACACGTTGAATATTAATACTGCCATATGATAATTCTAGATTCAACAGAAAACAATAAACTATTAATTGTCATCACAGAATAATATGATGTCTCTTAGAATGTCTCAGAAGTTTGACTGTCTCTTCGATATTGCTTATCCAATTGAGCTTAATTTCTTCAAACAAAAGATGATGCTGAAAACTGAACCATGATTGTTCCAGCAGCTGATGCAGCTCTAGCAGTTGCATATTCCCCTGCAGAAGGCAAAGGCTTTTCCATTTTATCTAAATTTCAATGCGAATAATCATCGTACATTGCACACACGCTAACTCTGCGGTCTATGTGAAAATAACGTCTTAATATCTTTGAATAAAAAAGAGAGTAATTACCATTGGGGTGGGCCATTTTTTGCATAGCAGTCGGCACGATCATAATCGGCATGGATATCTTGAATCCCAACACGGTGGTGGTCGTATCGATCTTGCTTACATCGATCAAAACCCGAGGCCGAAACCTAATACGTAGACAGACATAGCAATTTAGAAGGGACAATAAATCAAACAGGTGAAGGTTAGACATAAAATCGAACCAAGGAAATTCTTTGATTTATATGTTGTCTTATCGATTCAATTCTCGGACGAATAATCTCAGCACTACATAGTAAAGAAACAAATAGCCAAAGATCTTATGGTATTTTCACTATTTAGTGATGATTATTGATCATTTAAGGGTTAGGGAAAAGCTCAAATCCTTACAAAATTCTTGAGAATGCATTTCTGTTCTCTGCTAGCGTCCGCTGATCTTCTGCGCCCGACGCATAGTAATCGTACACCATTTTTGGTAGTTTTTCCTTTTTTTTTTGGAATTTTCCATATATACGTAATAAAAGATACAAGCTGAAAGGAAAACGGTAACAGGCTACCGTGAACAAGCAAATCACCAAGCTACACACCAAACTCTACGTAAGGCTATAAGCTGGAAACAAAAACGAGAATGAAGAGTAGAAAGTCGTAAACAAGCTAGTCGCACAACCTCTTCAACCACTCGTTCCGGTCTGCTATTCCTGCCTTCACGCCAGTGCCTGTTCCGTTCCATCCAAATGTGGTATACAGTAGATGCAAGTAGATGTCGTAAAGCCATATTGGCCAAGTGATCGCTACGCCAACGCGAGAAAGCCCAAGAGATACCGCGCTTCCACTCTGGAAATGGCCAGCAGAATCGAGTCTTCCTACGGAGTAGGGTGATGCACCTTTTCGAGAATAGGCAATCAAAGAACAAGTTGTTCACCGTCTCAGTCACCTGGGAGTCACAGAGAATGCAAGTAGAGGATCCTCCAATCTGCGCCACCCAGGCCTTGTCCTTGGTGGACAGTGACGATCACGAATGCCGAGCCAGAGAATAAACTCATGTCGAGGGATATGAAGAGCACCCCCGAATAAGTATGCCCAAGTGACACTCTCACGTCTCGTACGCATCGCATCCCTAGCAGAGGCCGTGGAGAACTGTCCATCTCCAGTGCTGGTCCAAAGGATAACATCTCGTGAGTAGGGATCTACAGTCGGGAGAGAAGGAGCGAGCTCCAGGAATTTCGTGGTCGTCACTGCAAGCCAGTTCCACCCGTCAGGTGAAATCACAGCACTGAGCTTACTATCTGAAGGCAGTCCCATGGCTAGTGGTGCCCGCGGGAAGCGCTCGAGGAGAGGGGTCGCTGAGAGCCAAGGATCAAGCCATAGCCATATCGAAGATCCGTCCCCCACCTTGAAGCGAATGAGTGGCCGAAGTATAGAACGCAACATCAGGAGTTTGCGCCAGCCCCACGAGGTGGAAGAAGAAGCGCAGACAGTCCATATAGATCTCTCCCTTAGCCTGGTATTATAAAGCCACGTAGTCCAAACAGATGATGGGTCACGCCGCACAACACACCATAGCTGCTTAAGCATCAGGGCCTTATTATCGAGCTCAATCGAACGGATGCCCAGGCCACCCTCAGAACGTGGGCAGCATATATCAGCCCAAGCTACCTTGGCCGTGGACGATGCCCATAAGAAGCTCCGCATCTTTGCCTCCAACGCCTTGATCACCCCCTTTGGAAGCATGAACGCCCCAGACCAGTAGAGGTGAATCGCCAAAATGACAGATCGAATAAGCTGGATTCGACCAGCATAGGATAAGGAACGGTTCAGCCAGGATCCTAATCGTCTGTCCACCGCCAGTAATAGCGGTTGGCAATCATGAAGCGTGAGGCGTGAGGTGATGAGGGGCAGCCCCAAATACCGAACCGGTAAGTGTCCCAAGTGAAACCCCGTGATGGACTCCAAAAGAGTAGCTAATGGCTCAGCACGCTTCGATAGGAAGAGCTCGTTTTTCCTAGGGTTGGCGTGAAGACCAGAGAGCTGTCCAAAGTGCGTCAGAGAATCGGTAAGTACCGTCACCGAAGGCGCATCAGCGTGACAGAAAAGGAGGATATCATCAGCAAAGGATAGAATGGCAATGGAGGAAGCCTCGCAACACCAATGGAAGTGGAATCCTTGGGCAGTCGAGAGGCGATGCTGTAGAATCCTACGAAACACCTCCATGACAAGTGTGAAAAGATATGGTGCTATGGGGTCACCTTGCCGTAGACCTCGCTTCCCCGGGAAGAATCCTTCCGCACAACCGTTAAGGTTGAGGGAGAAGTAAGTAGAAGTCAAACAGCACCGGATCCAATGAATGAAGATGGGGTGGAAGTTCATAGCCTCCAAAGCAGCAAGGATGAACGACCATTCCACCTTATCATAGGCTTTCGCCAGGTCGATCTTAAGAAGAGCTCGAGGAGGAAGATGTCGATTCCTGCAGCCATGACAGAGCTCTTGGGCCAAGAGGATATTATCAGTGATCCTCCGCCCTGGAATAAAGGCCGTCTGAGACATGTGAACAAGTACCGGAAGTACTCGCTTCAGTCTGTTGGCGAGGACCTTAGAGATGATTTTGTAAAGCACGTTACAGCAGGAGATGGGACGATATCCGATGGAAGCCTCGGAGAGTTTCCTTTAGGGATAAGGGTGATGAGAGTACAATTCAGCTCCTTCACAAAGGCTCCATTGTGAAAGAACTCCCGCACTGCAAGCTGTACATCATCTCCTATAATGTGCCAAGCAGCCTTAAAAAAAGCGGCTGTATAGCCATCTGGACCAGGGGCCTTCTCATCTCCCATGGAAAAGAGCGCCTCTTTGATCTTAGAATCATCAACGGGCGCAATCAACGAGAGTGACATATCAGTCGGTAGTGGGTGGGATATGAAGGTATGTAGAGAGTCCCCCCTCCACCGCCGGGGCAGCCGTGGTACCCAGTAGATCCGTGTAAAAGCGAATGAGCTCTTCCTTAATTCTAGCATGCCCATCAAAGGATTCGCCATCCGCATTTTCAAGAGAATATATACGGTTCATCGCCCGGCGCATTGCCACTCGTTTGAAGAAATAGGATGTGCACTGATCGCCATCCTTGAGCCATGCTAGCTTCGCACGCTGAGACAAAAACGATTGCTCCATCTCAACCGCTGTGGCATAGAGTGTACGACAGACCCCTTCAAGAGCATGGAAGCGAGTATCAGCTGGGAAGTCATACGCAAAACGCTGGCTCAAATCGAGAAAATGGCGTGCATCAACCACATTCTGATGGAGATCGCCCTTGTCCCGTCTTAGTAGCTTGAGGTGCGGCTTTAGAATCTTGAGGTGCTTGATAAGGCAGAGCATGGGGCTGCCCCGAAGGTGACGATCCCAGATGCCTCGGACAAGCGGGATAAATCGCGGATCCTTGGTAAGAAAGTTATCAAAACGAAAGGTTGATCCCCTCGCAGCCGTGCTAGTCCCGTCAAGTAGGATGATGGGCGAATGATCCGAGGTGGCAGGTTGGTCACCGTGATAATGCATGCCCTCATAGCGGGCAAGCCAGGTCGGGTTGGCCAGCATGCGGTCAAGTCGGTGCCAAATAGCACCGTCCCCACGTGGGCGATTATGCCAAGTGAAGAACTGGCCCGTCGTCGGGAGAGGGGCAAGGTCAGCCGCCACCATGCAAGAGGTAAGATCAACAAAGTCAGCCGTAGTCGGGTTTCCTCCACGGGCCTCGTTTGGGGCGATAATAGTGTTGAAGTCTCCCAAAACAATCCAAGCATCCAGGGTGAGCGCTGGGGAGAGATGAATAAGATCCTCCCAAAGGCTGGTGTGCTCCTCCCTCCGATTGCGACCATAGAGAAAGGTAACGAAGAACATTTCTTGATCAGCCAGAGAGACAACCCGACAGTGGATGGCCTGATCATGAATGGCCTCAATAGTAACTGTAACAGAAGATGGGTCCCATCCAATCCAGATGCGCGCTCCGGGCCCAGCGTCGTAGTAAAAAAACCAAGTCCAGTGAGGACGAATCAAGCTCGAGATAAAGGAGGCATTGCAGGTAGCAACCCGCATTTCATGTAGCCCTATGAGACGAATGGGATACCTCGTAATAAGGTCCTCCACAGCCCTTCCATGGTCTCGTCGGTTGAGACCATGCACATTCCAAGCAGCAAGTGGAAACATAAGGACACATCACAACGGGCCATCATGCTTTCAGGGCCCATAGAAGCCTCACCTTCCTCAGATAAGGACTGTAAGGCAGCAAAGGAGTTCGAGACACTCACCAATGGCTGAGGGGGCTTGTGATAGTGAATTCGAGGGGAGGATGAGCTGCACGTAGTAGTAGTGACCACCTTGTCTTTTCCCTTGTCAACTTTGCGCCAAATCTACGGCTGCTGCCGAGCTTCCGTCATGCGTGGTGGGTCTGTGGCAGCCCCTGGTCGCCCGATTGTCCGAGCCACGTTCGAAGTAGCCCGCGGTTTTGCCGTAGGCTTTGTTCCCAATGGTGTCGTCGGGCAGCCTGCAGAAGCATGATTCCACGACTCGCAGTGAATGCATTTTGAAGGCTTCCATTCGTACGTGACACGAACTGGAACCACCCCGGTTGATTCTCCATGTGCCGATGGGAGCCGAATATTGAAATGGTCAATAAACGGGTCATCCAGCTTCTTGAGCACACAGACACGTGCATAATCAATGCGGGTGCCGTTAGTGGTGACACCATCAGCAAACAGTGGTCGACCCACCCCACTGGCGATAACACCCAAGCCAGCAGGGGTCCAGAATTCACTGGGTACGTTCCATAACTTAACCCAAAGCGGAACCTCAACAAGATCCCTTTTGGCGAAAGACATCCCCGGTCGCCAAATCTCGAGGAACAGGGGTTGGCCACGCAAGAGCCACGGCCCACCTTCTAGCACCCCATGCATCGCCTCAGAGTTGGCAAATCTAAACTTGAAGAAGCCATTGATGGTAGCCTTCACCTCCACCAAATCCGACCAGATCGAGCGCGCAAAACGTTCAACAAAGGGGAAATAGGGTCTCTTCCCTAAGAAATAGCCCACCAATGTATATTCCCAAGGGGCAAAACCCTGACACGCGACCTCCCAAGTCGGGGAGACCTCCGCCACACCATCAATAATTTCCGGCGCCGTATACGTAAGAGGAATTCGCGTCGCGCTAGCCCGACGAGTACCTTCCGTCACGCCATTGGCCACCGATGCAAAAGATCGTTTCGTCGTGTTTGGTGTGGCAGGTACCACGGCCACCGTATTTACCACTGAGGTCTTGGTCCTTGGGTCGTCCAGACCCGCCCGAGCCCGAGCCTTCAAAGGACCAGCGGTAGATTGTGTCGGACATGATTCATCATGAGAAACCCTAGCTCCGTCGCCGGAGATTGGGTGGCGGCCCAATAACTTGTTGGGAGAAACCCTAGCCGCCATAGGATTATCACCATGAAGCGATTTGGTTGGCATCACTGCAGCCGTGCGCCCGTGTTTTGACGGCGGTGGAGTGCCCGGCCGGCGTCGGAATAAGCTGATGCGTGGGAAACGTTCATCCCTTAGAGGTTGGAGAATCGTACGTGGCACATCTTCCGTAGTATTCAGCCGTGAAGCATCTCTGAACAAAACCCTAGTTCCCTTAACGGGCCTAGGGTTAGGGTCCGAGAGTGCGGATGGAGCGTTTGCCGTCGGGATTACGTCCGCCAGTTGGGCAGCGGCGGCAACAATGTTCGGCGAGATGACCTTCAGCCCGGGCGTTAAAGATTGGCGCGTGGTGATGTGGGAGAATCGATTCCATACCAAGATCCTTACGTAAATAACGCAGGATCTTTTCCATACGAGGGTGTGCCCTAAAGATATCAGCGAGATATGCAAGGTCCGCTCCAGAAATAGAATCCTCGTCGCCATCCTCGCTCGTAGAACCAAGATCCGTCGGGTTGGCAGCCTCCAACGTCGCCATGGGGTCCGCATGGTCGCTAGCCACCGTAGCCACCATAGAACTTGAATGCACCGCTGCTCCCGCCGCCGTGGCCGCCGCGGTAGATCGCGAGGCACCATCGGCCACTCGTTCGACAAGATTATTAAAACGAGGTCGGTCAAATTCCACCGCGAACGTCGGATATTCAGCAACCAAAACTTGCAAATCGGGCATGTTACTCGTGTGTGCCCGAGATGAATCCGTAGAAGTGGAAGAACCAGCCATCGATTCGTTGAAGAACGAACCGAACGAACGAAAATTGAAACAAAAAGAATGAACAACCGAGGAAACCCTCCAATCACCATCTGATCCCGGCGTTGGAGGCCTACGAATGTCCTAGTGCGGCCACCAAAACACCGGTGCAATGGGGTGTAAACGTCGGCTGACAGCCGTGTGAGAGATCGGAAGAGAGAAATTTTCTTGTGAAACCCTAGAGAGAGAAGAGAGCAAAATCGCGAGGAGAGAGAAACCTTCACCAGAACTTCTTAGTCTATCAAATGGATTTGGTTAGTTTTTCCTTTGCAATAGCCTCAAACTCCATCACGTTTGTTACTTCCATCATCTTTCGGACACTGATCTTCTACCAAGAAACAGTTAAGAGCACAAATTCATCATTACATTTGAGTTTTCATTCTGTCCAGCATAGTTTTTTCGTTAAATGAATCATTAATTCTTGAGATACATTGAAATTATCGCCAAAAAGAATCATAAAATCAATGGATCATGAGAGAGAGAGAGAGAGAGAGAACCTTGAGCAATCGAGAGGACTAAGAAGATGACGTTGGCATGCAAGAACACTCGAGAGGGACTAAAACAGAGAAGGAAAATTAATTTGATTGTAAATAAAAATAAAATAAGAAAATTTGATTAGGAAAAGAAAATTAGTGGATAAAGACAATGGGAGTGAGGGGTTTTTGGAAAGCGTGTCACTTGTAGAAAGTTTTTTTATTTTTGGATTAAGTCCCATGTATATATATATATAAAAGTGGTAATGTACATCATGAGCAAGAGAAAACTCCGCAACAAACCATGTATTTACCAGTAACAGACTACTAGTAATACAAAAAACATATTAGCCTCTACCATGCTACCCGCCATAGACGTCTAATAGCAGCTCTCTGCAAGTCAAACTTAGCCGAGGTACCGCTAATCCGCAGCCAAACCATGTGAAGCACACACTGGACAAGTCGATCAGGAGTCGTACTGATGCCCTCCCTCCATCGCTTGTTCCTTGCCTGCCATATATGGTAGACCAACGAAGCCAACACATGCCTATAAGCAGCCTGGAGAAGATGGTGACCACACCATCGTCTCGAAGCCATCGAAGACCCTGTCGCCACTCATGGTATGGCCATAACCATCTGTTGGTCCTCTTGTTACCAAACAAGGATCAAAAGAAATGGTTAAGCCTAAAACTCGAGCTACACCTTGAGTATGTGTGAAAGTGTGTGTTTCTTACTTTGAAAGTACAAGGTGGCTTGCTTTTGGAATTCTTTTGATAAAAACCCTAGAAGGGCAAATGGAGCCTTATATACCACATTTGTTGGTATATTGAGGCTCTTACCTAAACTATTACAAAATCCCAAACTAGTCCCAAAACCACTAATTACAAAATAGACCCAAGACTTATAATTATCAAAGGACACTACAAAGGGTTCCTAACAATCTCCCCCTTAGTGTTCTTTCCGCATAGATCTCTTCTTCTTCTTGGGTCTCACCAGCTCGTAGACGGATCTTCTGAATCCTAATTTGTACTCGTACGTGCGTATCCATCTACGATGTCCAAGCTTGTCAGATATTATCTCTATCATCTTATTGAACTTCGCTTGGACTTCATACTCTTCATCACTCAACCCCTCCATAATTCTCTTCAGCTTATCTCGTATGATCAGGAGGGTTCCGTCGGAAAATTTCGAAATTTCCGACGTCTTCATCAACCTCTTGTTGCCCTTGTAGTTGATGTAGACCACTGATGGATCTTCTCCATCAAAGATGTGGCCTTCACCGAAGTTTTCAGATTCGGGGCTCTCGAAGGAGGGCTTTGTGAGATTCACCTTCTTCAGGTTGCTTTCAAGCGCCATTTGTAGATCATGTGATGCTGTGTACTTTATTTGGCGCAGCATGAATCTCTTCAGTGTGTTGTAGCCCAGTCTGAAGTCAGGGTTCTGGAGGGTGCCTATCATCTGGAAGGTCCCGACCATCCTATCGACGTCTTCTGATCTGAGATAGGCGAGATCTGCTTCATTAAGCTCTTCCACGGTGCCGTCATGCCTTTGAATTTGATAAACTGGGAAGGCTATGGAGCAGAGATGGTCCGTCCGAACACCCGTCATCTTCGAGATCCTTGGCCTCTTCTTCTCTTCTCTTCGGAGAGCCTTCAAATCATCGCCTTTTCCGTCGAACAAGAGCTTTCGACGGAGGGTTAGCAGGTACAAGTTGGCTCTTTGCTCCGAGAGATGGGTCATGCCCCTCAGCTCCAGCTCATTCAACTTCTTGAGCTGATCCTCCTTTCTCCAGATTCTTTTACGGATTTCTTCTTGGAATGGTGCCACGATCTTGGCATTCTTCCAAGGCAGGTTCAGGTCTTCTCCTATTCTGGATTTCATTGGAGGATCGTCCATGTCCACTACTCTGTGTTGGAGGAGCTCGGGAAGCTCTGGAATATCAGCGTTGTAGTCTTCGCCTTCCTCGAGTTCCTCCTCCTCTATTCGAACTAAACTTATGGCCGCCTTCTTCAGGAAGTGTCTGGCATTTTCCATTAAGCTCTTGGTCAGTTCGGGAGTGGTCGGTTTACGCAGCCAATCTTCATTGAGAATGTATCTCTCAACCGCATCATGAGGGTTGTAGAGTTCTTCGATTGCTCTTGGCGCGTCAACTGATGGACTTTGGATGGTAGCTGGTTGATGAGGCAGGGGTGGTCTTTTTCTGGCTGAGGATTGAGGTGATGAGAGGCTTGTAGTGGCTGGGGTAGTGTGGGCTGGTGAGGAAGCTTCTTTTTGAGATGAAGAAGCCCCCTTTTGAGTGGTTTGGATAGTGGATGTAGTTTGGGTGGTAGTGGTTTGAGTGAGCTGCTGCGTCTGCGTCTGCGTCGGGCTTGGTCTCTTCTCCCCCTCGGGATGACCCCCGTCATCTGGGTCATCGCGTGGTCGGGCCGACGCCTCTGTCTCGCCACGGCAGGATAGCGGGGTCTCGAGCCGCCGTTTGATCTCCAGCTCCCGCTCATTCAGGTGAGTGGCGCTCTGAAGCCGGGCCAGGAGGATGTCGTGGAGTTCTTCGGTTGGGACATCCCACGGGCCGGGTTCTGCAGGGGGGGCTGCTGTTTCGGGCGGAGGTGACGCAGCAGGTGGTTCTTCAGTGACTGGGGCCTTGCCTTTGTCGCGTGATGTACCCTCGAGCACCTGGTGGACTTTGCTGAGGATTCTGTCTTCAATGGTTTGGGCAAAGTCCTCCAGTCTGGTCTCGAGGCTGGCCGCCGTCACGAACCGAGAAAATGACGGGACGGAGCCACGAAGGCGTTCCGTCGTCATGATAACCGAAGAACCGGGGCCACTCAGGCTCACCGTTGGCATCGAAACCGAGATGGACTCGGGTTGATGGCCCATAGCAGCTGTAGGTATGTTGGCTGCTGAGGGACTTCCGCTCTGTCCCTGACTGGTATCCAGCCAGGAGACATCAAGGGGCGTTCTGTCCAGATCACCAAGATCTGGAGGTGCAGTAAAAGGTGTATGTGTCCTAGAAAATGGAAAAATTATGGGTGGTGAGGACACTAGACCGAATGTGCTCAAAAAAGGTGCAGTCTGAGGCGAGGGACTGCTTATTTCAACATCAACCGCCTCCGAGCGAGGAGGTGATGGCATGCGGGCTCCTCGTGAGCAAGTGAAACAACCATCTGTTGAGAGATGGTTGAGTGGCTAGGCTTGGGTATGTGCGCGGTTGGACCCGATGCCGCGACTTCTACTCGGGAGACGACAAGGTCATCCCTGTACCTAAGGTTCGGTCCGGGTGATTTGTGGACTGAGGGGCGGAAGAGCTCTGTCGCTTCTTTGTTTCTTGCGACGCTCCTCTTGGCGGCTTACGTCATCCCGCTTGGACGTTTTCTTCTTTTGCGAGCGGAGGATGCGGCGCTACCTAGACCTAGACTTGAGGCTGCAGATTGGCTAATTCCCGGGTTAGGTCTAACTGGGATTTGTTGGACCGTAGGAATGTCTTCAGTCGCGTGCTCTCGAAGGTAGGCAGCGACGATAGGGTGGTTGGAGTCGGCTAGCTGCAGCAAGTCGTCTGGGATAGCCATCGCTTCTCTATCGAATTTTGTCTTTGAGGATTGGAGAGAGCCGAGCTTTGGCGGTTGGTAGCCTTCAGAAGGGTCCCGTCTCTCAATCTCGGGAAGCGTGTCCATGAAGTGCCTGACGAAAACCGGCAACCACCGTAGATAAGGCAGAACTTTCTTTGTTGATGGGAGGTCCCGTTTTCGTAGTTGGTCCAGCAGGTCCGCCCATATTAGTTGGACGACATCGTATCGTTTGTTGAATACGATGCCGTGGAAGATTAGGAGAATGTTGCGGTTGCATCTGTCGGGACCACTGTGTTTTGGTGAGAGGCATTTGTTGATTATAAGAAAGAGGGTCCGCCAAGGTTGGGGAATATCCTTGGCGGTGAAGTCTGGAAGGTGGATGCTGTTATGGGCATTTGGTTTGTAGCCCATGAAGAGGAAATCTCGTTTGAGGTCCTCTTCATTGGGGTGAGGGTCGACGTTTATAGTGAAGGGTAGGTTGAAGAGGGATCGGATGAGATTTTGGGTGAGAGCAACTGGGGTTCGGTCGATTTGGGCTGTAGTGTTGATGGATTTGGTCTTGGTGTGGGATTTGTTAGAGTGTCCCAGAATTGCTGAACGTACACCTCTGGGACGAACTCTGTTATGGTGAGTGCGGTGTTGAGAGGGTGGTTGCGTAGGATGTGGAGGACGATGGGATCAGGACAGCTTGCCGTCTCAAAATCGAGTTGAAGGTTGTTTGGGAGACGTGGGGCCCAGTTCACTTGTGGGAATATCTTGTCAATCGTACGCACCATTTTTGTTCTGAAATAGATATGAAAAGTTGTTAGCGCATAGAACATATAATTAACTTAATATGGCCCATAGCATCTCAGAATCCAGAGGAAGGAATCTTTTAAATAAGTTTTGAGCTGAGACTGTGAGATTTGGATTTTACCCAAAAAAAATTTTGTACTTAGTAATATTTTCGAATGGACTTAAAGAGCCAGTTTTGGACTTAGAGAAGAAATGACTTAGCAAATTTTCGATTGAATGTTAAATTCGGGAAAATCAGCGGCGATTTCATTTTAAAAATTCGGGCAAGTCAATTTTCGCCTAGGTATGATTCGGGCCAGTTCGAAAATCGGGTAAGCATCTGAGTTTCGGTCAAAAAGTCAAACAGTCAACATGTTAATGAAAAGTCGTCTACGATTTTAAGTGCAGATTCGGGTAATGAAAATCGGGTAGAATTTGGGCGAAATAAAGTGTTTGCAACAGTGAAGTTTTCGCCGAAAGTTTGAAGGGGAAAATCGGGTATTTGTAAAATTCGGGTAGATTTAAAAATCATCAACAGTGAAAATTCGCCGAGTTAAAAAGTCGGGTAAATGAATTTCGGCGAAGAACACTGTGAATCTACAGTGGATTTTCGGGTGGAAATTTAAATTTCTCCCGAAAATCGTCCGAAAGTCGAAGTCTCTTTTGCTGAAATCGGCAGAAATCAAACGAAAACAGCATAAAATATGCAGAAATGAGTTCGTTCTTACTAAATAGGAATGGGTAAATGCAGGAATTCGGACGAAAAATGATTTGGGATCGAGAATCGATAGCTTTTATTTTGAAATCGGGGCGGTTTTCGTGTCGTACTATGCAAAATTCGGGGGTTTTGGAGAGTGAATACTGAAATTCGGGCGCTTTGGTATATTTAATACTTTCACTGTGTATTTTCGGATGTTTGAAAATTCGAGCATAGTTGAGGAAAATTCGCCGTGCTACCCGAAAAGTATTTGTTTTACCCGAAAATTGGTATTTTTCAAAGTTTCAAAAATGTTTAAAGATATGCGAATTTTTGTACGACATTTTGAAAATTCTAAACTCCCCCTCAATTTAAGCCTATCTGTCGAACATCCCCTGAATAAAGTAAACAAACTCCCCCTCAATTTATGCACACTACAAAAACATAAAAGAATTAGTGAAAATCATGAATGGCATCTATGTACACTAAATCAGGTTCTTGGAAGCACAATCGATTATGGATCCCGATTCAACATGCCCAACTTAGACACGAGGAATTGGAATCGTTTCTCATCCAATGCTTTCGTGAATAGGTCAGCAAGTTGAAGTTCGGTGTTTACAAAATGCATTTCGATTGTGCCTTGCTCCACATGTTCCTTAATAAAGTGATACCTAATGTCTATATGTTTTGTGCGTGAATGATGTACGGGATTGCAAGTTATAGCTATTGCACTCTTAGAGTCGCTAAAAATGGGAATGTTATTAAGTAAAATGCCAAAGTCTCGTAACTGGGTTCTCATCCACAAAATTTGCGAACAACAACTCGCAGCAGCGACATATTCTGCCTCTGCCGTAGAAGTTGATACGCAGTTTTGCTTTCGAGATGACCAGCTTACGAGTTTACCCCCTAGAAATTGAGCGGTTCCGGAGGTGCTTTTTCTGTCCAGCTTGCATCCCGCATAATCTGCATCCGTGTAGCCAACAAGATGGAAGTCTGAGTCCTTGGGGTACCATAGGCCGAGGTTTGTGGTTCCTTTGAGGTACTTGAAGATTCTCTTTACGGCCAGCATGTGAGATTCCTTTGGATCAGCTTGAAACCGGGCGCACAGACATGTCGCAAACATAATATCTGGGCGACTGGACGTGAGGTAGAGTAATGATCCGATCATGCCTCGATACGTGGTTTGGTTGACGGGTTTCCCTGAAGTATCTGCATCTAGTTTGCATGATGGAGACATAGGAGTACTGGCAGTGTTGGAGTTGTCCAAGCTGTACTTCTTGAGGATATCATGAACGAACTTGGACTGGTTGATGAAGATTCCATCATGGAGTTGTTTGACTTGAAGGCCTAAGAAGAAGTTTAGCTCTCCCATCAAACTCATTTCGAACTTTTGCTTCATCAAATCTCCAAAGTTGCTGCAGAGTCTTGCGTCCGTCGAGCCAAAGATAATATCGTCGACATAAATCTGTACTAGCATAATATCTGATCCGCTTCTTTTAGTGAAGAGAGTCGTGTCGATTTTCCCTTTCGTGAAACCGGAGGAAATGAGGAAATCAGAGAGGACCTCATACCAAGCTCGAGGTGCTTGTTTGAGGCCATATAGAGCTTTGTCTAACCGGTACACGTAGTCGGGGTTGTCTCTGCTCACAAAACCTTCAGGCTGAGAAACGAAAACTTCTTCCTTTAATATTCCATTGAGGAAGGCTGTTTTGACGTCCATTTGATATACGGTGAAGTTTTTGTGCGCGGCAAAGGCGAGGAAGATCCTGATGGCTTCAATTCTGGCGACAGGTGCATAGGTCTCGTCGTAGTCGATTCCTTCCTGTTGATTGTATCCTTTCGCCACTAGTCTTGCCTTATTTCTGATCACGACCCCTTGTTCATCCTTCTTGTTTTTGAAGACCCACTTAGTACCAATAATGGTTTTCCCTTGCGGTCTAGGTACTAGTTTCCAGACATTTAACCTGTCAAATTGACTGATTTCTTCCTGCATGGCCATAATCCAATCTGGGTCGGTAAGAGCGTCAGCTACTTTAGTTGGTTCCTTTTGACTTAGGAAGCACGAGTAGAGACTTTCATTAACTGTTGAGGCCCGAGTTGTGACGCCACTTGAGGGATCCCCAATGATTTGCGAATTCGGATGAGCCCGGGTCCATTTGCTTGCGTGCGTGTGTGAAGATTCAGCAGTATCTTCACCCGTGGGATCTTCTGAATCCAGTGTGATTTGAGGTTCCGTGGGCTCATTAGGTTGGGATCCTATTTCTTCTGAAGATGCTCCACTTTGAAATTCAATTGCTGGAAAGGTGTCGGCATCTGAGCTAGCAATGATGTCTGTGTCAGTCGTCGGTTCAGTATCGTCTCCGATGTGAAGATTTTCCATTGTTGGAGGAGAGCTTTCGTTGCCTGGGGCTTCAGAAGGAACAGTAGGTGTGGGTAGCGGAGGTCTTGGGCACAGGTGCTCAAATAGCAGATCAAGATCCTCATCGCTAGAGGTATGGGTCTTTGCAGACGGGCCCACTGAAGAGGTGCTAGGTTGATCTTTAGTCAACTCTCGTAGAAGTCCGGGTTCTGGACTAATGGGTACAGAAGCCACTTGATCTACTTCGTCAAACGTGACGTTGATGCTTTCCATGATAGTCCTTCTCTCTTTTAGGTATACTCGATAAGCTTTAGAGTTTGTCGAGTATCCTACAAGTACGCCCTCGAATGCCTTCGGGTCAAGTTTGCCCCTATTTTCTCGTTCGTTGGCAACATAGCACTTGCATCCGAAGATTCTGAGGAATGAGACGTCTGGCACTCTGCGGTTTATCATCTCGTATGGAGTTCGGTTGAATCTCTTGTGAAGCGATGCACGATTCTGAGTGAAGCACGCTGTGTTTAGAGCTTCAGCCCACAAGAAGTGCGGTAGTCCAGAGTGGACTAGTAGAGTTCTTGTTGCCTCAACCAGGGTCCTGTTTTTGCGTTCGACAACACCATTTTGTTGGGGTGTCTTTGCTGCTGAGAACTGTTGGGTGATACCTAGCGATGCATAAAAATCGCTGAGTTTCCTGTTCTTAAATTCAGTCCCATTGTCAGTTCTGATTATCTGGATGTTTAGCTGGTGAAGGTTCTGGACTGTCTTCACGAATTCGATAATAAGATCTGCTGTTTCGTCTTTCGATCGGAGAAACTTGGTCCAAGTGAAGCGCGAGAAGTCGTCCACTATCACCAAGACATATCTTCGTCCATTGATAGTTTGAGTGCGCATTGGTCCGCACAAGTCCATATGAATAAGCTCAAGAGGTCTTGTGGTCGAAGCTGTGTGTTTGGTGTGATGAGATGCTTTCCTCATTTTTCCCATTTCGCACGCCGAGCAAAGATGCTCTTTGTGATATCTGAATGAGGGAAGTCCTTTGACCAAGTTGTCTGAGCGGAGCTTGTTCAGATCCTTGAAGTTGAGATGTGAGAGCCGCTGATGCCAAAGATCATTCTGATGCAGAGATGCGCGAGAGATGAGGCAGGTTGGTCGTATTGTCTTCAGGTCGATGGAGTAGAGATTTGTCTTCCTGTGACCAGTGAGCAGCTTTGACCCTTTATCATCGATGACGCTGCACTGGTTGGATTCGAAGAGAACTTGAAATCCTTTGTCACAGAAACGTCCAATGCTGAATAGGTTGTAGCTTAGCCCTTCGACATACGATACTCCCTTGATGGTGAGTTTGTCATGGATAAGGTTGCCTGTTCCTAGCATAGGTGCAGAGTCGCCGTTTCCGAAGTAGACCTTTCCGAGATAGCCCTCGGTGAAGTTGCTCAACAGTTCTTTGTTTCCAGTCATGTGTGAGGAGCAACCTGAGTCTAAGTACCACACATGACGGACCTGCATGATAAACTAGGTTAGCTTACGAACCCGTTTGAGGACGGGTTCAGTATTCACAGCAGGAAATGGATCCAATGATGTTATATTAAGTATCAAGTCGGTTTGATTGATGATTGACTTAGGGACCCAGACTTGATTGCTGCCTATTTGGTGCAGTAAACACTTAGGAATCCATAGTTGTTTGCATTTGGGCTTTCTATTCTGTTTGTGTTTGTTCTCATTTTCGGGTGTGGCGTGTCTCTTCCTTTTTGTTTTTCGCGATGATCTATGTCGCGTGGGTGATACAGGATTGGAGAGGGAAGAGGTGATAGTATGCGTCTTTTTGCGAGATCGATTGTAATGAGAACGTGGAAATGCATCAAAATAGTTCGGACAATTCCTATGAGTTTTCGTGGGAAATAGAGAATTACAGTCTGCGATATTACAAGACAATCGCTTAGGAAAGTTAACATAGTTAGAAACTGGAGAGACCGGCTTTGAAGGTAGCTTCTTCTTCTGAGCCCAGAGATTTGTTTTCTTCATTCGTTCCGGAGCAACCTTCCTCGTCTTTCTGTCTCTCAAATTTTTGCCTGTTGCCATAAGCTTAACAGAGTCAGTACAAGTGATTAAGTGAGACGGAGGAGACTTGATTTCTGTACTCTTATCTACATACGTAGAAGTTTTGGGGACAGAATTAGAGATGGAAGGTTTGTGAACATCAGGAAAGTTTTCAAGAGTGTAAATTTTACTTAAGAGGATGGTTCTTTCTTCCGAAAGGGCTTTCCTTTCAGATTCCAGAGTAGCAGTTAGATCGCCTATTTTGCGAATTATTTCTGGAATGTAGATGGATGAATAAATGGGTTTGGCCTGTTCGGAAGTGCTTTCCTGATTTTCGGGACCGAAAGGTGAGACAAAGTCTGTAGTCAGCGGAATGTTTCTAGTTTTATAGCCATCGTTCAGCTCTGCATACTCAAATGCAATTTGGGCCCATTCTTTGTTTCTTCGTTTCTTATCTTCCGTCTCATTTGCTTCTGATGACTCGATGAAAGGCATAAGTGTTTCCAGAGTTAGATCTAGATGTCTGATGTCATATAGGAAATAAACAGCATCTTTCGAAGGGTTATGTTTACTTCGGAATCCTATACCTTCACGAGGGTCGTAAAATTCTACATCCTTCGGTTGGTTGAGAAAGATGGTTTGATCGGTCTGACCTCTTTTGGTGAGGAGGTCTTCCAATTCTTTGATCTTTTTATAGAGTCTAACCCTTTCTTTGGTGATCAAGTCATATTGAGAAGAGACGTTTACGCGTTCTTCTTCGCTTTCCTTCAAATTTTTACTAACATTGCTAATCTGTTTTTCGCTTTCTTCCACCTTAATTGTTAAGATTTTAACTATGGACTCTGCATTAGCTAATGACTCCCTAAGAATAGCTATATCTTCCTGTTGCGTGTTTAGTAAGGAATAATTATTATCGAATTTTCGTTTTAGTTCTATGTAATCCCTACATTGCATGGAAAGGTTGCATGTCCTATGGTTCAATTCAGTGAAATCAATTAGGGATGGAGTGTATACCTCCGAGTCAGAGTTGGGGAGATCGGAGCCATTGGAGCTGGGGCCAACTGCTTCATCCTCCGAGTCACTGTCTTTGATCTTTACCATGAAGGCTTTCTCATCCGTCTCCTCGTCTGACGTGTCCTCAAGCCATTCCTCTTCTTCAGCGACCAGCACAATCCCCGCATCTTTCTTTTGAGAGAACTGAAGCTTTCTCTTGTAGTACTCAGAGTCCTTTGTTTTAGGTCTGTAACAGTCCTTAGCAAAGTGACCTAGCTTCCCACAGTTGAAGCATTTCTTTGGGGCTTCGGCTTCCTTGGTCTCATGTTCCTCGGGAGCGATGGCCTTTTGTTTTGTGCTGGATGTTCGTTGTCGATTGTAGGATGATGATGATTTCTTGGGAAATTTCTTGTTCATCATCTTCGACAGCATAGCCATCTGCTTTTTGAGGTCATTGAGTTCTTCGTCAGAGCTAGAGTCAGAGTCAGCACTGTCTGAGGAGTCGGATAAGACGACTTGTTTTCCCTTAGATCCTTTCGAGCTTCTGTTGGTGGATTTGTTGGTCACGAGAGCAACAGGTTCCACCTCAGTTTTTTCCTTCCTTCGTTTTTGATTTCCTTCGCGTATTCGATGTATTGGGAGAGATTGTCGTGAAGGGAGTGTATGTCCATGGCATCCAGATCTTTGTTTTGTTGCTTGATCAGAACAGCAATTCTGCCCCACTCGGGTTGAAGTGTGGAGAGGAACTTGATGTTGTGTTCGAAGTTCGATCGTTGGATGTTGATCTTCCTCATCTCATTGATGATGGTGAGGAAACGAAGGTAGGTGCTTCGAAGTTCTTCCCCGTCTTTGGCTCTGAAGGAGTCATAGGCTGTGAGAGTGCTCGATCTCTTGGACAAGTTGCTGACTTCCGTCCCAACCATCATCTTTGAGACTTCGTCCCAAATCTCTTTGGCAGTGGACATGCTGTCCACCTGGATGTATACATCATTTGGAAGGGATTGGAGGAGATAGTTTCTGGCGAGTTTGTCAGCTCGAGCTCGTACTTTTTCAGCGTCGGTGTAGCGACTGGGATGCTTGAGGGTTTTTCTCTCCAAGATTGGAGGGACTGCATTTGGCTGAGCTTCAACAACGGTCCAGAATTGGGCTGGTCCGTCGTAGATCGAAGAGAGCATATCATCGGCGAGGTCGCCGTCCTTGATTTCAATGAAGTTGATGAAACGGTTTTTCCAAATGCCATATTCGCCCCATCTTAGCACTGGGGGACGAATATCAGATCCTATTGCGTAGGCGTCCATGTTGTTGTTTGGTAATGATCGTAACGTGTAGGTGATCTGCGATATGAATAGTTAGTTTCGAACGATTGTATTTTGAGAGTTTAGAAAAGTTTGTGTAAGATATATTTGACCGAATAAGATTATTATCAATTTAAGTAAATTGAATGTGTCAAATAACGAGAGTAGTGAAATTCGAGTATTGACTTTTAGGTCAACAGTTTAGTTAGTAGTGCTACTGAAAATCGAATAAGTGTGGAATTCGGGTATTCTATGGCAATTGTGTCTAATTCGGGCAAGATATTGTTCGGGCAGGAATGAATCGTGCATAATAATCCGAATTTCAAGAATCGGGTAGTCCTTGATCGAAATTTGAGAATTGAAAGTCTTGGCCGAAATTTGAAAGTCGGATAAACTTTAAGAGAAAGTAGAACTTTGACAGAAATCTAAAAGTCGGGTAAGCCTTGACCGAGATTTGAAAATCGGGTGAATTTGACTGAGATTTGAAAATCGGGTGAACTTTGACCGAAAGTTCAAATTCACCGAGAGTTTTCAAAATTCGGGTGGATTTTAAAGTTTAGTTACCCGAAAATGACTATTTTTGACTGACTTTTCGGCTGGTTGAAGATATTTCGGGAAGATGGGCCGAATTTCTGGGTACTGTTACATTCATCTACCCAAAAAATACCTCTGTACCAGAAAAACACGAGTTTCATACACTATTTTGACTCAAATCTTACTCAAACTTGTCTGAAATCGATTGAAAAGAATAGAGAATCACTCAAGAACGATTTATCAAGTCCCTAAAGGCACAAAGACAGCAAGAAAGGCTCAAAATCACCCGAAAAGGACAAAAAAAATCGAAAATAGTTTTCATGCAAATACTCTTTCAAATCACGTCGGAATCGAACGAAACTGGATTCAAATCATGTGATCGATCCACGTTAGGCTCTGATACCACTTGTTGGTCCTCTTGTTACCAAACAAGGATCAAAAGAAATGGTTAAGCCTAAAACTCGAGCTACACCTTGAGTATGTGTGAAAGTGTGTGTTTCTTACTTTGAAAGTACAAGGTGGCTTGCTTTTGGAATTCTTTTGATAAAAACCCTAGAAGGGCAAATGGAGCCTTATATACCACATTTGTTGGTATATTGAGGCTCTTACCTAAACTATTACAAAATCCCAAACTAGTCCCAAAACCACTAATTACAAAATAGACCCAAGACTTATAATTATCAAAGGACACTACAAAGGGTTCCTAACACCATCGTATTCGCCGTCGCAATAGTCGAAGGCAATGACAAGAGAAGGGACAATCAAAGAACAAGTGTTGGGCCGTCTCATAATGAAGCTCATCGCAAAGAACACAAGCAGGGGACCCCGCTCGCTGCGCCACCCACGGCTTGTCTCTAGTCGACAAGCGGTCACGAATACCAAGCCAAAGAATAAACTCATGTCGTGGAACTCGGAGTGGCCCTCCAAAGAGTACCGCCCAGTGGACTGGTTCCCGTCGATAGCGTAGTGCCTCCCTAAACAAATGCGCCGAAGCACACCCATCTATCGACCCAGTCCAACGAATCGTGTCCCGTGCGGTCGGGTCCACAGGAGGTAATAGCCTACTAAACTCAATGTACTCAACCGTCGATTGGCCTGGCCAATTCCACCCATGCTAATTGATAACCGCACTCAGGCGGCTATCCGTGGGAAGGCCCATCGCAATAGGCCCCCTAGGGAAGCGCTCAAGCAAAGGTGTAGGCAGAAGCCACGGATCCCTCCAAAGCCACAGTGACGACTCATCCCCAATCCTGAAAGATATCATAGGTCGCACCACCGTTCGAAGCTGCATCAACTTACGCCAACTCCACGCATCGTTGGCTGAAATCGGGACCTCCCATACTGAGCTAGAATGGAGCCGCGTCCTATAAACCCAGTCCACCCAAATAGAGTCCTGCTCTCGCGTAAGAATACTCCATAACTGCTTAACAAGGAGGGCTCGATTGTCTGACACAATAGATCGTAGTCCCATGCCACCCTCCGCGGTAGGTAAGCATAAGTCCTCCCAGGTGACCTTAGCAGCAGTTCCTGCCCATAAGAAAGACCTAAACCTCGATTCCAGAGCCCGAACAATCCCTTTTGGTAGGAGGAAGATGCCAGACCAATAGGCATGTAACGCCTGGAGAACCGACTTGGTCAGCTGAATACGGCCCGCGTAGGAGAGCGAGCGGTTCAGCCATGATCCAAGCCGCTGATCAACCCTCCGAAGTAATGGCATGCAATCCCCAATCGTGAGGCGTGAGGGCAGCAATGGAACTCCCAAATAGCGTACAGGTAATCGACCCACTCGAAAACCAAGAAGCGTCTGTAGCTGAGCCGTCATCCCCTCCGCCCATCGGGATAAGAACATCTCGCTCTTGTATGGGTTAGGGTACAACCCTGATATAGTCGAGAACTGCTGGAACGCCGCCTTCAGTGAACTCACTGACGCTACATCCGCATGGGAAAAAAGGAGGAGATCATCTGCAAAAGCCAACATCGCCATGGATATAGTCTCGCATCTCCAATGAAATCTAAAGCGTGGCTCATCCCTAATGTAACCCTCCACGAGACCATGCAGTACCTCCATGACCAATGTAAATAGATAAGGTGATACAGGGTCACCTTGGTGCAGCCCCCGCTTCCCCGTAAAAAAACCCACAGAACGACCATTCAGATTAATAGTGAATGCCGTAGTCGTCAGACAAGATCGGATCCACGCAATATACGTCGGGTGAAATCCCATAGCCTCAAGTACAGCGAGAAGAAAGCTCCACTCTACCTTGTCGTACGCCTTAGCCAGATCCACCTTAAACATGGCTCTTGGCTAACGTCTCTTACTTGCGTATCCAAGGCATAACTCCTGAGCGAGAAGGATGTTGTCACTAATGCGTCTCCCTGGAATAAAGGCCGTCTGCGACCCATGAACCAAACCTACCAAAGACGACTTAAGGCGATTCGCCAATATCTTCGATATCAGTTTATAGAGGACGTTGCAGCATGATATCGGCCGAAAGTCCGTCGCGCGTCGAGGTGATGAACACTTAGGGATTAAGGTGATAGTAGTACTGTTCAGCCCCTTCAGCAGTCGTCCTGTCGCAAAAAAATCCTGCGTCGCTCTGACCACATCAAATCCAATCGTCCCCCATGCTGCTTTGAAAAAAGCAGCCGTATACCCATCAGGCCCAGGTGCTTTCTCATCCCCCATAGAGAAAATCGCCCGCCGAACTTCAGACTCATCAACCATACGGACCATATTTGTCGCGTCCACTAGGGAAAGCGTACGTGTGACGGCAGGCCGCACCTCATCCTCTTGGAGTTCCCCCGCCGCGTTCTCTAAGGATATGATACTATTTGTCGCTCGTCGTTGGGCTACTTTTTTTAAGAAGAACGATGAGCACTGGTCGCCGTCTTTCAGCCATGCAAGCTTAGCCCGCTGCGACAGGGCTGTATGCTCGACTTCCACAGCTCTACGTTAAGCGATCGACAAAGTCGCTCAAGGTCGTGGAATAACCCTTCCTGTGGAAATCTAGATGAAAAATCCTGAACAATGTCAAGAAAGTGCTTAGCATCTGCTACATTGCCCGCTAGATTACCCTTAACGCGTCGCATATGCATAAAAATTGGCTTGAGCAATTTCAGCCGCTGTACCACCGTGTACATAGGATGTCCACGTATAGGGCAGCCCCAGATTTGCTAAACATGCTCCAAAAAATGAGGCTCCTTCGTCAGAAAATTCTCGAACCGAAACATCCGTCCTTTCGGCCGCTGAGGCGCTGTCCCCAAAAGTAGGGGAGATCACATCGATAGAAAGCATCTGGGTAGCGCACGTACCACTGAGGATTACCCAGCATGCGGTCCAGTCGTCGCCAAACGCCCGCATCCGCCCTCTGCTGATTATACCACGTGAATTTCTGCCCCTTCGAGGATAGCGTGAGAAGGTACGCGTGTATAAGGCAATCATGGAATTCCTCCATATCAAGTCTGTTAGGGCTCCCATCTCGAGCTTCTCCTGCATGCAAGATGGCATTAAAGTCCCCCATTACGAGCCATGCATCATGCTCATGCACCGCAGAGAGCTGTATCAGCTCCTCCCAAAAGGGCGCGCCGCTCGTCTCTCGTCGCCTTCCCGTAGACAAAGGAGACAAAAATCGTCTCCCTCGTATCAGACAATACAGCTCGACAGTGAACAGATTGGGCAGAATAACCTGTAACAGCCAAAGTAATCCAAGAAGGATCCCACCCAACCCAGATACGCGTATCCGGTCCGTCATCGTAGTTGAAGTACCAACTCCACTGCGATCGAATATGACCTGAGATGAAAGCCGCATTCGCCACCGAGACGCGAGTCTCTAAGAGGCCAATAATCCTCAATCCACCCCTTGCGATCAACGCCCCCACCGCCCTCCTGTGGTCTTGGCAGTTAAGACCACGTACATTCCATGAACCTGCCAGGATCATGGATCAACCCCTGCTTGGGCTGCATGTGATTTAGGGCCCGTAGAGATAGATAGAGTATGCTCGTCCTCTTGCAATTCGCGAAGTATCGCGAAGGAATTATGATCAGAATCGCCTGCGTCACCTGGCCTTCTGGCCAAGCGTGGTCCCTTCGAAGAACTCGTCTCCCCAGGGGCAGCCGTGGGTCCCCTCCCTACGCGCACCTCAGGTGTTATCGAGGGCACCACTTTGGCCTTTCCTTTAGCACTCACCTGTCTCCACTCTACATGCGTTCCTGCTCGTCGGCCAACTGCCGCTATGGTCCCTTCCTGACGCCACCGCGGCTGGGTTCCCATTGTAGTCGCCTCGCCTCCCTTTGAGTCCGCCGCCTGTTGCGATTGTCTTATGTTTCGTTGAGATGCGGGTAGGTCCAGCTGCGCTCGGATCCTTCTAGCCGCCACAGGTCGTTGGCTGCGTCCCGCAGATGGTGGGCGGGCCGGGCGCTGGACTCGCTTGGGGCAGTGTGCATCCCCATGAGCCCACGTATCGCAAGCGCTACACTTCGTTGGCCTCCATTCATATTCCACTTTGACTGGGATGACGGCCGAAGTTCCACCGCTCTCGCATGGCATCCAAATGTTAAGCGATTCGACGAACGGCGTTGTGAGGGACTTCATCACGCAAATGCGTGCAAAGTCAATACGTGTTCCACTTACGGTGACTCCATCACCGAAGAGCGGCTGCCCCACCGCACTCGCCACCACACCCAACCATTCAGCGGTCCAAAACTCACCTGGAACGTTCCAGAGCTTCACCCAAAGAGGCACTTCAAGTATTTCCCGTTGCTCAAACGACATGCCTGGCCGCCACGCCTCCAGAAACAATGGCTGACCTTGCATAAGCCAAGGTCCCCCCTCAAGATTCGCGTTCATCGTTAGAGCGGAGTCGAATCGAAACTTGAAGAAGTCGTTGATAGTCGCCCGTACTTCCACTAGCCCTTGCCATCTGGACCGTAAGTAGGAATCGACATACGGGAAGTATGGCTTCCGTCCGAGGAAGTATCCCACCAAGGTATGTTCCCACCTAGCAAAGCCCTTCTTCGCAATCTCCCATGTGGGGGATACTTCAACGACGCCATTAACCACTGTCGGCGGCGTGTATTGGAGGGTCACACGTCTCTGTCCCTGAGAAACCCTAGCTGGTACGGCACCCGCTGTAGCCACGTTCGTCACCCCCGCCACTGTCAGAGCTGATCCCGCGACCACCGAAGCGAAGGACGCAACTGCTGACGTCATCAGCGCCCCCTTCGTCGCAATGTTCGTGCTCGGTTGGGTCGGCGATGCTGCCACCACCCTAGACCCCAACGGGTCGGCCCGTTCCGTTCTTAGTAAGATCGTCATCACGGCCATAGAAACCCTAGAAGACGGATCAGGGCTGTCATGCCGTACTTCAGTCGTCGCGATAGAAACCCTAGAAACCTCAACGGGCCCAGATGGGCCCAAGACAGCCGCCGCGAGAAGGCCAGCGCTGCTCGCCATCATCGCCGATCCATCATCGTCGCTCTGCCTCGTCAACGATTCAGCAATTGAGATCGGATTCACCATCGTCGTCGATCCATCAGCAGCTTTCGTTCCATCGCCCTCCACGATGATTTCCTCGTCAACATCATCATCATCTTCGGTCGATTCCATCCGGCGAACTACCGCCGCACGTATCATCTCTCGGCTGGGCGGTGGCGTGTCTGGTCTGCCCCAAGGGATGCGTCTCGCGAGCCTCAGCACATGCCGCAATTTCCCAACGTAATTCCCAGCCGGCATAGAATCTGCTATGAGCCCCGAATCAGCCCCGTCGCCTATGGTTCCTGCCGCGACAGGATTGGGACCACCGATCAGCCCCGTCGCCGAAGATTCCAGCCGATTCATAACGCCATCAACCCCTGATCTCAGCCCCGGACTTCGATTCTCATCCATCATCAGCGGTCTGTTCCCGTCGGTCTGCCCCGTCGCCAGAGCCACCGACCGATCAGCCCCGTCGTCACTCACATCGCGATCCATGAATGCGTCCCACAAGATCGCGGAAACGATCACCATCAAACACAGCCCCGAATTTCAGATATGCCGATCCCAGCCCCACAAGATCCGGTATCAATGACGCGTCCATGGCTGCTGGAGCCGGCGCCGCCGCACCATCCGATTCAGCCTCCATCCGATCAACCGCACAAACCCTAACCCTAGAATCCAAACGCACACGGAACCCCAAAATCCCGTCACCCCTGCACGTACTCAGGGCAACCACCGAACGGCCGTCACCCTAGGGTTTAGGCCGGAAACAGCGGTGGCCGATCGAACAAGGCGCGCGCCGATACAAAATTCAATAAGTTTTTTTTTTCCTCTCACTTTTTCCAGCTTGTTTCAGTTCGATTTTTACGCTCCACTTGTAGAAAGTTATCTTTGTATTATGCAAATTGAGGTTTTTATATATTTTTGATGTAAAATTATGAGAGGAAACGTAGCCAATTAGTGCTTCATTGTCTCTAAATACTTTTTAATCGAATTAAATCATTGCGGTAAATTCTTTGCACTATTTACAATTTCTAAAACGAAATGTAGAAAATATATGAGTTGTTAAATTTAATAAATATTATAATTTCAAAAAATTATTTTGGAAAAATAATAAATTTTGGTCATTCTAAATTATATTTGAAAAATTACATAATATAGATTACAAACATGATTGAAGTCCATAAGAAGTTACTGACATATTTTTGCAATTTTCAAACATAAAATTATAAAATTCAAAATCAGAATAGTCAATTCGAATATATAATTCATTTTAAAAAAATAAAGTTTTTAGTGAAACAATTGAAATAGATATATAAATATTATTTAAAGAAACATTGCTTAAATAGATACTTTTGATTTTATTGATATATTCTCATACAAATTTTTAAAACATAAAGTGTTACTTTCCACACGCAAAGGCAATTACAATAATTCTATACTTGTTCTACTAACCCTTTGCGTGTGATTTCTAAAATCCTCAAGTTCTCGATCCTCAAATCAAAGTAGAAAGAATCCAACAAATCTAAGGAAGAACAATGGATGCTTATACAATTGGAAGTGATGTCCGTCCACCAATCCTCCACAGAGGCGAATACACAGTTTGGAGGAGCAGATTCGTCAACTTCCTTGAAAGTAAAGATCAAGGAGGAGTTATGGTCACATCTATACTTGAAGGTCCAGCAAAGTTCTGGATGATTACAGAGAGCATGCCAGGCAACAATCCTCCTGTTCTTGAATCTACAAGACTTAAGACTCCTGAAGAATACACTGATCAGGAGAAAATAAGAGCTAGAGCCGATCTCATGATAAAAACATATCTTCTGCAAGCAATACCGAATGAGATATATATGCAAATAGATAGTATGACAACGGCTAAAGAGATGTGGGACGAAGTGCACAAAATGATGCAAAGAACAGAAGTCGGAGTAAAAGCAAAGAAAGCAAATATACTAACAACGAATCGTTCAAAGCCAAAACAGAAGAAGATCTTCACGAAACCTACCAACATTTTCTCACGCTCATCAACGAGATGAGAAAAATAAGTGTCTTCAAGACAAATATGGAGATCAACATCCGATTCCTATCATCCCTCTTTTTGTTTTTTTGGAATTTTCCCTTATATTAATAATAAAGAATGGTACAGAATAAGAGGCACAGTGCTAGAACGGTAACATGCTACCGAACAGCCATACACAATCACCAAGCTACACGCCACTGTCTACGTAAAGCTAAAAGCTGCAAACCAAAATGAGTATGAACAGTCGACAAGCGTAAGCAAGTGATCCTAAGCAACTCCTCCACCAAGCATTCCGGGGATCGTCTCTTTCCTTCCCTCCAGCGCCTGTTACGCTCTAGCCAAATATGATAAACCAATGATGCCAAAAGGTGACGCGAAGCTAGGTGGAAAAGATGTCCACTTCGCCAGCGTACCGAAGCCCAGGAGATCCCATGCTGCAATACATGAAATGGCCATCGAAATTTCACCTTATGACGAAGCAAGCAGATGCATTTTTTCGAGAACGTGCACTCGAAAAATAAGTGAACAGACGTCTCAACGGATGCAGAATCACATAAGGTACAAGAGGATGTTCCAGCAATCTGTGCAACCCAATCCTTATCACGTGTAGAAAGACGCTCACGTATGGCGAGCCATAGAATAAAGTCATGACGGGGAACCCTAAGTGCTCCGCCAAAGAGATTAGCCCAAAAAACTGGTGCATTTTTCACACGCATCACCTCACATGCAGAAGCCGTAGAGAACCTCCCATCGCGAGAACAGGTCCAGGTTATCTGGTCATGCAAATGCGGGAAGACATCGGGAAGATTGCGGCTGATCTCAAGCAACTCAACAATAGTCACCACAGGCCATTACCATCCTCCAGGCGTGATGACGACACTCAAGCGCGCATCTTGCGGGATACCAAGAGCTAAGGGGCCATGTGGGAATCGATCTAGCAAGGGAGTGGGGTATACCCAGGGGTCCTGCCATAGCCAGATAGATGATCCATCACCAACTCGGAAGCTAATGAGTGAACGCAAAAGAGGGCGAAGTTTCAAGAGCTTGCGCCAGCTCCAGGACGTGGTAGCAGTTGGGCTAATCATCCAGAAGGATTTCCGGTGCAGGCGAGTATCATAGATACACGTAGTCCAGATCGAATTAGGATCTCGTTGGAGCAAACACCACAACTGTTTCAACATAAGTGATTTGTTATCAACCTCAATGGACCGAATTCCCAAACCGCCCTCAGTAGAAGGACAACAAATAGCCGTTCATGCCACCTTGGCCAAAGATGAGCCCCATAGAAAACGTCGCATTTTTGCCTCTAGCATCTTTACCACACCACGAGGTAACAGAAAAACTCCTGACCAGAACATATGTAGAGAAGAAAGGACAGATTTGATGAGCTGTACCCTGCCAACGTAGAAAAGAGACCGGTTCAACCAAGACACAAGACGCTTATCAATGGATTGGACTAGCGGGTTGCAATCCTGTAGGCTAAGTCGAGAAGAGATGAGCGGGACACCCAGATAACGCACAGGTAGATGGCCCAGTCGAAATCCCATCAGAGCCTCAAAAAGATGGATAGAACTTTAAGCCCGATGAGAGCGAACATCTCACTCTTGGCCACATTTGCATGCAAACCAGAGAGCTGCCTAGAGGTATCCAACGCTCCTTTAAGTACACCAACCGACATGACATCGGCATGACAGAATAGGAGAAGATCATCAGCAAATGTGAGCATAGCCAGCGAGGTGGCTTCGCACCTCCAATGATACCTGAAATCTGTCGTCGATCGAATACGGTGAGCAAGAATACCATGCAATACCTCCATGACAAGCGTGAAAAGATAAGGAGCAATCGGGTCTCCCTTCTGTAAGCCATGCTTTCCTTTAAAAAACCCTTCAGTCGTGCCATTGAGATTGATAGAAAAACATGTAGTGGTAAGGCACGATCGGATCCAGCTGATGAAGATTGGGTGAAAGTTCATAGCTACCAAGGTGGCGAGGATAAAGGACCACTCAACTTTATCATAAGCTTTCGCCAGATCAACATTAAAAGCAGCACGAGGAGGCTGGTTCATGGATCGATACCCACTACAAACCTCTTGTGCCAATAAGATGTTATCAGTAATGCGAGGCCCTGGGATAAAGGCGGTCTGAGTAGGATGAACCAAACCCGAGAGATGCCGCTTCAACCTATTGGCCAGCACCTTAGAGATAACTTTGTATAGGACGTTGCAGCAGGATATAGGCCGAAAGTCGGAAGGCCGTCTAGGGGACTCACCTTTCGGGATAAGAGTTATAAGCGTACAATTCAATTCCTTCAGAAGGATACCTGAACGGAAAAATTCTTGGACAGCCGCAACAATATCAGGTCCAACAATCAGCCAAGCACTCCGAAAGAATGTCATCGTATATCCATCGGGTCCTGGGGCCTTTTCATCACCCATAGAGAATAGAGCTTCCTTAACCTCACCAGCCTCAACCGGGGAGACCAAATCAAGCACAGCGGCCGTAGTTAGGGGCTTAGCAATGAACGGGCGAATGGCTGAGTCATCAACAGGAGTAGAGTGACACGAACTACCCAAGAGATCCTTATAGAAACAAATGAGCTCATTCTTGACCGGAGCTGATCCCTCGATAAGATTCCCATTAGCATCTTCCAGGGAGTAAATGCGGTTAATGGCCCGGCGCATAGAGTCTCTTTTGAAGAAGGAAGAGGTGCATTGATCCCCATCCTTAAGCCATCTAGCTTTGTGCGCTGGGATAATGAGGATTGCTCAATAGCAACCGCCTGAGCAAATAGGGCACGGCAGGCTCCCTCCAACTCAACGAAGCGATCTTCATCAGGGAACTCGTAGATAAATTGTTGGCTCAGGTCAAGGAACTGCTTAAGAATAGGTTTAAGCAACTTAAGCCGTTTGACCACTACATACATCGGGTACCCAACAATTGGCCTTTTCCACACCTGAGAGACAAGCGGGAGGAACCGCCGATCAGAGGTAAGGAAGTTATCAAATCGAAAGCTAGATCCTCGAACTCTCTGATGGAGCCGCCCAGTCAGAATAAGTGGGGAATGATCAGACGTGGCTGGGAGGTCACAGTGGTAACTCAAGTCATCATTCCGAGCAAGCCAAGTAGGATTAGCTAGCACACGATCTAAACGTCTCCAGATTGCCCCATCACCCCGCTGGCGGTTATACCAAGTGAAGAAATGGCCCGTCATCGGAAGAGACACTAGATCAGCGTCGGTCATACACCCCATGAGGTCAGCAAACTTCGATGCATTCGGGACGCCCCCTCGTGCCTCGTTCATCCCAGTAATAGCATTGAAGTCCCCCAAGACAAGCCACGGGTCTAACTCCCGAGATGCCGACTGAAGGACAAGATCCTCCCATAATAAAGCACGCTCCTCACATCGAGTACGTCCAAGCTGACAAAGTACCTCTCACGATCAGCTAAAGATGAGACACGACAATGAACCGCCTGATCAGTAAAGGATTCGACCGTGAACAAAAGAGAGGCCGCATTCCAGCTAACCCAGATGCGAGTTCCCGATCTATCATCATAGACAAAGAACAACGACCAGCGAGGACAAATATTAGCAGATAAAGACGCAACATTACTATAGGAGACAAGTGTTTCTAACAAACCAACAAGCTGGAGCGAGTGCCGTGTAATAAGATCGATGACAGCCCGACGGTGATCCCACTTTTTGAGACCACACACATTCCAAGCACCGAGAGGAATCATTAATCCACCACTGGTCGGGCGACATTGCTTTCAGAGCCCAAGAAATCCTCGTCTTCATCAACAAGGGATTGTAACACATCAAATGAATTAGAGGTAGTGGCATCAAGAGATATCTGTGCAGGCCGAACCGAATTCCTTTGTACATGTAATTTAGATGAGGTATCACTATCCTCTCCAACGACTACCCCTTTGCCCTTCTCAACCCTACGCCATACCTGCCGTGGGGTAGGGTTAGTCCGTGTCTCAATATTGGATGCTAGGCTTTGCTCGGTTATCTCTTCTTCTGGATGCAGGTGGCCTGCGCAGACGTTCGTGGAATACCTGGAGCTTCATCCTCACCTCCCTGAGTGCTCCCCATCTCAGGGAGATTCTTACAGGTGGCTGAAGTCACCGGACGACCGATTTTAATCTCAGTCGGCTCGTGAGGAGATCAGACTTAGGCGCTCCCCTATTCAGTGGGCGTCTCTCTTTGGCGGCCCTCTGAAGGTCCCTCATTTCGAGTTCATTTTTTGGTTAGCCATTCGTGATCGACTGGCTACTAGGGACAAGCACTGGGTGCCCTCGGCCGCTGAATCGACTCGCTGCTGCCTTTGTGACTCTCAGGCTGTGGAGACTGTTTCTCACTTGTTCTTTAACTGTAGCTTCTCGAGGAGCTGTGTGCGGCTTCTTCGCGAGAGGACTAGGTGCAGATGGCCGAACATTGCTTGGCCTCTGGGGATCGCTTGGATGTCGAGACGGTGGAGAGGCCGCCATCTTTGTCATTGTGCTTCCCGGCATTTGTTCTCGTCTCTTGTTTATCATATCTGGCAGGAACGGAACAAACGGTGCTGGGAGGGGAAGGAGTCGACTCCTGATCGTATTGTACATGAGATTGTTCTTGTTGCCTCGAGGAGGCTCTCTACTCTGTCTCCGAAGTGGGCGCTGCAAGCGACGGCGGTCAGACGCCTTTGGAGAGTTGCTTGGTAGTTTTTTGTTTGGTTTGTTGTTGCTTTTGATTCTGTTTGCTAATGTGTGATGTGTGATCTTCGCATGTTTTTCACCTTGGCTTTGTGTTGCTCCTTCTGTGTTTGGGGAGCTTGTTTGGCGGGATGCCGCCTGTGGCTGTCCTTGAGGCTTGTCTCTTGGTGCTGCTTTGTACATGGCCTTTCTTTTTTTTATGACCTGTTACCAAAAATATGCATCGAAGGAGGGTTTTGTGGAGGACGAGTAGGGCAGGAGCTGGTACGATGTATAATCGAGCCACAACTCTCACAGCTAGTTGGGCGCCACTCATATTCAACATCTACCTGAATAGTACCCATATCCTCACCAGCTTAAGTAGGAATGCAAACTCTAAAATTTGAGAGGTAAGGGTCAGTCAATGTCTTCATTACGCATATTCTCGCATAATCAATACGTTCAATATTGGTGGTAATGACATCTGCAAACAGCGGTTTACCAACCGCACTAGCAATAACCCCAAGACCTGTAGGAGTCCACAGCTCACTAGGGACATTCCGAAACTTTACCCACATTGGAACCTCAGTATGTTCACGCTTCTCAAATGACATGGCGCCACTCTTCCAGGAATAAAGGCTGGCCCTGAAACAGCCAAGGGCCGCCACCTAGAATGTCGTGCATCAATGATTCTGAAGGAAATATGAACTTAAAGAAACCATTATTTGTGGCTCGAATTTCCACAACGTTCGGCCATACAGCTCGGAAGTAGCGTTGTACGAGCGGGAAATAAGGTTTGCGCCCCATGAAGTACCCAACAAGTGTGTATTGCTACCTTGCAACTCCTTTCTTAGCAATATCCCACGTAGGACGAACTCCAACGACTCCATCAACTGTCACAGGAGGAGTGAATGCCAGCCTAGCACGCTTTGTATTGCGTACCGAATTGCGCAAATGACGTCCATTATGGATACCCCGAGTAACTTCAGCAAATGAAACCCTCGTTACAGCAGCAACCTTCGTGGACATCATGGCCGTCGTGTTAGTTGGTGTGGCTGTCACCATTGGCTGATCACGGGAAACCCTAGGCCCATCACAGGATACCCTAGGCCCGTGAGTAGATTCACTAGTCTCCGACAGCGCGGCCGCGTGCGTGGCTGGAGTTGGGGCGGCCGCGTGCTTGGCTGGAGTTGGCGTGGCCGTCACTAGCATCTGATCAGTAGAAATCCTAGGCCCGTTATGGGAAACCCTAGGCCCGTCACGTGAAACCCTAGGCCCATCCCGGTTGTCACTAGGAATTTCCGACGGCGCAACCGCATTCATGGCCGTGGTGGGATCCAGCGCGACCGTCACAAGCAGCTGATCACTGGAAACCCTAGGCCCGTCATAGGAAACCCTAGGCCCTTCGCTGGAAACCCTAGGCCCGTAAGCGGAAACCCTAGGCTCTGACGGCTCAGCCACGATCGGCGGTCCCACCGCCCGACTAATCTCCCTTTCTGGCAAAACAGAGACAGGCAGTTGCCGAGAATCGTCCATCCATTGCGTGGGGTGACCACCATCATGAGGAGTTTTAAACGAAAAATATTCACGCCGCCTAATCGGAGGAGGAGTATCAGGTCGACACCGCAGCCCAATCGGGGATGATGGACTATCTTGCCGCAGCGGCCGGAAAACCATGAACCACTTCGGTTATCAACATGAGACATCGGGACAGACAAAGATAGCACCCCCATCTCACCACGATCTCGATCTGCCACATCAATCCCCGTCGACGATTGGACAGACAGGCCTAAAGATCCATGAACACGATTCAATAAGGATTGAAAAGCGTTACAATCAAACCTTGCAAATGCCGGGAAATCGCTCGCCAAGGTCTCCAAATCGGGATGACGTATTGCAGAATCCCTCGAAATCGTCGTTGACGATGATCCACACATTATAGAACCACATGTAGAAGATGATGAAGCCATGATCAGAACTGAAAAAAAAAGCGAAATAAAAGCAAGAAAAATCCAGAGGATTGCCCTCCTAATGCCGGGAAATAATTCGGCGAAGAAGGCCAGGCATCGTGCGTCACCGTCCGGCAAGGGGCCGTGTCCGGTGATCGGCGACGGTGGCCGGCAACCGCAAATCTGAAGGCCTATGTGACGTTCTCTCTAGGGTTTTCGCTCTCTAGGGTTTTCTCTCTCTCTCTCTCTCTAGGTTGACTATCATCCCTCTTACCGGAATGGAAGAAACTATCTACTTAAATTCGGCAAAACAAAGATTTGGATGACATGGATATCCACACTGTATTCGATACTCTTGCACAACACACTGAAGACATCAGCGAGATAATCAAAGAAAACAAGGCAAAAGCTACAGAGGAATCCATAGCTCTTATGACAGAACGAAAGAGCAAAACCTCAAAGTAAAAAATGATCAAAGTATCAAGCTCTTCGGACGATGAAGATTCCAACTCCGATTCAGACATAGAGATGAGAGAGGTCAAGAAGCAGCTAGCCTTATTAACCAAAATGGTACAACAAAAGTTTTACAAGAAAAAGGCTTCCTCTTCGTCAAACAGACAAAGAACCTCTACTTCTCGAAATAGAGATAAGTCAGCAGAAACTTCTGAGCCCCACACAGTCGACAAACAAAGAAAGTGTTTCAATTGCGGCAAACCCGAGCACTTTGCCAAAGACTGCAGACAGCCAAAAAAGAAAGACACCACATACTATGCCAAGAAATTACAACTATCTAAATAAAAGGAAGCTGGCTGAACAAGATCATTGGCTGGACGACTCCTCTGACTCCGAGACAGAACATTGTGCCTTAATGGTCAAGGTGGAAGATTTTGACGATGAAAACACAAACGCTTCCGACACTGTCTCTGCCTCATCATCAGAAGAATCAAAGGTAAATTCTCGGAAACTCTATTTCAATAAACAAATTAAAAAATAACATAAAAAATATGAAGCATGTACGCCAAACATCGAAAGAATTAGAGAAGAGATTACATAATAATGAAAAAATATTAAAAGAATATCTCGAAGGAAGAGCCGTACTAAATAACAAACTCAAAATAGAACAAGAAAGGATAGCTCTTGTTAGGATCATTTTCTAGTGTTCATTATTTTATTTGTATTGATATATTCTTTTTTTTTTTGGGGTAAGGTTCACTTGCATTGATATATTCTTTATTGGGTCATTTGTGTTGTAAGTTTGCTAGTTGGGGCAATCTTGTAATTATACCAAAGTATGTTTGGTATAAATAGTGGGCTATGGCTTATTTTATGTATCACTTCCCAATTTAATGAAAAAGTCTATTTTGAGCTAAAACTAGAAAAGTGTGAACTCTCTCAAGCCAAAATCAGCCGCCACCTTCCAATGAAAAACACGCACATACACACACTCGATGGTGTTTACTATTCCATCGATTTTAAGAGTTCTAGCTAGATTTTGGGACCAACAAGTGATATCAGAGCCATCGTGAGGTTTGGGTAGAGGTGTTCTAACTTCGTTGGATCGATTTTTACATGTTTTCGCTGTTAAAGATCTAAGAACCCATTTTCAACTTTTCACAACATGAACTTCGTGTTTTGCTTCGTTTTGGGTTTTTAACTGATGTTTTTGAGTGGTTCTGTGTTGATTCTATCATTCTAGCTCATTACGCAGTAGTTACCAGTGCTTTTCCGCATTTTTTAAGCTTTTGGACTTAAAAAATAGCATTTTCGGTACCAGAACTGTTCTTTTCGGTACAAGAACATGTTTGATTTCTGCAGGAAAAGTTCTCGGCACTGATGTTTTCGCCGCTACAGTGTCCTCAAAAGTTTTTGCAATCTCAAAAGTTTTCGGCACTGAAGCTTTTGCCGCTACAGTGTCTCAAAAACTTTTCCAATCTCAAAAGTTTTCGGCACTGAGGATTTTACCGCTACAGTGTCTCCAAAAGTTTTCACAATCTTAAAAGTTTTCGATACTTAGGTTTTCGCTGCTACAGTGTCACAAAAAAAAACTTTTCGGTATCTAGAAGTTTTCGGTATTGCAAACTTCTCTGGCCCAACAAACTTTTCGGTAACAATCTTTTTTTTTTTTGTGGAATGTCCCTTATATAAATGACGAAGACCAGAATACAAAACTGATGTGATCAGGTCACATCAAAGGCAACCAGTAACAGGCTACTGGTGAAACAAGCCAAAACACAAGGCAAACAAACTCAAATCGAACAGACAACCAAAACACCGCCCGACCAAGAGGACTACCAAGCGACACGCCAAAGACGACGAAGCGCTGCAACCTGCAGGGCCTTCCGAGGGGGTGCTAACGTCAATCTCATGCAAGCAATACGCAGCACAATAGCGACAATACTCTCCGGTGAACTCTGTACCTGGAATTGGTCCCGCCACCGCTTATTCCGCTCCTGCCAGATATGGTAAACGAGGGAAGCAAGCAAGTGGCGACTCATCTCATGGTGTAGATGTGATCCACGCCATCGCAAGGCTGCCCAATCAATACCTCGCCTCCAGTCTCTATGAGGCCATCTCCAATGTGTCCTCATCCTGAGGGAGTGGATACATCGACGGGTGAAAGTACACTCAAAGAACAAGTGAGTGACAGTCTCGGTGCAGGAAAGATCGCAAATCACGCATGCATCTGTCTCGGCCCTCAAAGCCACCCAGGCCCTATCACGCGTCGCCATTCTCTCCCGAATAGCAAGCCAGAGGATGAACTCGTGGCGAGGGACTCGCATGGATCCCCCGAAAAGAGAAGCCCAAGAGACACGAGGACGGTGCTGGCGGATATCATCCTTAGCTGATCTGGCCGAATACCTCCCATCAGCAGTACTCTTCCAACGGACAGAATCCAACTCCAGGGGACGTGGTGAGGCAGAAGGGGCTGAATCTGCAGAAATTCCACCGAGGTCTGTGCAGGTCACATCCATCCAGACAAGGAGATAACCTCAGACAGCCGAGAGTCCAAGGGCAATCCCATCACCAAAGGACCTCGGGGGATAATCTCAATCAGGGGGGAGGCCAACAACCATGGATCCTTCCATATCGAGATTGACTCCCCATTACCAATACGAAAAGAGATAAGGGAACGAAAGAAACCTCGAAGCTGTAACTACTTCCTCCAACTCCACACATCTGAAGAGGTAGCCTGAACCTCCCAGATGGATCGGCTCCGAAGTCTCGTACTATACAGCCAATGGACCCAAATCGAGCCTGGATCCCTAGTCGCAACACTCCAAAGGTGCTAGCGAGGAGAGCCTTATTCTCCATATGGAACGAATACCAAGACCTCCCTAAGAAATCGGAAGACAGATCTCGTCCCAAGCCACCTTAGCCGCAGGTCCCCCCCAAAGAAACTTCCGGAATCGGGATTCCAGCGCACGAATCACCCCTTTGGGAAGGAGGAAAACTCCCGCCCAGAACACATGTAAAGCCGATAGAACCGACTTTATGAGCTGCAGGCGACCAGCATAGGAGAGAGAGCGGTTAAGCCAAGATCCCAGGCGCCGATCAACCGACCTAAGTAAGGGATCGCAGTCCATCAACCGCAGCCGAGAATGGATCAACGGGACTCCCAGGTAATGCACCGGAAGTTGACCTCTACGGAATCCCAAAATGCTTTGAATCTGGTCCCACAAGTTCTCGGCTCTGATGGATAGGAAAATCTCGCTCTTAGTCGGGTTAGGACAAAGTCCCGAGATGGAACCAAAAGTGTCCAAAGCACTCTTAAGGATCCCAACCGAATGGGTATCCGCATGACAAAAGAGCAGAAGATCATCCGCAAACACGAGCATCGCCAGCCTACTAGCCTCACACCTCCAATGAAAGCGGAAGTCCAGGTCCTCCTGAATACGAAGCGTCACAATACCGTGAAGAACTTCCATGGCTAACGTGAAGAGATAAGGGGAGAGAGGGTCCCCTTGACGGAGACCTCTCTTCCCCTCAAAGAAACCCTCAGGAACGCCGTAGTAGAAATACAAGCGTCCACCCAATGAACAAATCGAGAATGGAAACCCAAAGCCCGGAGGACAGCAATAATGAAGCTCCACTCCACCTTATCATAGGCTTTTGCCAAGTCGACCTTAAAGGTCACTCTCTTGGGATGACTCCGGTTCTGATATCCCCAGCACACCTCCTGGGCAAGAAGGATGTTATCGCTAATGCGTCTCTCAGGAATGAACGCGGTCTGCGTGTAATGGACAAGACCAGCCAGGACTGGCACCACCATCGCTAATTATCACCCTAGGTGTACCAAAACGCGTAAAGACATGCTTTTTAAAATATCAAATGACTACACGTGCACCATTAGTCCTACATGCTTCGGCCTCTACCCACTTAGAAACATAATCAACTGCAACCAAGATATACTTAAAGGAGAATGAAGTAGGAAAAGGTCCCATAAAGTCTATACCCAAACGTCAAAGAGCTCAACCTCTAACATGCAATTCAAAGGCATTTCATGCTTTCTAGAAATAGCACCAGTACGCTGACAACGATCACATGAAGCCACATATGTATGAGCATCTTTAAACAAGGTAGGCCACAATAAACCTGATTGAAGTACTTAAATGCAGTCCGAGTGGGCCCGTGATGTCCACCCGTCAAACCAGAATGACAATGAGATAGGACAGAGTTTACCTCTTCGGCGGGAATACATCGTCGGATTACCTGGTCAGAACAGATCTTGAATAGGAATGGATCGTCCCATAGCAGCATAATTCGCAAAATCCACATACTAAGGTAATGATGTATCAAGTAAAGCATATAACTGTTCATCAGGAAGGCATTCAACAATAGGTAAATTCCTATTCTGCTCATGTGAATTGTCTAGCCTAGATAAATGATCAGCTATCACATTCTCAACACCCTTCTTGTCACGAATTTATAAGTCATACTCTTGCAGCAGTAAAATCCAACGAATCAACCTAGGCTTAGCATCTTTCTTAGCAAATAAGTGTCTAAGTGCATCATGATCACTGTACACAATAACTTTATTCAACACAAGATAAGAATGGAATTTGTCTACCGCAAATACCACAACCAACAATTCTTTCTCGGTAGTAGCATAGTTCCTCTGTGCATCGTCTAGAGTCTTGCTAGCATAGTAAATCGTCTGAAATATCTTATCCTTTTTTTTGGGGGTGAAGTTCATTATATTATATAATAAGTAAGTACATCATCGTACAGACCTCAATGACCGATCGCACACAGTCAAATCACAACATTCCGCCACAAGCGGCGCAATGCACACAACTATAACGCAAGAGTCCTAGGCAACGAACTAAGACGCATGCAAATAAGAGCAATAACATCATCAGCGATCTTCTCCAGGGATCGTCTAAGGCCATCATGCCAACGCCTATTCCGTTCCATCCAGATATGGTAAACGATCGACGCAAGAACACGGCATAAAGCCAGGTGGATCAGGTGCCCAGATCGCCACCTTCTGGCAGCCCACTCAATGGCGATGTCCCAATCCCTATAAGGCCACTGGAACCCGATCTTACTCCGAAGTACCCGCATGCAAGAGGCAGAGAAAGGACAATCAAAGAACAGGTGTTGGACGGTCTCTGTGAGGTTCAAGTCACAAAGGAGGCACACGTCCGAACCAGCCCTAGTCCAGATCCAATGCTTGTCCCGGGTAGCTAACCTGTCACGAATAGCAAGCCAAAGGATAAAGTCAAATCGGAGGACCCGTAATGTACCCCCGAAGAGATGAGCCCAGGTAACATGGCTGCCTCTAGAACGAATAGCCTCACGCGCCGAGTGTACCGAGAAAATCCCAGTAGAATCCCCGGTCCATATAAACCTGTCCCGATCAGCCGGATGAACTTCAGGAAGTAAGGGGGCTATCTCAAGGTACTCAACCCTCGTCATACCTCTCCATCTCCAACCCAAGGTAGATATAACGAAGCTGGGCCGAGCACCGCGCAGAATACCAAGCGCAACTGGACCGCGAGGGAACCGCGATAAGAGAGAAGGGAGAATGAGCCATGGATCATTCCATAGCTGAATAGTCTCCCCATCTCCGATCCGATACACAATGAGAGAACGCATATAAGAGGCCGGGACTTTAGAATCTGCTTCCAGCTCCATGAAGAGGTCGTCGTAGCTGAAACAGTCCATATCGATTGATTCAGTAGTTTCGTCTGGTAAAGCCAAGAAACCCAAATAGAATCGGTGTCTCGGGTCAGAATCCTCCAAAGAAGCTTCAACAAGAAAGCTTGATTATCAGTCTGGAACGATCTAATGCCCAAGCCCCCCTCCTCTACAGGTAGACATATATCAGCCCAAGCTACTTTTGAAGAGGAACCAGCCCAGAAGAAGCGTCGGAATTAGGCTTCAAGCGCACGGGTGACCGCTTTGGGTAGGAGAAAAGCTCCCGACCAGTATGAGCTCAGGGCCGACAGAACAGACTTAATCAGCTGGACTCGTCCTGCATAGGACAAGGAGAGATGAAGCCAAGAGCCTAACGTCTTATCCACTTTCTGTAGCAACGGACGATAATCCGCGATGGTAAGACGCGAACAAATAAGAGGTAATCCCAAGTAGCGCATGGGAATCTGCCAAATCGGGAAGCCCATAATGGGCTGAAGCCCAACAGCCAAGCGTTCCCCTTTTTTGGAGAGAAACATATCGCTCTTAGTCGGGTTAGGAGCAAGGCTCGAGAGAGAACTGAAGTGGTCCAAGCCATCCTTCAGCAGACAAACTGAGTGGAGATCAGCATGGCAAAACAATAGGAGGTCATCAGCGAAGGTGAGCATAAACATCGCCAAGGACTCACACATCCAATGGTACCTGAAGTTCGTGTCCTCTCTGATCCTCTTCGAGAGGATGCCATGTAAAACCTCCATAGCTAAAGTGAAAAAGATAAGGTGAAATCGGGTCACCTTGTCTCAGGCCACGCTTGCCAGCAAAGAAGCCTTCAGCTCGTCCATTAATGTTGATCGAGAAATAGGACGTAGTGATGCAGCTCCTAATCCAGGAGATGTACGTCGGATGAAAGTTCATCGCTTCAAGGTCAGGAAGGATGAATGACCATTCTACCTTGTCATATTCCTTTGCAAGATCGACCTTGAAAACAACCCGTTCAGGCAAGCTACTACGCCGGTATCCATGGCAGATCTCCTGGGCTAGCAAGATATTATCATATATTTTCCGCCCCGGGATAAAGGCGGTCTGGGATGGGTGGACCAAAGAAACCAGATGATCCTTGAGCCGTTGGCCATGACCTTCGAGATGATCTTATACATCACATTACACCAAGAAATAGGCCTAAAATCAGAGGCACAACGAGGGGATTCCACCTTTGGGATGAGGGTGATAAGGGTGCTGTTAATCTCCTTAAGGAAGGAGCCCGTCTGGAAGAATCCCTGGACAGCCCTAATCACATCCTCACCAAAGGGATGAGGGAGGCTGCGGTGAACAAAGTGGTTGCGGCTGAGGTGACCAAGGAGAGAGTTGTGGTTAATGCTGCGGTGAAACGTCGGCCGTCGTCGAGATGGAGTGTGACCCAGCCATTACGGGACCCGGCTATTGACTCGAACAGGTGTGCGTTGGTACGCCCATGCACGCCTATTCATCCACGTCCTACCTTGGTTTCTAGTGATGAGGTGGATCGGGGTGTGGAGAGCATGATTGAGCAGTTGGAGAAGGTCCACGAGCCTCTTTTGAGCGATGCCCATGGGGAGAGACTGGTTGACTTGGGACTGAACCCGCGAGATGTGGTGGTGCATGGGACGGCTCTGGGGCTTAAGGAGACGACGGACCAAGGTAGGTTGGCGAATCAGCAGCCTACTCTGTTAGTGCGGGACAACGGATTCCGTTGGCTTATACTCCCCCTTTGATGATTGATGGGGTTGTTGAGGTTTGCCCTTCATGGGAGGTTGCTGAAAAGGGGTTGGCTAGGTGGGAAAACACCTTGGTGGGCTATTTTCTTGGTCGACGACCTTACTTCCCATTCGTTGAGAAGTTTGCTCGCACGACTTGGGCGTAGGTGGTGGAGGTTCGGGCAACGAGCAACGGGTTCTTCCGTTTTCGGTTTTCCTAAGCTGCTGCTATGAATGTGGTGCTCGAAGGGGGCCCTTGGTTGCTTCAGGGGCAGCCCTTATTTCTTGAGGCGTGGCGACCTGGCATGTCCTTCGATAAGAAGGAACCTGAGGAACCTGTCTGGATTAAGCTTTGGAATGTGCCCAGTGAGTTTTGGACGCATGAGGGCCTTGGCATAGTTGCTAGTGCGGTGGGGAGGCCTCTTTTCACAGATTCGATCACGACGTCCATGACACGTATCGACTTTGCACGAGTCTGTGTGATGAAGAAGGTGGCTGAACCCTATATTGAGCATTTCAACATTAGGGTTCCTTCTCGGTCTGGAGGGTTTGAGGGGCATGTTAGGGTTTCGGTGGAGTACGAGTGGCGGCCGCCGAAGTGCTCGGGATGCCAGGCTACTGGTCATTCCGTAGAGGCTTGTCCTAGGGCTACCAGTCGTCCTAGACACACAAGGTCGAGGGTTCAGCCCATGCCCAAGGGACGTAGGGTGGAGGATAAGTCACGGCGGACAGCGATGAGTATGGGTGGAGAGGACAAGGGTGCGAGGGAGACGGTGCAGAGGAAAGGGAGGGATAAGGGGAAGAATGTGCTGGAGGAGAAGAGGGAGGAAATTGGAGGTGATGCTTTGACTAGTAGTGCCCCGAGCTCATCATTCACGAAGCCGCATCGGGATGGGGAGAAGAGCAGTGAGAGGGGGGATGTGGTGCAGCTGAACACGTTCTCGATTCTTCAGACTGTGGGTGAGGATGATTTGTTTACTTTACCGGGCCCTGATTGCATTGCAGCCCTCCTCGGGGTTGTTCCATGATCCCAGTCGGAGTCTGGAATGTGCGCGGACTGAATAAATGGGATTACGGCCGGGCAGTCCGCGACTTTATTTCCCGACATAATCTTTCCTTGGTGGGTTTGGTGGAGACGAGGGTGGCCATCCACAATGCTGCCCTTACTTCGTCTCGGGTTCGGGATACATGGCAGTGGTTTTTCGACTATAATGTTGGGCCTGACAATCGTATTTGGGTTGGCTGGGATCCTTCCTTTCTTCGGGTTTCTGTGGAAGGGTTCTCGACGCAAGCAATTCACTGCAAGGTGCATTCGCTTGCTGATCTCTCTACCTTCTTTGTCACCTTCGTCTATGGCAAGAACACGCGGGAGGAGCGCGCTGTCCTGTGGGGAGAATTGATTGCCATGGCTGAACTTCGCTTGGAAGACCCGTGGATCGTTATGGGGGACTTCAATGCGGTGATTGAGGCCAATGAGGCTAGAGGAGGGTCTTCAGTCTCAGCTGAGTGTTTGGAGTTCAGGTCTTGCCTTACATCTGCTGATCTTACTACCCTACCTATGATTGGCCAATTCTTCACTTGGTACAATCAGCAGAGGGCGGGGAGGGGCATCTGGAGACGGTTGGATCGTATTGTGGGGAACCCTTCTTGGTTTTCTAGGTTTCCTCTTGTTCGGTATCGTAGTTGTCTCCCTGCGACTTCTGATCACTCGCCTCTTGTCTTCGAAGGGGAGGGTGGGGTTGCCAGGAAGTTTTGCTTCAGGTTTGATAATTTTCTCACTAAGCATCCCCTCTTTTTGGAGCTGGTCGATCGAGGCTGGAGGGCTAGAGTGAGGGGTACCCTTATGTACTCGGTTACCCAGAAGCTTAGAGGCTTGAAACATCCCCTGAGGGAGCTGCGTCGTAGGAAGGGAAATCTTGCAAGGAATGTCGAGGAGGCGCGACTGTTCTTGGAGGTTGCCCAGTCTCTTTCTTCTCAGTTTCCTGAGGAGGATCTGCTTGTTGATCTGGTGCGTTTTTGTCGGGCTCTCTTTGCGCGTGCTGTGGAGATGGAGCTCTCTGCACTCTCTCAGCGGGCTAAGCTAGCTTTGCTCAAGGATGGTGACCAATCCTCTGTCTTTTTCTTCAAGAAGGTTCAGATGCGACGGGCAACCAATCGCATCTTCTCTCTTGAAGATGACGAGGGGTCGATGGTGAAAGGGGAGGATCAGGTCCGTGATGAGCTCATTAGCTATTACCAGCAGATCTTGGCCCAATCTGCTCGAGCTCTTCCTGTGGTGGTTGAGGAGGTTAGGGATGTGGTGTTTCTTCTGGCGGATGATAAGGCGCCTGGTCCCGACGGATACACTGCTGCCTTCTTTAAGGCAGCCTGGACGATTATTGGGGAGGACGTTATGGCGGCGGTTCGTGAGTTCGTTACTAGTGGACACCTCCTCAAGGGCGTGAACAGTACTCTTATCACTCATTCCTAAGAGGACTTCGCCTAGGCATGTGGGTGATTACATGCCGATTTCCTGTTGCAATGTCTTATATAAGATCATTGCTAATAGGGTTCGACCTCTGATGGGCAAACTGGTTCACCACTCGCAGACGGCTTTTATCCCTGGCAGACGTATCGGGGATAACATCCTTCTTGCTCAGGAGATCTATTATGGCTACTTGAGTCGCGATAAGCCCCCTCGTGTTGCACTCAAGGTGGACCTGGCTAAGGCGTATGATAAGGTTGAGTGGAGCTTCCTTTTCGCTATCCTTGAGGCTATGGGATTTCCTACTGAGTTTATCAATTGGATTCGGAGTTGTGTGACTACTACATGTTTTTCGATAAACATCAATGGTAGTCTGGAGGGTTTCTTCCCTGGTAAGCGGGGTCTGCGACAGGGTGATCCGCTTTCGCCGTATCTGTTTACGCTTGTTATGGAGGTGTTGCGTGGCATGGTGACCCACTTTGTTAGGACTGACCCACGCTTTCGCTATCATTCGCGGTGCGAGAAGTCGGCCTTGACCATGCTGACCTTTGTTGATGATCTGCTGCTCTTCTGTCATGCTGATTTGCATTCTGTGGGAGTTCTTCATGCGGCTTTGACTTGCTTCTCATCGCTCTCGGAGCTTGCGGCGAATCCTTGTAAGAGTGAGGTCTTTGTCTCGCATCGTGTGGAGCATCTGACTCATGCTTTACTGGATTTGTTGGGTTTTTCTTTGGGTTCTCTTCCTGTGAGATATCTTGGAGTCCCGTTGATCACTACCAGGCTCACTAAGGCGGATTGTGCCCCTTTGCTCGAGAAGGTGGATCAGCGGATTGTTTCTTGGCTGAATAAGTCCCTCTCTTATGCGGGACGTGTTCAGCTTATTCGTTCTGTGTTAGGAGCGCTTTATCTCTGTTGGACCGTTCTTGCTGCCCAAGGGTGTCATCAGGGCTATTGAGCAGAAGTTTCGTTCATTCTTATGGGTGGGCTCGGCTGCTAAGGTGGCGTGGGAGGAGGTTTGCTTGCCTACCGTGGAAGGGGGCCTTGGTATTTGCTCTATTGAGGTGGACAACAAGGCTCTGATGATGAAGAACATTTGGAGTATCATCACGCGCGACGAGGAGTCTATTTGGGTGACCTGGCTTTATCATGAGAGACTTCACCGCAGGTCATTTTGGCAGTGCACGTCGTCGGCTAATACCTCTTGGAGTTGGAGGAAGCTTCTCAAGCTGCGCAGTGAGATGCGTCCGCTGATTCAGTTTCGGGTGGGAAACGGTAGAGATATTTGGGTTTGGAAGGACCCCTGGTTGTATATTGACCCCTTAGTGAGCAGATTTCCTCGGGGGCCGTTGGTTATGGGTATTCCCATTGATGGACGACTGAGCTCTGTTAGGGTGGCACTGGCCGGCGCAGACCTCGACAGAATATTTAGAGCTTCATCCTCATCTGCCACATTGTTCCCCCACTGATGCTGATTCCTACCGCTGGTTGGGCTCTTCGGATGGTAAGTTCTCTACTGCCTCGGCTCGCGAGTCGATTCGGAGTAGGCGTACTCGAGTTCAGTGGGCTGCCCTCTTTGGAGGACCGCTGAAGGTCCCTCGGTTTGAGTTTATCCTTTGGTTAGCTGTTCGGGATCGGCTTGCTACTAGGGATAAACCTTGGGTTGCGTCTGCAGCTCAGACGATGCATTGCTGTTTGTGTGACTCGATGGAGGTGGAGACGATCTCACACTTATTCTTTGAGTGCCAGTTCTCCAGGCGTTGTGTGCAGGTTCTGAAATAGAAGACCCATTGGGGCTGGCCGTACCAGAACTGGAGCTTGGGCTTCGAGGCGTTGGCGGGGTCGTCATCTCTGTCACCTTACCTTTCGTCATCTGCTTGCGTCTCGTGTTTATCATATTTGGCAGGAGCGCAACAAGAGATGGTGGGAGGGGATCATTGGGACGCCGGAGCAGCTTGCCCAGGTGGTTCACACTGCTGTGCTGAGACTCTCCACGCTTCATTCGAAGTGGGAGTTGCAGACTTGTGTTGTTCGGCGCCTTTGGCGTGTTGCTTGGTAGCTGGTTGCTGTTCTTTGTTTATGTCCTTGTTTGTGCTTTTTTGGCTTGTTGGTTGTTGGTTCTGGTTGGCTTTGATTGGCCTTGTTGGAGTTCCTTTTTGCTTGGTCTGCAGGGTGCTTGTTCTGGCAATATGCTGCCTGAGGCTTTCTCGAGGCATGTCTCGTGATTGCTGCTTTTTACATTCGTTTTTTCTCTTCTGATATGATATGACCGATTACCCAAAAAAAAAAAGAAAATAGCGCTTCCTTTATCTTTTTTTTTTTTGGGGAAACGGTCATATCATAACAGAAGAGAAAAAAAACGAATGTACAAAGCAGCAATCACGAGACATGCCTCGAGAAAGCCACAGGCAGCAAACTGCCAGAACAAGCACCCTGCTGAGCAATCAAACAAGGAGCACCAACAAGGCCAGCAAAGCGAGACAAAAACAACAACAACCAATCAAGCCTCGAAAAGCACAAAACAAGGAAACAACCAAACTACCAAGCAACACGCCAAAGTCGCCGAACAACACAGGTCTGCAACTCCCACTTCGAATGAAGCGTGGAGAGTCTCAGCACAGCAGTGTGAACCACCGCCTGGGCAAGCTGCTCCGGCGTCCCAATGATCCCCTCCCAGCATCTCTTGTTGCGTTCATCTGGGCAACAGCCGCAACCCAAGGTTTATCCCTAGTAGCAAGCCGATCCCGAATCGCTAACCAAAGGATAAACTCAAACCGAGGGACCTTCAGCGGTCCTCCAAAGAGGGCAGCCCACTGAACCCGAATACGCCTACTCCGAATCGACTCGCGAACCGAGGCAGTAGAGAACTTACCATCCGAAGTGCCCAACCATCGGTAGGAATCAGCATCAGTAGGGAACAGTGGGGCAGATGAGGATGAAACTCTAAATATTCCGTCGAGGTCTGCGCCGGCCAGTGCCACCCCGAAGAGGAAATAACAGAACTCAGGCGTGCATCAATGGGAATACCCATAACCAACGGCCCCCGAGGGAATCTGCTCACTAAGGGGTCAATGTACAACCAGGGGTCCTTCCAAACCCAAATATCTCTACCGTTTCCAACACGAAACTGAATCAGCGGACGCATCTCACTACGCAGCTTGAGAAGCTTCCTCCAACTCCAAGAGGTGTTACTCGACGACGTGCAATGCCAAAAAGACCTGCGGTGAAGTCTCTCATGATAAAGCCAGGTCACCCAAATAGACTCCTCGTCGCGCGTGATGATACTCCAAATGTTCTTCATCATCAAAGCCTTATTGTCCACCTCAATAGGGCGAATGCCAAGTCCCCCTTCCACGACTGGCAAGCAAACCTCCTCCCACGCCACCTTAGCAGCTGAGCCCGCCCATAAGAATGAACGAAACTTCTGCTCAATAGCCCTGATGACACCCTTGGGCAACAAGAACACCCCGGTCCAATAGAGATAAAGCGCTCCCAGCACCGAACGAATAAGCTGAACTCGTCCCGCATAGGAGAGGGACTTATTCAGCCAAGAACCAATCCGCTGATCCACCTTCTCAAGCAAAGGGGCACAGTCCGCCTGAGTGAGTCTAGTAGTGATCAACGGGACTCCAAGATATCTCACAGGCAGAGAACCCAAAGAAAAACCCAACAAATCCAGTAAAGCAGGAGTCAGATGCTCCGCACGACGCGAGACAAAGACTTCACTCTTACAAGGATTCGCCGCAAGCCCCGAGAGCGATGTAAAGCAAGTCAGTGCCGCATGAAGAACCCCCACAGAATGCAAATCAGCATGACAGAAGAGCAGCAGATCATCAGCAAAGGTCAGCATGGTCAAGGCCGACTTCTCGCACCGCCAATGATAGCGAAATCGTGGGTCAGTCCTAACAAAGTGGGTCACAATGCCACGCAACACCTCCATAACAAGCGTAAACAGATACGGCGAAAGCGGATCTCCCTGCCGCAGACCCCGCTTACCAGGGAAGAAACCCTCCGGACTACCATTGATGTTTATCGAAAAACATGTAGTAGTCACACAGCTCCGAATCCATCTGATAAATTCAGACGGAAATCCCATAGCCTCAAGAATAGCCAAAAGAAAACTCCACTCAACCTTATCATATGCCTTAGCCAGGTCCACTTTGAGCGCAACACGAGGGGGCTTATCGCGACTCAAGTAGCCATAACAGATCTCCTGAGCAAGAAGGATGTTATCCCCAATACGTCTGCCAGGGATAAAAGCCGTCTGCGAGTGGTGGACCAACTTGGCCATCAGAGGCCGAACCCTATTAGCAATGATCTTAGCAATGATCTTATATAAGACATTGCAACAAGAAATAGGCCTGAAGTCACCCACATGCCTAGGCGAAGTCCTCTTAGGAATGAGAGTGATAAGAGTACTGTTCACGCCCCTGAGAAGGTGTCCACTAGAAAAGAACTCACGAACCGCCTCCATAACATCCACCCCAATAATCGTCCAGGCTGGCTTAAAGAAGGCAGCAGTGTACCCGTCAGGACCAGGTGCCTTATCATCCGCCAGAAGAAACACCACATCCCTAATCTCCTTATCCTCCACTCGCCTAACGAGAATGGCAGCATCCTCATGCGAAATAAAGCTCGTAATGTACTGACGAACCTCCTCACCCACCACAGGAAGAGCTCGAGCAGATTGACCCAAGATCTGCTGGTAATAGCAAATGAGCGCATCACGGACCTGATCCTCCCCTTCCACCACTGATCCCTCATCATCTTCAAGAGTGAAGATGCGATTGGTTGCCCTACGCATCTGAACCTTCTTGAAGAAAAAGGCAGAGGATTGGTCACCATCCTTGAGCCAAGCCAGCTTAGCCCGCTGAGAGAGTGCAGAGTGCTCCATCTCCACAGCACGTGCAAAGAGAGCCCGACAAAAACGCACAAGATCAACAAGCAGATCCTCCTCAGGAAACTGAGAAGAGAGAGTCTGGGCAACCTCCAAGAACAGACGTGCCTCCTCGACATTCCTGGCAAGATTGCCTTTCCTACGGCGCAGCTCCCTCAGGGGCTGCTTCAGTCCCCTAAGCTTCTGGGAAACCGAATACATAAGGGTACCCCTCACTCTGGTCCTCCAACCACGATCGACCAGCTCCAAAAAGAGGGGATCCTTAGTGAGAAATTTTTTTTTTGGGGAATCGGTCATATCATAACAGAAGAGAAAAAAATGAATGTACAAAGCAGCAATCACGAGACATGCCTCGAGAAAACCACAGGCAGCAAACTGCCAGAACAAGCACCCTGCTGAGCAATCAAACAAGGAGCACCAACAAGGCCAGCAGAGCGAAACAGAAACAACAACAACCAATCAAGCCTCGAAAAGCACAAAACAAGGACACAACCAAACTACCAAGCAACACGCCAAAGTCGCCGAACAGCACAGGTCTGCAACTCCCACTTCGGATGAAGCGTGGAGAGTCTCAGCACAGCAGTGTGAACCACCGCCTGGGCAAGCTGCTCCGGCGTCCCAATGATCCCCTCCCAGCATCTCTTGTTGCGTTCCCGCCAAATATGGTAAACAAGAGAGGCAAGCAGATGGCGAAAGGTGAGGTGACAGAGATGACGACCCCTCCAGCGCCTCGAAGCCCAAGCAATACCCAAGCTCCAGTTCTGGTACGACCATCCCCAACGGGTCTTGTACCTCAGCACCTGCACACAACGCCTCGAGAACTGGCACTCAAAGAATAAATGTGAGATCGTCTCCACCTCCAACGAGTCACACAAACAGCAATGCATCGTCTGGGCAACAGCCGCAACCCAAGGTTTATCCGTAGTAGCAAGCCGATCCCGAATCGCTAACCAAAGGATAAACTCAAAACGAGGGACCTTCAGCGGTTCTCCAAAGAGGGCAGCCCACTGAACCCGAATACGCCTACTCCGAATCGACTCGCGAGCCGAGGCAGTAGAGAACTTACCATCCGAAGTGCCCAACCAGCGGTAGGAATCAGCATCAGTGGGGGAACAGTGGGGCAGATGAGGATGAAACTCTAAATATTCCGTCGAGGTCTGCGCCGGCCAGTGCCACCCCGAAGAGGAAATAACAGAACTCAGGCGTGCATCAATGGGAATACCCATAACCAACGGGACCTTAGTGAGAAAATTATCAAACCTGAAGCAAGCCTTCCTGGCATACCCTCCCTCCCCTTCCAAGACAAGAGGCGAGTGATCAGAAGTCGCAGGAAGACAACTACGATACCGAACAAGGGGAAACCTAGAAAACCAAGAAGGGTTCCCCACAATACGATCCAACCGCCTCCAAATACCCCTCCCCGCCCTCTGCTGATTGTACCAAGTGAAGAATTGGCCAATCATAGGAAGAGTAGTAAGGTCGGCAGAAGTAAGGCAAGACCTGAACTCCAAACACTCAGCAGAGGCTGAAGACCCTCCTCTAGCCTCACTGGCCTCAATCACCGCATTGAAGTCCCCCATAACAATCCACGGGTCCTCCGAGCGGAATTCAGCCATGGCAATCAAATCACCCCACAGGGCAGAGCGCTCCTCCCTCGTGTTCTTGCCATAGACGAATGTGACAAACAAGGTAGAAAGGTCAGCAAGCGAATGCACCTTGCAGTGAATTGCTTGCGTCGAGCACCTTTCCACAGAAACCCGAAGAAAGGAAGGATCCCAGCCAACCCAAATACGATTGCCAGGCCCAACATCATAGTCAAAGAACCACTGCCATGTGCGAACCAACGACGAAGTAAGGGCAGCATTGTGGATGGCCACCCTCGTCTCCACCAAACCCACCAAGCAAAGATTATGCCGGGAAATAAACTCGCGGACTGCCCGGCCGTGCTCCCACTTATTCAGTCCGCGCACATTCCAGACTCCGACTGGGATCATGGAACAACCCCGGGGAGGGCTGCAATGCAATCAGGGCCCGGTAAAGTAAGCACATCATCCTCACCCACAGTCTGAAGAATGGCAAATGAATTCAGTTGCCTCGCCTCCCCCCTCTCACTACTCTTCACCCCATCTGGAGACAGCTTCGTGAATGATGAGCTCGGGGCACTACAAGTCAAGGCATCACCTGCAATTACCTCCCTCTTGTCCTCCAGCACCTTTTTCCCTTTATCCCTTCCTTTCATCTGCACCTTCTCCCTCGCACCCTTGTCCTTTCCAACCATACTTGTCGCTGTCCGCCGTGACTTAGCCTCCACCCTACGTCCCTTGGGCATGGGCTGAACCCTCGATCCAACATATCTAGGATGACTGGTAGCCCTAGGACAAGCCTCTACAGAATGACCAGTAGCCTGGCATCCCGAGCACTTCGGCGGCCGCCACTCGTACTCCACCGAAACCCTAACATGCCCCTCAAACCCTCCAGACCGAGAAGGAACCCTAATGTTGAAATGCTCAAAATAGGGTTCAGCCACCTTCTTCATCACACAGACTCGTGCAAAGTCGATACGTGTCATGGACGTCGTGATCGAATCTGTGAAAAGCGGCCTCCCCACCGCACTAGCAACAATGCCAAGGCCCTCCTGCGTCCAAAACTCACTCGGCACGTTCCATAGCTTAATCCAGACAGGTATCTCCTCAGGTTCCTTCTTATCGAAGGACATGCCAGGTCGCCACGCCTCAAGAAATAAGGGCTGCCCCTGTAGCAGCCAAGGGCCCCCTTCGAGCACCACATTCATAGCAGCAGCTGATGAGAACCGAAACCGGAAGAACCCGTTGCTCGTTGCCCGAACCTCCACCACATGCGCCCAGGACATACGAGCAAACTTATCAACGAATGGGAAGTAAGGTCGTCGACCAAGGAAGTAGCCCACCAAGGTGTTTTCCCACCTAGCCAACCCCTTTTCAGCAACCTCCCATGAAGGGCAAACCTCAACAACCCCATCGATCATCAAAGGGGGTGTATAAGCCAACGGAATCCGTTGTCCCGCATTAATAGGCCTACTCTCGGGCCTAGGGCCCTCAATGGCCGCATCCCGAAATGATCGAGTAGGCTGCGGATTCGCCAACCTACCCTGGCCCGTCATCTCCTTAAGCCTCGGAGCCGTCCCATGCACCACCACATCACGCGAGTTCATTCCCATATCAACCAGTCTCTCCCCATGAGCATCGCTCAAAAGAGGCTCGTGGACCTTCTCCAACTGCTCAATCATGCTCTCCACACCCCGATCCACCTCATCATTCGAAACCAAAGTAGGGCGTGGATGAATAGGCGTGCATGGGCGAACCAACGCACACCTGTTCGAGTCAATAGTCGGGTCCCGTAATGGCTGGGTCACACTCCATCTCGACGATGGCCGACGTTTCATCGCAGCATTAACCACAGCTCTCTCCTTAGGCACCTCAGCCCCAACCCCTTTGTTCCCCGCAGCCTTACTCAACCCTTTGGACGCCATTGAGTCATGCCCTTGTATGTCATGGCCACCCTTCTCAACAACCACCATAGCCTCACGAGCCCCGTTCATTTCAGCACCCTTAGTCGCTGCATGAGCAACACCCGCGTTAGCCACCTTCTCCGCAGCCTTAGTAGCTACCCGCGTCTCGGCTACGGAGCCCGCAGCGTGCTCAATAACTGCACACTCCATACCCTCGTGAGGTATCTTAGCTGCCACCTCCCTACCCACCATAGGGTCAGCCACCTCTCTTCCCACCATAGGATTGAAGGCCACCAAGGCCGATGAAGAATTTTCACCCAAAAGGTTAGTCCCGGGAAAATCCAAAACAACATCAAGAGGACCAGCCGTGGATCCCTCCGCCCCCACCCGCGGTCTATTCCCACCTGAAGCAACAACTCCGGCCGCCGTAGAAACCGCGGAGCAGTCCAAACCAGCCATATTTTGCCTAACCGAACAGCCCTCCGCCCCATGAACCCTCTTGAGAAGGGCTTCAAAGGCAGCCACGTCAAACAACCGGTTAAAGTCCGGAATGTTACGTCCCATCGTCCCAAAATCCGGTGAATGGCCCAAGAAGTCAGCCCCCAACGTCGATGAAGAAGCCACCGACCCACATGAAGAAGAACTCGAAGCCATGAAGGTAAGGAGACCTAAACCCTAGCACCCCGGTCACAAACCTCGCGCCACCCAGTCTTGACCTTCTCCGCCGTCCCAGCTCAGCCCCGAAGCCCCAAAAACAACCGCAAGATCAAAGGAGAAGAATCGCCGCCAAGAAAGAAGGAAGAAGATGAAAGGTCTTTTAGGGTTTTTGAAGAAACCGCGAAGACCCAACGTTCCAACCCACCGGAGCAGGCCCCACCACCACCAGCGCCGCCCTAGCACACCAAACAACCTTCGCGCAAATCCACCGAACCAGCTCCGGCCACTTCCGCAAGCTTTCACTTGGAGAAAACCCTAGAGAAGGCCAAGAGGTTGCCTTCCAAACGCCGTCTGATCCCGGCGATGGAGGCCGACGGGGACGTCGCCGGCGTCAACACGGACGAAGTAAGGTACGTCGCTTGGATGGGGAATCGAACTTGGCCGCCGAGAAGGAGGGAAGAAGATGAAAGGGTTTAGGGTTTGGATGGTAGAGAGAAAACGCTAGAGAGAGAAAGAAGAGAGAGTTTTTTCTTCCTTTATCTCTTCCCCCATCACCGGCCGTATCATAAGAAGCGCATCCGAGGGGTTCAGCCGTCTAGTAATGAACTCCTGAAGGGTCTCTGACGTAACAGACGGTCTGTTCGAGCATCCGAGGAGGTTCTAGTAGTAAGAGATGAGTTCCGCCTTAACTTCATTCTCGCCCTCAATAGTGTGACCCAAGGCATCTTCAAGAGAGAATATACGGTTCGCTGCCCTCCTCATCTTCACCTTTTTAAAGAACAGCGATGTGCATTGATCGCCATCCTTAAGCCAGGCGAGCTTTGCGCGTTGGGACAGTGCCTCATGCTCCATATCAACCGCTTTGGAATAAAGCAGTCTACAAAGCTTCTCAAGATCGAGGAGGCGCTGATCAGAAGGATGAGCAGATACAAACTCTTGAGCAATACTCAGAAATTGTTTCGCCTCAGCCACGTTTCTCGCAAGGTCAACTTTAGACTTCCGTAAAAGTCTAAACCGAGGCCTGAGAACCTTCAGTCTTGTCACAAGGGCAAACATGGGGAAGCCTGTAGTAGGTGTCTGCCAGGTGGACATAACAATATCAAGGAACTGAGGGTCGTGGATGAGGAAGTTATCAAAGCGAAATGTAGTACCACGCGGGCAAGCCAATGCCGAGTCACCAAGAATCAACGGGCTGTGGTCGGATGTAGATGGGAGATCGCATCGGTATCTAAGATTCTCGTAACAAGCAAACCAGATAGGGTTGCCAACCATCCTATCAAATCTCCTCCATATGGCCGCGTCTTGTTGTTGTTGGTTATACCAAGTAAAAAACACCCCCATCGTCGGCAATGTTGTAAGATCAACCTGGATGAAACAGTTCGTGATGTCATCACATCATGTTGAGACGGGGGCTGTCCCCTTGTCTCAGATCTATCCAACACTGCATTAAAATCCCCTAAAACAAGCCACGGTACCGCAACCCAGCTGGCCGATCGGCTAATCAGATCATCCCATAATATTCTCCGCTCCTCCCGAGTATTACGCCCATAACCAAATGAGATGATGCAACACTCCTGGGTAGCAAGGCATGTAGTCTCAGTTTGAATGGCCTGTAAAGACATAGCATTGACCGATACACGAACATATCTAGGATCCCAACCAATCCATAAACGTGTCCCTGGCCCCATGTCATAGTCAAAGGACCAAGACCATTGCGAGCGAATGGTCGTAGAGATCATAGAGGCATTCTTCTCAGCAACCCTCGTTTCAACAAGCCCAATCAACTCAGGTCATACTTTAAGATCAAATCTCCCACAGCCCTACAGTGGTCCCTCTTGTTGAGACCACACACATTCCAGACGGAGAGCGGGATCATTGGTATGAGTTGGTATGAGTTGGTATGAGCAGTGACTGAGGAGGTGGGGTCACGTTCTGTCACCTGACAATGCAATGGATCCCGTGGTATCTTATCCTTGCGCCGTCCCAACACAACTCCTACCGCACCGTCACTGGCGTCGCACATCAAAATGAATGGCAGAGTCCAATCTGGTAGTACATTTCTATCCTTTATATATATATATAGATGGGACTTTCTCCAAAAAAAAAAAAGAAAAGAGTCCAATTTGGTGCAACTATCACTGGGGCTGTGGTGAGTTTCTCCTTTAAAGCTCGAAAAGCCTGCAAACAATCTTCAGTGAAGTTAAAAACAACATCTTAAACAAGTAAATTAGATAATGGCTTAGCTATTTTCGAAAAATCCTTAATGAACCGTCGATAGAATCCTGCATGGCCCAAAAAGATTCGAACCGCCTTAACCGACGTGGGTGGGGGCAGCTGCTCGATTGCGTCAATCTTTGCTCGATCTACCTCGATTCCCTTGTGTGATACCTTATGACCGAGAACTATACCTTCCTGTACCATAAAGTGACACTTCTCCCAATTCAAGACAAGGTTAGTCTCCTCACAATGTTTAAGAATGAATGCTAAATTATCGAGGCATGCATCAAACGAAGGGCCAAACACAGAAAAATCATCCATAAAAATCTTCATAAACTTCTCCACTACATCATGAAAAATAGCTAGCATGCATCTCTGAAAAGTAGCTGGTGCATTACATAATCCAAATGACATACGTCTATATGCAAAAGTACCATAAGGAAAAGTAAAAGTAGTTTTTTCCTGATCCTCAAGCGCTATAGAAATCTGATCATAACCCAAATGACCATCTAGAAAGCAATAAAACTCATGCCCAGCTAATCTTTCTAACATCTGATCAATAAAAGGAAGTGAGAAATGATCTTTACAGGTGACATCATTTAATTTCCTATAATCTATGCAAACACGCCATCCCGTAACTGTCCTAATCGGAATCAAATCATTAGAAGCATTTTTTATAACAGTCATACCTCCCTTTTTCGGGACTACCTGTGTCGGACTAACCCACGCGCTATCGGAGATAGGATAAATAATATCTGTGTCCAAAAGCTTGATTACCTCCTTCTTCACAACTTCTTGCATTGTTGGGTTCAAGCGCCTCTGTGGTTGTACGACTGGCTTGTACGAATCCTCCATCAAAATCTTGTGCATGCAAACGGTCGGACTTATTCCTTTGATATCAGCCACTTTCCATGCGAATGCCCGCTTGTGTTCCTTTAGCACCCTTAATAGTTTCTCCGCCATGAGACCTGTCAATGAAGAAGAAATAATCACAGGTAAAGTATCGGAGGTGCCAAGGTAAACATACTTAAGATGACTAGGTAAAGGCTTAAGGTCTAAGTCGGAGGGTCTTCGATTGATGGCCATGGGTGCTGTCCTAACGGTCGATCGAGCGGCTCAACTCTTGGTCTGGCTGATCTTCGATGAGGTGGGTTTGCTTCTAGGCTTGCCACGGTATAGTCTAAATCAGCTTGATTCTCGATATCCTCTCCTGCTAGACATGCTTCCAACTCATCCTTATTCCTGAAAATGCTGAAATACTCGAAAGCACATAAGTCAATACTATCAACAAAGGAACATGAATTGTCATTCGTAGGGTGTTTCATGGCCTTGTATACATCAAATTCTACCTTCTCATCCCCTACTTGTCGGATGAGCTTACCATTACCGACGTCGATTAGAGCTCTTGCCATGTTGAGAAACGGCCTACCAAGTATCAATGACATGTCTGTGTCTTCTTCCATGTCTAGAACCACGAAATCTGCGGGACCACCTTCACTAGGACATCTTCTATGATTCCTCTTGGATATGTGATCGATCTGTCCGCTAGCTGAAGAATCGTAGATGAAGGCTTCGGCTCGCCAACTCCTAGCTTCCTAAGTAGAGAGAAAGGCATCAAGTTAATGCTTGCACTTAGATCACATAAAAAATTAGTAAATGAGAGTGAGCTTATAGAGCAAGGGATAGAGAAACTCCCCCTATCTTTGATCTTCGGTGGTAGCTTTCTTTGTAGTACGGCCGAGCATTCTTCATTTAAGGCTATCGTACCATGTTCCTCCAGCTTTTTTCTACTTGAGAGTATGTCCTTCATGAACTTCGCATACTTTGGGATCTGCAAAAGAGCTTCACAAAAGGGAATATTAATTTCGAGCTTTCTAAAGATTTTGATAGAATGTTCGAAACGCTTATCATGTTTTCCCTTTCGTAGTGCTACGGGAAACGGAGGTCAGATCTTAATTGGTGGTGGTAGCTCAGGTTTTCTTTCCTCTGAAAAATTCGCATTCTGCCCTTGTTCACGGCCGTGACTACTGATAGGTTCACGACCGTGAACGTCCTTGTCTGTGGCCGTGACTACGCTCTGGTCGACCTCTTCCCTGCTTTCTTCTTCCGCTTTCTGAGTCTTCGGGGCTGATTCTAGTGTCTTCCCACTCCTAAGCTGAATGGCCTTTGCAAACTCTTTTGGGTTTCTCTCGGTGTCGCTCGGTAGTGTCCCTTGCTTGCGCTCTGACATGGAACTCGCCAATTGTTCCATCGTGGCGGCCAAGCTTTGCATCGTATTCTCGATCTTGCTAAGTCGCTCATCGGTCTTCCGATTCTGATCGCCTTGATAGCCCGTCATTTTCTCGAACGCCATCTCCCATTCTGCATTTTGCTTCGGTGGCGGTGCATCCTGTTGGTTTTGGAATCCCGACGGCTTCTGATATGGCGATCGTTCTTGCTGATGTTGGACCTCCGAGGGTTTCAAATAATGTGAATTTCCATATGATATATTTGGGTGGCCTCTCCAACTTGGATCATACGTGTTGGAGTAGAAGTTCCTTTGCCTTGACTGGATTTGATTCACCTTGTCGGGACTTTTGGCTTGCATCTCGTCTAGTCTCCGATGTATGGCCTCAAATTGCGCCTCCATTGAGGTGCTTATCTCGTGGATGCCTGCTGCCCTTCGGTCCAAATCTTGAACAGTGTACCTCGCTGGATAGGCCGCGATCCTCTCGATGGCTGCAAGTGCGTCTGCATCATCGAGTTCCATAAAGTTCGTGTTGCACCCTCCGTCGACAATGTGCTTGTCCTGCGTGCTAAGCCCCAAGAAAAAGGATTGCATCTGGACGATCAGTGGTATGCAATGATTTGGGCATTGTCTGAGGAGCCTCTTATATCGACTCCATGCGTCGCTCAACGTCTCGCCCCCTTCTTGTTTGAAATTCACCAACTCGCTCCTTATCTCGCTAGTCCTCGAGAGTGGGTAGTACTTGCCTAAGAAACACTCGACCAAGTGTTCCCAGCTTTCGATCGATGCATGTGGCAGCAACGAGAACCACTCCGACGCTTTTCCTACAAGAGAGAAAGGAAATAATGTAAGTCTAATTATCTCAGTAGAAACCCCCGGGTACTTGATCGTTCTGCGAATTTGCTTAAATTTGGTGATGTGGGCATTGGCGTCTTCATTAGCTAGCCCATGGAATTGTACCGCCCCTGTTACCATATGCAAGGTCACCGGGTTGATCTAGAATTGATTGTTAGGCCCTTCGGGAATCACTATCGGGTCATTATCATCAAAGGGCTCGGCTTAGTAGAGTAGGTCGTGGAGCAATGATCTCTTGGTGTTGCCCTTCTTGATTTTGGTTCTCCATCCTTTGTTTGTGAATTTGATTATTGCGTCGCAATGTAGCTTCGATTTCTGCGTCGAATAGTAGTGGTTCCTTATTCGAGCTTCGTGTCATGCACAAACGAGAATCTCTGTGCCAAAGATGATGAATCAAGGTAAGTGAAAAAAGTTAATAAAATAATAATGAAAATAAATATATAGATAAATAAGATCTAAACTAAAATCTAGAATAAATCCTAGAACTAATGATACCGCTGTCCCCGGCAATGGCGCCAAAAACTTGACACGCTCGAATACTAGCAAGTGTACTAGGTCGTGCAAGTAGTAAAACGGACGAAGTCCTAGTATCGATCCACGAAGACAGCTCGATTAACTCTAAGAAAATATTCTTAATCATAATTTAAACTAAAATATGTTTTTCTGATTTTTTAAAGATTTGATTAACGATGAATTAAAAGAGACGCAAATAGGAAAACAAAAGCAAATAAAGATAATGGTTTGAAAATCAATAAGCGACAAAAGTGATTAAAGCACATACTCGGCACGGATTAATCCTACGTCTTCATGCACTCAATTCTATCTAATCAACATGAATCAAGTCAAGGTTGAAATTCCTAACATACGTGCTACCCGTTATTCACGTAACTAGCAACCCTATGCGATAGTGAACCAATCCCTATATTCCTATATGACTGTAGTTACTCCGCACTAGGGGTGTGCATAATTCGGTAAACCGACCGAACCGACCGAAAAACCGAAAATTCGGTACAAACCGAATACCGACCAAAAATTTCGGTTCGGTATTTGGTTTTTGTTTTTGAAAATTCGGTAATTCGGTTCGATTTCGGTATACTGGTTCGGTACCGAACCAACCGAATTACCGAAATTTTTAAAAAATTTAAAAAAAAATTAAAAATTAAAAATTTAATTTATTTTACCGAATTTTAATATATAAATATATTAATTTTTTATTTTTTTTTTGAAATTTCGGTAAATTCGGTACAAACCGAAAAAACCGATTTAAATTCGGTAAAAACCTCGGTTCGGTATTCGATTTTGGAAATGGCCGAACCGACCAAAATTTCGGTTCACCGAAATTTCGATTCGGTTCGGTTATGTTTGTACCGAATGCACAGCCCTACTCCGCACGCATTTGGCTTTATGAATTTCCCCGAGTTTAGACACTTTCGGCGCCTAAGGTCTCGGAAACCACACATACGAAACCGAATTCCATATCTGGTCGATTATACGTAGTGCTGCCCTCAAACCTGGCTTTATCATGAGAGACTTCACCGCAGGTCATTTTGGCATTGCACGTCGTCGAGTAACACCTCTTGGAGTTGGAGGAAGCTTCTCAAGCTGCGTAGTGAGATGCGTCCGCTGATTCAGTTTCGGGTTGGAAACGGTAGAGATATTTGGGTTTGGAAGGACCCCTGGTTGTACATTGACCCCTTAGTGAGCAGATTCCCTCGAGGGCCGTTGGTTATGGGTATTCCCATTGATGCACGCCTGAGTTCTGTTATTTCCTCTTCGGGGTGGCACTGGCCGGCGCAGACCTCGACGGAATATTTAGAGTTTCATCCTCATCTGCCCCACTGTTCCCCCACTGATGCTGATTCCTACCGATGGTTGGGCACTTCGGATGGTAAGTTCTCTACTGCCTCGGTTCGCGAGTCGATTCGGAGTAGGCGTATTCGGGTTCAGTGGGCTGCCCTCTTTGGAGGACCGTTGAAGGTCCCTCGGTGTGAGTTTATCCTTTGGTTAGCGATTCGGGATCGGCTTTCTACTAGGGATAAACCTTGGGTTGCGGCTGTTGCCCAGACGATGCATTGCTGTTTGTGTGATTCGTTGGAGGTGGAGACGATCTCACATTTATTCTTTGAGTGCCAGTTCTCGAGGCGTTGTGTGCAGGTGCTGAGGTACAAGACCCGTTGGGGATGGCCGTACCAGAACTGGAGCTTGGGTATTGCTTGGGCTTCGAGGCGCTGGAGGGGTCGTCATCTCTGTCACCTCACCTTTCGCCATCTGCTTGCCTCTCTTGTTTATCATATTTGGCAGGAACGCAACAAGAGATGCTGGGAGGGGATCATTGGGACGCCGGAGCAGCTTGCCCAGGCGGTGGTTCACACTGCTGTGCTGAGACTCTCCACGCTTCATTCGAAGTGGGAGTTGCAGACCTGTGCTGTTCGGCGACTTTGGCGTGTTGCTTGGTAGTTTGGTTGTGTCCTTGTTTTGTGCCTTTCGAGGCTTGATTGGTTATTGTTGTTTCTGTTTCGCTTTGCTGGCCTTGTTGGTGCTCCTTGTTTGATTGCTCAGCAGGGTGCTTGTTCTGGCGGTTTGCTGCCTGTGGCTTTCTCGAGGCATGTCTCGTGATTGCTGCTTTGTACATTCGTTTTTTTCTCTTCTGTTATGATATGACCGTTTCCCCAAAAAAAAAACATAAGATACTCGAGAACATTTAAATATATAATGACCAAATATACAAATTTACGGGTATAAAAATCACGTAATATCCTAACTTATCAGCAGTCTGGCCCAGCTGCTCGCCTCACTTTCTGCGAACTTGGCCTAGCAGCCAGGCAATATGGTATCACAGCTTGGGCACGCGGCCTACATGGTTGGGG
>JAQPCC010000012.1:0-57500 GCA_028392965.1 Lindernia subracemosa | reverse complement strand
ACACGGCCCCAAGCATGGCCCAAAAGACACACAACCAAGGGCAACAAAGCCAATCCAAGCAACAAAAACCTACAAGCAATAAGACAGCTACCAAGCAACTCGCCAGAGCCGCCGAATAGCACAAACCTGCAACTCCCACTTCGAGTGAAGCGTGGAGTGTCTCATCACAACAGTATGAACCACCGTCTGGACATGCTGCTCGGTGTCCCAATCGTCCCCTCCCAGCATCTCCTGTTGCGCTCCTGCCAAATATGGTAGACAAGGGATGCAAACAGGTGACGATACGCAAGTGGCAGAGATGACGGCCTCGCCACCGCCTAGAAGCCCAAGAAATGCCGAATCTCCATCGAGTCTTGCGCCTCAGAGCCAGCACACAACGCCTCGAGAACTGGCACTCAAAGAATAAGTGCGAAATCATCTCAACCTCAAAGGAATCACAAAGGCAGCAATGCATCGACTTAGCAGCAGACGCAATCCAAGCCTTATCCCTCGTAGCAAGCCGATCCCGAACAGCCAGCCAAAGGATAAACTCAAACCGCGGGACCTTCAGCGGACCCCCAAAGAGGGCAGCCCACGGGACCCGAGTACGCCTCACCCGGAGCGACTCCCTAGCCAAGGCCGTAGAAAACTTACCATCCAAAGAACCCATCCAGCGGTAGGAGTCATCATCAGAGGGGAAGCACTGAGGAAGATCATCGTGAAACTCCAAGTATTCCGCAGCAGTCTGAGCCGGCCATTTCCACCCCGAAGAGGAGACAACAGTGCTCAAGCGCGCATCAACGGGAATACCCATCACAACAAGCCCACGGGGAAATCTACTCACCAACGAGTCAGTGTAGAGCCAAGGGACCTTCCAGACCCAAATATCCCGACCATTCCCCACTCTGAACTGAATCAGAGGGCGAATCTCAGGGCGCAGCTTGAGCATCTTCCTCCAACTCTAAGAGGTATCTGCCGAAGGCAGACACTGCCAAAAAGACCTACGGTGAAGCCGCTCATGGTAAAGCCAGGTAACCCAGATAGACTCCGGGTCCCGCGTGATAATGCTCCATATGTTCTTCATCATAAGAGCCTTGTTATCGACCTCAATAGGGCGGATAGCAAGGCCCCCTTCCTCAGCAGGCAAGCACACCTCCTCCCATGCCACCTTAGCTGTCGAGCCAGCCCATAAGAAAGAGCGAAACCTCTGCTCAATAGCCCTGATAATGCCCTTGGGCAGCAAGAAAACACCCGTCCAATAGATATATAAAGCCCCTAACACCGAGCGAATAAGTTGAACACGTCCCGCATAAGAGAGGGACCTATTCAACTAAGATCCAATCCGCTGCTCCACCTTCTGGATTAAAGGAGCACAGTCCGCCAAAGTGAGTCTGGAGGTGATCAGAGGGACCCCGAGATAACGCACAGGGAGAGCACCCAGAGAAAATCCAGAGCTTGAAACTCAGAAGCCAGATGCTCCGCACGGCGAGAAACGAACACCTCACTCTTCCGAGGTTGGCTGCAAGCCCAGACACAGATGTGAAGAATGTCAGTGCTGACTGAAGAACGCCCACAGAGTGCACACCAGCATGACAAAACAGCGACAAGTCGTCCGCAAACGTCAACATAGTTAAGGCTGACTTCTCGCAACACCAATGATAACGAAACAGAGGGTCAGCCCTAACAAAACAAGTCACAAGACCCCTGAGCACCTCCATGACAAAAGTAAAGAGATAGGGCGATAGCGGGTCTCCCTGTCTAAGACCCCGCTTGCCAGCAAAGAAGCCCTCAGGACTACCATTGATGTTTATCGAAAAACATGTAGTAGTCACACAGCTACGAATCCACCCAATAAAGATAGCCGGGAATCCCATGCACTCAAGAACTGCCAAGAGAAAGCTCCACTCAACCTTATCATACGCCTTAGCCAGATCAACTTTGAGTGCCACACGAGGGGCCTTATGACGACTCAAGTAACCCGAGCAAATCTCCTGAGCCAGAAGGATGTTATCTCCAATGCGTCGGCCTGGGATAAAGGCCGTCTGTGAAGGGTGAACCAGCCTCGTCAGCAGCGGCCGAACCTTATTAGCAATGATTTTGGCAATGATCTTGTACAAGACATTGCAACAGGAGATCGGCCGGTAGTCAACCACATGTCTCGGGGAATCCCTCTTAGGGATAAGAGTGATAAGGGTGCTATTAACACCCTTAAATAAATGACCAGTCAAGAAGAATTCCCACATAGCCGCCGTCACCTCCTCACCAATAATCGTCCAAGCAGCTTTAAAGAAAGCAGCAGTGTACCCATCAGGTCCCGACGCCTTATCATCTTCCAATAGAAACACCACATCCCAAATCTCCCGATCCTCCACTCGTCGGACCAGCATGGCAGCCTCCTCAACCGGAATGGTACAAGAAACAAACTACCGAACATCCTCAGGCTCCACAGGCCGATCGCGAGAAGATTGGCCAAGAATCGGCCGATAGTAGTTAATGAGCTCGTCACGAATCCTATCCTCCCCTTCGACCACCTGTCCCTCATCATCTTCCAAGGTGAAGATGTGATTCCCCGCGCGACGCATCTGGACCTTCTTGAAGAAGTAAGCCGAAGGCTGGTCACCATCCTTCAGCCAGGCCAACTTAGCTCGCTGGGACAGCGCCGAGTACTCCATCTCCACAGCCCGAGCATAAAGATCACGACAGAACCTCACAAGATCAAGGACCATGTTCTCATCAGAGAACTGTGAAGAAAGTCCCTGGGCAACCTCCGAGAACGTCCGCGCCTCCTCGACATTCCTAGCAAGGTTTCCTTTCTTCCGTCGAAGCTTTCTTAAGGGCTGCTTCAGGCCCCGCAGCTTCTGGGTGACCGAATACATACGGGTTTCCCGCACTCTATAATCCCAACCCCTACCCACCAGGTCCAAAAAGGAGGGATCCTTCGTGAGGAAGTTATCAAACCTGAAGCAAGCCTTCCTAACGAACCCACCTTCACCTTCCAAGACCAAAGGCGAGTGGTCAGATGTCCCCGGGAGGCAGCATCGATACCGAATAAGGGGAAACCGGGCAAACCAAGAAGGATTCCCCAGCATGCGATCCAACCTTCTCCAAATGCCGCTACCATCCCTTTGCTGATTGTACCAAGTGAAATACTGGCCAATCATAGGCAGTGTAGTAAGGTCGGCAGAAGTGAGGCAGGAGGTGAAATCCAAGCAATCAGGAGCAACTGGCGACCCCCCTCTAGCCTCATTAGCCTCCAGAACCGCATTAAAGTCTCCCATGACAACCCACGGGATATTAGAGCGCATCTCAGCGGTAGTGATCAGCTCTTCCAAAAGAGTCCCATGCTCCTCCCGCGTGTTCTTCCCATAAACGAAGGATACAAAGAAGGATGAATGATCGGCGAGCGATTGCACCTGGCAATGAATCGCCTGAGTGGAGAACCCTCGACAACAACTCGAAGATGAGAGGGATCCAGCCCACCCAAATACGATTACCAGGCCCATCATCATTGTCAAAAAACCACTGCCAAGTGTCTCTAACTCTAGAAGAAATAATGGCAGCATTATGGATAGCCACCCTCGTCTCAACCAGCCCAACCAAGTGAAGATTATACCGGGAAATAAAGTCGCGGACTGCCCGGCCATGCTCCAACTTCTTACGCAGGAAATTTGTTGTGGCTACTTGAGTCATCAGAAGCCTCCTCGTGTTGCTTTCAAGGTCGACCTTGCTAAGGCCTATGATAAGGTTGAGTGGAGTTTCCTATTTGCTACACTTGAGTGCATGGGCTTTCCCTCTGTTTTTATTGGCTGGATTCGGAGCTGTGTGACAACCACATGTTTTTCGATAAACATTAATGGTTGTCCTTAGGGCTTTTTCGCTGGAAAGTGGGGTCTTTTCCCCAAAAAAAAGTGGGGCCTTAGACAGGGAGACCCGCTTTCTCCTTATCTGTTCACTCTTGTTATAAAGGTCTTGCGGGGTATCGTGATGCAGTTTGTTAGGGCAGACCCCCTCTTCCGCTTTCATTGGCGCTGTGAGAGATCTACCTTAACCATGTTGACCTTTGCTGATGACTTGCTTTTGTTTTGTCATGCTGATCTTCACTCTGTGGGTGTGTTTAAGACGGCTTTGGATTCTTTCACCTCGCTTTCTGGGTTAGCTCCCAACCCTCATAAGAGTGAGATCTTTGTATCCAGAAGTGCTAGTCAGTTCACTGCTGCTTTTCAGACTTTGCTGGGCTTCTCTGTTGGCTCGCTCCCTGTCCGCTATCTTGGGGTTCCCCTGATTACTTCCAGACTCTCCCTGGCAGACTGTGCTCCTTTGATTGCCAAAGTGGACAGGAGGATCGGGTCGTGGTTGCACAGGTCCCTTTCCTATGCCGGACGAGTTCAGCTCATTCGATCCATTTTGGGAGCTTTCCACGTCTATTGGTCTGGGGTTTTCTTACTGCCTAAGGGCGTCATCAGATCTATTGAGCAGAGGTTCCGTACCTTCTTATGGGCTGGTTCGACATCTAAGGTGGCTTGGGAAGATGTTTGTTTACCCATCGCTGAAGGGGGTCTTGGCATCCGTCCTATCGAGGTGGATAATAAGGCTCTCATGATGAAGAATATTTAGAGTATCCTCACTCGCGATCCTGAGTCTATTTGGGTCACTTGGCTCTACCATGAGCGTCTTCAGAGTCGCTCTTTTTGGAATTGTACGCCTTCGTCTTCTGATGCTTGGAGTTGAAGGAAGCTTCTTAAGCTTCGTTCGGATATTCGTCCCCTGATTCAGTTCTTGGTGGGGAACGAGAAGGATTTGAGGGTTTGGAAAGATCGTTGGCTGTTTCACGAGCCCTTGATCGAGCGGTTCCCAAGGGGGCCTCTGGTTATGGGCCTTCCCTTGGATGCTAGGCTTTGTTCGGTTATCTCTTTTTCTGGATGGAGGAGGCCTGCGCAGACATCCGTGGAGTACCTGGAGTTTCATCCTCACCTCCCCGAGTGCTCCCCGTCCCAGGATGACTCGTACAGGTGGCTGAAGTCCCCGGATGGCCGATTCTCATCTCAGTCGGCTCGTGAGGCAATCAGATTTAGGCGCTCCCCTGTTCAGTGGGCGTCTCTCTTTGGGGGCCCTCTGAAGGTCCCCTGTTTCGATTTCATTCTTTGGTTAGCCATTCGTGATCGACTGGCTACTAGGGATAAGCATTGGGTGGCCTCGACCGCTCAATCGATTCACTGTTGCCTTTGTGATTATCAGGCTGTGGAGACTGTTTCTCACTTGTTCTTTGACTGTAGTTTCTCAAGGAGCTGTGTGCAGATGGCCGAACATTGCTTGGCCTTTATGTATTGCTTGGATGTCGAGACGATGGAGAGGCCGCCATCTTTGCCATTATGCTTCCCGTCATTTGTTCTCGTCTCTTGTTTATCATATCTGGCAGGAGCAAAACAAACGGTGCTGGGAGGGGAAGGAGTCGACACCTGATCGTATTGTGCAGGAGATTGTTCTTGTTTCCTCGAGGAGGCTTTCTGCTATTTCTCCTAAGTGGGCGCTGCAAGCGGCGGCGGTCAGACGTCTTTAGAGAGTTGCTTGGTAGTTTTTGTTTGAGTTTGTTTGTGATGTTGTGGTTTGTTGTTGTTTTGGTGCTGTTTGCTGATGTGTGATCTTTGATCGTCGCATGGTCTCATGTTGGCTTCTGTGTTGCTCCTTTGTGTTTGGGGAGTTTGTTTTGGCAGGATGCTACCTGTGGCTTTCCTTGAGGCTTGTCTCTTGGTGCTACGATGTACATTTCCTTTCTTTATTGATGACCAGTTACAAAAAAAAAAAACGTTCCACACTCCGATCGGGGTCATGGATCAACCCCAGGAAGGGCTGCAGTGCAATCAGGGCCCGATAGTGCAAGCAAATCATCATCTCCCACAACCTGGAGAATCGAGAAGTGGTTCTGCTGATCCTCGTCAAGTCGTGTATCGACATCCACGGCCCAAGCTGGCTTCGTGAAAGAAGAGCTCGGGAGATCCCTAGCCTCAGCCTCATAAGAAACCCCATCCACCCTCATAACCTCTGCCACCCTCTTCCCTTTGTCCTTCCTCCGCCCTCTGGTATTCTCCACACCTTTATGTGCCCTCTCCTTCTGCCGCGAATCAGCCACACGTCACCCATTGGGTTTCGCTGGAACCCTACTTCTGAGGTGCACAGAACGAGTGTTGGCCTTAGGGCAGGCCTCCAAAGAATGACCAATACACTGGCATTCTGAACACTTCGGGGGGCACCACTCATACTCCACCGAAACACGAACTTGCCCCGCCGATTCACCACTCTGAGAAGGAACCCTTATATTGAAGTGCTCAATATAGGGTTCAGCCACCTTCTTCATCACACAAACCCGCGCAAAGTCAATACGAGTCATGGAGGTGGTGAAGGAATATGTGAATAAAGGACGTCCCACCGCGCTAGCCACAATACCGAGGCCTTCCTGCGTCCAATACTCACTAGGGACATTCCACGTCTTAATCCAGATTGGAATCTCCTCATGATCCTTCTTATCAAATGACGTACCGGGCCTCCACGCTTCAAGAAACAAGGGTTTTGCCCCTGTAAAAGCCAATGGCCTCCTTCAAGCATATCGTTCTTTGCCTCTGCAGAGTCAAAGCGAAAGCGAAAGAACCCGTTGCTAGTCGCATGGACCTCCACCACCTGCTTCCATGTCGTCCGCGCAAACTTCTCCACGAACGGGAAATAAAGTCGTCGCCCTAAAAAGTACCCCACGAGCGTATTCTCCCACCTAACAAACCCCTTCTTCGCATTATCCCAAGAAGGGCACACCTCCACAACCTCATTAACCTCCGTAGGAGGGGTATAAACAAGCGAGATACGCTGGCCCTTACTGGCATGCAAACCCTTACGGCGTGGCCCCTCGAAGGTAGCATCTCGAAAAGAGAGACCGAGCTGATTGTCCGACGTCCCTCTCTCATCCCCGACACTCTTCACCTCACACCCCATCCCATGCAACGTATCATCCATATCCTTCTCCAACATCTCCACCATACTGCTATCCGTGAGCGTCTCTCTACTCAGGATAAAATCTGGGTGGCACAGCTTGCTGGATCCTCTTCTTGCATTCTTTGTGATACTCAGTCCATTGAGATGGTGGATCACCTGTTCTTCGACTGCCCTTTCTCGAGGCGGTGTCTTTCCCTACTCCGTAGGAAGACTCGGTTTTGTTGGCCATTTCAGGCATGGCAGCGTGGTATCTCTTGGGCGTTCGTACGTTGGCGTGGTGCTCACTTGGCCAATCTAGCTTCACGACATCTCCTTGCATCTATTGTCTATCACATCTGGATGGAGCGGAACCGCCGCTGGCGTGAGGGTAGGAGTGGCTTACCGGAGCGGGTGGTTGAGGAGGTTGTGCGTCTTGCTTGTTTACGTTTTTCGACTCTTCATCCTCGTTTTAGTTTTCAGCTTATAGCTTTACATAGAGTTTCGCATATAGCTTGGTGATTTGCTGTACACGGTAGCCTGTTACCGTTTGATTACACCTTGTACCTATTTATTACTTAATATAAGGAAAATTCCAAAAAAAATAATATAAATCACTCACAAAATACTCTTATTAATAAATAATTTCGAAAAATAAATATTTTAATTAAAATAAATTATTTTAAATTACGAAAATAAATATTTTTAATAAAATAAATTATTTTTAATTTAAAAAATATTCAAAAATACATTTTTAATTCTAAAAATAATATTTTAATTAGGGAAAAATAAATAATTAATTTCTTTAATGCGGTAATAATTAAAAATATATTTTTCGAACCCCGCGCAAACCTCGAAATCGAAAATCGAGGCGTTTTTTCGGAAAATGCATCTTTCTTCTTTTTAATTCTCCATTCTCTCCTTCTAATTCTCCTTAAATATATATATATATATATATAAATATTATATATATATACCCACTCCCTTATAATAGCTTGCGGAGCAAAAAGCCTTGTGACAGCAGTGACCCATAAAAAGGTTTTGCTACCCCCCTTTTTTTTAATTTCATTTTTGATTTATTTTTTCCCCGAAAATAGCCAAAAATTAACCGTAGGATCGAAAACCTCAAGGAATGGCCGAGCTGCCCGCTCCCTCGCAGCCTGGGCACGTGGCCTACATGGCTGGGGCCCTGGCCGAGCGGGCTGGGCACGCGGTCTTGCTTCCTGGGCACCGGGCCTAACTGCCAGGTAGGGGTGGGCAATCGGGGTCGGGTTTCGGGTACCCGACCCGACCCGATCGGGTTTTTCCCGATCGGGTTGAAATTTTGATTTGAAATCGGGTATCGGGTTTAAACCCGATACCCGATTGTATTAATCGGGTCGGGTTTCGGGTAGCATAATGCTACCCGAAAAACCCGATCGGGTACCCGAAAAAATAGCCCACCCCAGCCCATTAGTTTCATTAAATAAAAATAAATTATAACCCAAACATAAGCCCAAAACACACAAATAGCCCAAAACATAAGCCCAAATTACACCCAATACATTACACACAACACATTACATTACACACACATTACACACAACCCACACGAACACCACACCACACTGCCACAGTCACAGCCACCGCCCAACACCACCACCGCTGCTCTCATCGGCCGGCTGCTCCGCCTCCTCGTCGTGGGTATTCCTCGTCATCACCTAGGGCCACATCAATAAGGTATAATTTGAAGTACCCTAATTTTTTCATTTCATCGGGTCGGGATCGGGTATCGAAATACAAACCCGCACATGTCGGGTACCCGACCCGAAAAACCCAATACCCATAAAACCTGACCCGATCCCACCCCTACTGCCAGGCATTCTGGCCGAGCTTGCTGGGCACTTGGCTTAGATGGCTGGCAATGGGGCCGAGTGTTGGGGTGAGCCCGTATCGACCGACGGCGGCCCCAGAACAGCGCGACATGGACTTAGCGGAAGCGGAAGCGATCCCGTAGTGTAGGTGCCGAATTTTAAATTTTTATCATTTAAACTCGCACGAACACATCCCGGGAGGTACCCGAGGACCCGAGCACCCCGACCCGAGCCCTCGGGAGACCATGGCAGCTCTCTGCCATGGTCCACGGTCTGAGACACCACGGCCCACGGCCGTGGGTCAGCCTTGGCCGAGAAGGGCAGCGAGCTAATTGGGTCCACGGCCAAGACCACCTTGGTCCACGGCCGTGGACCTCTTCGAGCCTCTGCCCACGGCCAGGACCACCACGGTCCACGGCCGTGGGTTATGGTTGGGCTCTGCCCACGGCCAGGACCACCCTGGTCCACGGCCGTGGGTCTGGGTTCAATCCAGCCCAGCCCAGGTCCATGGCCGTGGGACTTCATGTCTCAGGCGGTGGACCTCGACCGATAGCCGAAATCTTTCGTTTCGAACCCCGAAATGATTTCCGATCAATTCCAAACTTTATACCATGACTCCATACATGTCTTAAGACATTATAATGGATCATTCGAGGTCATTCAAGACCTTTTCGAGATTGATCAAATCAACCTAATCTAAAAGTTCGAAACCTTACCCTTGTTGCGCGTGGCTAGATCGTCACAGCACGGCGTTCGAAAACGCGAAGCTTGAGCAAATCCTTCTTCGTCTCGGACTGACCCGAGCAAGTTCGAAACGCCGATACGCACTCTTTGGCACCTCGGAGCAACCCACGGATGGCTAGAGTTGCTAGAAGGAGGTTCTAACTTAGCTTTGAAGCTTAAGTTGAACTTGGACCAAACTTCTCTTTTCCTCTCAAGATCCTTGATCTTTTCTCTCTTTCAAAAACCCTTAAGTTCTTTTTCTTGCACTTATCTTATGATAAATTTCGTTCATAACTTGAGGAGAAAGAAGAGGAATCAAATCCATGGACTAAATGACACAATGTCACTCTCATAGTTGAAAAATAAAGACCAAGTCATTTTCTCTCAACCAATATTTCGTTTTTGTCCATTAAAGTAGGTTAGTGACACTTTAATAAACCTTTAAATAAGTGTAGGCCATGCCAACATTTAAGGTTTTACAATTGAGCCTTTGGAAAAATCGAATAAGTTCGATTGAGTCCGAATTATTATAATTTGATCAAATAGATCCAATCCAATTAATCCAAATTCTAATCAAGCCCAAACTTAGTTAATTAAATAAGTACTTGATCCAATCACAAGTCTTAATTATTCCCGAGATCAAATTCGGAATTTAACTAAGTGTCTATACCCCGTATAGACGTGCCACTGCGCCAACGAATTCTCAATTCGTTACGCACCTTTGAAAAGTTTGTCCCGACCAATAGAGATTCTTATCCTTTTTAAGCGTGACTCACTTGGTTCGTCTCAATTAGCACGGGAGGTATCCGCGAGTCCGGTATTCGCCTAGACAATCCCGCGGCACCGGATAGATCCTAATTGAGAACGAATTTTGATCCAATCTAAATTCTGTCGAACCGACTATAGATATTCGTTTAATATTCTTACGCCCTTCACCTTCGTCCCGATCGAGTGAGAATCATGGTTAATGTCAAACTCACTAAACTCGACTCTATGTTATAATCAAGACTGCCGCGATTACGAAACTACGCTCCGTGTCTCACACGAGCTAGTTTATTGCTCCGGCCGGAGGCTTAGTAATCGTCGTTCTCAATTATCTCATAGGACGTTAACCTCGTTAATGAGGCAGTGAATCCCGAGAGCGCTCAAAGCCCGGCAATCATCTCCGTAAAACCGGCCTCGTTTTGCCACTGGCCCATACCCTTCATCGGAGTATTTAACGGGCCTAGCAAACTAGCGTCAAACCGGAATTGTGGTAACAAATCCGTCGATGAGCCTAACGGTCTAAGGCTGCTATAGTCTTCGTTCGATCGTTGACATTCCCGCGTTAAGCCATGCGATCGAAACGAATATCGAGCCATGTGTTCGAATACTCCGATGCCCCGATCGGCAATATTTTCGTCACGACCTCCCATCTTCCCAAAATGAACGATTGACACAATCGTTGCATTGGAGCCGTCAACGAACAAGTCATAATCGGTAATCTAGTCACCCCACTAGATTCCTAAGACTTGCGAACAATTATTTAGTGCAGTGAATAAGATCCGATCGGTGTCGCCTCTCTCATCCCATGAGAATCGATCGATCAACTCGTGCACAAGGATTTTATTTATTTACCGCACTACCGGAAGCTAGTAGACTTTAAACTCGATAAATAAATAATGAATGCCTCAAATTAATAAAATACAATATTTTATTAATTAATGGTTACAATAAACCATTTACATTTTTCGAACTTATACAACATGGGTCACCCCATTCATCTCAGTCCTCTGAACGGCATTCCGAGGACATACCTCCTAACAGACTCCCACTTGCACTCTAATGCCGTGCGCGCTGCTCTCAACGTCACGTTGCCTGGTATCGAATACCCATCTTTTCCAGATGTCGTTTCAACACCAGCTGGGACAAAGGCTTCGTCAGTGGGTCCGCCACGTTATCCGCGGTGGCAATTTTCTGCACAGCTATGTAGCCGTTTTCAACGAATTCTCTAAGAATATGGTATTTTCTCTCGATGTGTTTGGATTTGCTATGAGACCGTGGTTCCTTCGCCTGTGCGATAGCACCGCTATTATCGCACCATAGCGTTAGCGGTCCGTCCGCAGCTGGGACCACCGTAAGTTCATCCAAGAACTTTCTCATCCAAACAGCCTCTTTAGCAGCCTCAGAGGCCGCTATATATTCCGCCTCACACGTGGAATCGGCAGTCGTGCTTTGCATAGAACTTTTCCAAGACACTGCCCCACCGTTGAGCGTGAATATAAAACCCGAGGTAGACCGTCGGTCGTCCACGTCTGACTGGAAGTCCGAATCGGTATATCCCACTACCTCTAGTCCCGCATCTCCATAGACCAGCATCAAATCTTTAGTTCGTCTAAGATACTTAAAGATTGTTTTGACTGCTGTCCAGTGTTCTTCTCGCGGGTTCGCCTGAAACCGACTCACCACGCTCACAGCGTAGGCGATGTCCGGTCGCGTGCAAAGCATCGCGTACATCAAGCTACCTACTGCTGACGCATAGGGAACTCCATTCATTCTTTGTCGGTCCTCCTCACTTTGAGGACACATCGACTTTGAAAGATGAATCCCATGTCGCATCGGTAAGAAGCCTCTCTTAGAGTCATCCATCTTGAATTTCTTCAGGATCTTCTCTAAGTAGAGGGCTTGGGATAGGCCGATCGTGCGCTTCGCTCGATCCCGAAATAAGCGAATCCCTAGGATATACACCGCTTCTCCCAAGTCTTTCATGGAGAATTCAGTCGAAAGCCACGCTTTCACCGAAGAGAGCATGCCTACATCGTTTCCTATTAATAGAATGTCATCTACGTACAATACGAGAAACGATATCATACTCCCACTGCTATTTTTGTAGACGCACGGTTCGTCCACATTTTTCTCGAATCCATAGTTCCGAACTACTTCATCGAAACGTAGATTCCAACTACGAGATGCCTGTTTCAGTCCATAAATGGACCGATTCAGTTTGCACACTTTCTGAGCATCTGCATGTGACTCAAAACCCCGTGGCTGTTCCATATAGATCTCCTCCTTGAGGAATCCATTTAGGAACGCCGTTTTGACGTCCATTTGCCAGATCTCATAGTCGTAGTGCGTGGCTATGGCAAGTAGAATTCGTATGGATTTGATCATAGCAACAGGCGAGAAGGTCTCCTCATAGTCGACCCCTTCCTTCTGGTTATAGCCCTTGGCAACCAGCCTGGCTTTGTACGTCTCAACTTGTCCGTCAGATCCAATCTTTCTCTTGTAGATCCATTTGCATCCAATCGGTCTAAAACCGTTTGGAAGATCCACTAGAGTCCAGACCTTGTTAGCATACATTGAATCCATTTCCACTTTCATAGCCTCAACCCATCTCGCCGAGTCTACGTCAGTCATTGCCTGATCGAAAGTTGAAGGATCACCTCTAAGAAGTGCCTTCGTCACAGCATTAGCCATACTGGACTTGTGCCATGCCATAATACCTCTCAGGTGGGTGCGGCACTCTTTCGGATCAGCGCAATACTGGTTCAATTGGTTGTACGCTCGGACAATCCGATATTATATCCTGTGAGGGTGTTTCGGTCAACTCTCCCAGAGTCACCTCTCGCCCGACGCCACATTCTCGAATGAACTCATCCTCGAGAAAGTGTGCGTGCAGGCCCACAATGATCCTCTGATCCTCGTGGAAGTAGAATAGGTACCCCATGGAATCCTCGGGGTATCCTACGAAACGGCCCTTCGCAGCTCTTGACTCCAACTTGTCTGTTTTTAACTTTTTCACATAGGCGGGGCAACCCCAAATCCTAATGTGATTCAAGTTCGGTAAACGGCCAGTCCATATCTGATACGGAATGCCATTTTCAACAGACTTTGATGGACACCGGTTCAGGGTGTACGCCGCTGTCAAAAGCGCGTAACCCCACAATGATAATGGTAAGTCCGTATAGCTCAGCATAGATCGAACCATATCTAATAAGGTCCGATTTCTGCGTTCAGCCACTCCATTCAACTGTGGCGTGCCTGGAGGAGTCATCTGTGATATGATCCCGTTCTTCTTCAAGAACTGATCAAACTCGATACTCATGTACTCACCGCCTCGATCCGATCGAACGGCTTTAATGAGTTTCCCAATTTGCTTTTCCACTAACGCCTTAAACTCCTTGAACTTTTCAAGAGTTTCAGACTTATACCTTAACAGATACACTAGCTCGTAACGACTGTGATCATCCTTAAAGGTAACGAAATAGTGGAAATCACCCCGAGCCTTTATATTGAAAGGTCCGCAAACGTCCGTATGAATTAAACCAAGAATTTCAGTGGCTCTATTAAATTTCCCAATGAAGGGCGATCGAGTCATCTTACCAAGTAGACAAGATTCACACGTTGGATAAGGATCCGATCCCAATGGCTTAATAATGCCAGTTTTCTCCAACTCGTGAATTTTGCGCTCTCCAGCGTGACTCAATCGGAGATGCCATAGATATCTCGCGTTTGTTTCTAACTTTCGTTTGTTGGTGATTGCATTCACAGATTTTTCAGTTTGGAGGTTTAAATAGTAAAGACCATTTAAAAGAGTTGCTGTTCCGACAATTTTGTTTCCAAACAAAATATTGCATTTATTTCCTTGAAAATTAAATACATAACCACTCGCGCTCAAAACGGAAATGGAGACAATGTTCTTTAACCCCTGGGGAATTACAAGTACATTATCTAACAGCAACATAAAACCAGTATCTAAACATAGTTTTTTCGATCCCACGTGGCTTGCCGAGACACTATGTCCGCTCCCCACGTTGATCATCACCTCCTTGTCCTCGAGCCTTCTACTTCGTTCCAGATCCTGTGACATCACGCAGATGTGAGAACTGGCTCCGAAATCCAAGATCCACGAAGTAGAATATACAGACATAGAACATACAGTTTCTAAAACATATAGTTCTTTACCTGAAGCCACCATCTCACTTTTGAGCTTGGGACAATCCCTCTTCCAGTGGCCTATCACACCGCAATGAAGGCATTTGTCCGTTGGCTTCGGACCGGTTTGTTTGGACTTCTTCTTTTTATCGTAAGTCAGTCTCGAATGCCTTCGCTTGTTCAACCTCATTTTGCCCTTGGCAAGATTAGTGGTTGCCACAAGCGCTGTCTGTTTCCCCTTCTTCGTCTGAGACTGTGCTGACACCAACTGATTTAACTGTTCAGATAAAGTCAGCTGCTTATCGTTCAGATTGAAGTTCACTATGAACGAGTTGAAGGAGGGGGGAAGCGACTGCAAAATCAGATCGCATTGGAGATCACAATCAATAAGAAAATCGAGAGTCTCCAATCTCTCAATCATATTGATCATGTTCAACACGTGATCTCCAACGTTTTCGCCCTCAGACATCCTCGAGCGAAAGAGTTGTTCCGATATCGAATACCGGACTGTCCTAGACGGTGTACCATACAATTCTTTCACATGTAGCAATATCTGCCGTGCATTCGCCATGTGCTCATGGCTACACTGCAGAGCATTGCTCATTGACCCGAGTAGATATGACTTCACGATTTGTTCGTCTTTGTTCCGCTTATCGTAAGCAGTACGAACTTCATTGCTAGCGTCAGCCCCTGGGGCTGGCAGCATTTCAGAGTCCAACACATAAGTCAGCGATTCAATCCCGAGAACAATTCTCAGATTGCGTAACCAATCGACGTAGTTTGACCCAGTCAAACGGTTTTCTTTGAGCAGTATTTGTAATGCGGAAGACATTTTGTAATTGAGAGAAATACACAAATCTGCAGAAAATAAAGTCCTATTAGATTGTTGTATAGTTCATCAAACGCAAACAAGGACTTTTGTTTCGTTTGACTCCCACTATCTTTTCTAAAACCCCATACTCCCATTAGAGGTTTCGGAAGCTCGTTGATAACTTTTTTTTTTTTTTGTTTGATCTTTGATCATTTTTTTGGGGAAACGGTCAAATCATAACAGAAGAGAAAAAAATGAATGTACAAAGCAGCAATCACGAGACATGCCTCGAGAAAGCCACAGGCAGCAAACCGCCAGAACAAGCACCCTGCTGAGCAATCAAACAAGGAGCACCAACAAGGCCAGCAAAGCGAAACAGAAACAACAACAACCAATCAAGCCTCGAAAGGCACAAAACAAGGACACAACCAAACTACCAAGCAACACGCCAAAGTCGCCGAACAGCACAGGTCTGCAACTCCCACTTCGAATGAAGCGTGGAGAGTCTCAGCACAGCAGTGTGAACCACCGCCTGGGCAAGCTGCTCCGGCGTCCCAATGATCCCCTCCCAGCATCTCTTGTTGCGTTCCTGCCAAATATGATAAACAAGAGAGGCAAGCAGATGGCGAAAGGTGAGGTGACAGAGATGATGACCCCTCCAGCGCCTCGAAGCCCAAGCAATACCCAAGCTCCAGTTCTGGTACGGCCATCCCCAACGGGTCTTGTACCTCAGCACCTGCACACAACGCCTCGAGAACTGGCACTCAAAGAATAAATGTGAGATCGTCTCCACCTCCAACGAATCACACAAACAGCAATGCATCGTCTGGGCAACAGCCGCAACCCAAGGTTTATCCCTAGTAGCAAGCCGATCCCGAATCGCTAACCAAAGGATAAACTCAAACCGAGGGACCTTCAACGGTCCTCCAAAGAGGGCAGCCCACTGAACCCGAATACACATACTCCGAATCGACTCGCGAACCGAGGCAGTAGAGAACTTACCATCCGAAGTGCCCAACCATCGGTAGGAATCAGCATCAGTGGGGGAACAGTGGGGCAGATGAGGATGAAACTCTAAATATTCCGTCGAGGTCTGCGCCGGCCAGTGCCACCCCGAAGAGGAAATAACAGAACTCAGGCGTGCATCAATGGGAATACCCATAACCAACGGCCCTCGAGGGAATCTGCTCACTAAGGGGTCAATGTACAACCAGGGGTCCTTCCCAACCCAAATATCTCTACCGTTTCCAACCCGAAACTGAATCAGCGGACGCATCTCACTACGCAGCTTGAGAAGCTTCCTCCAACTCCAAGAGGTGTTACTCGACGACGTGCAATGCCAAAATGACCTGCGGTGAAGACTCTCATGATAAAGCCAGGTCACCCAAATAGACTCCTCGTCGCGCGTGATGATACTCCAAATGTTCTTCATCATCAAAGCCTTATTGTCCACCTCAATAGAGCGAATGCCAAGTCCCCCTTCCACGACAGGCAAGCAAACCTCCTCCCACGCCACCTTAGCAGCTGAGCCCGCCCATAAGAATGAACGAAACTTCTGCTCAATAGCCCTGATGACACCCTTTGGCAACAAGAACACCCCGGTCCAATAGAGATAAAGCGCTCCCAGCACCGAACGAATAAGCTGAACTCGTCCCGCATAGGAGAGGGACTTATTCAGCCAAGAACCAATCCGCTGATCCACCTTCTCAAGCAAAGGGGCACAGTCCGCCTGTGTGAGTCTAGTAGTGATCAACGGGACTCCAAGATATCTCACAGGCAGAGAACCCAAAGAAAAACCCAACAAATCCAGTAAAGCAGGAGTCAGATGCTCCGCACGACGCGAGACAAAGACTTCACTCTTACAAGGATTCGCCGCAAGCCCCGAGAGCGATGTAAAGCAAGTCAGTGCCGCATGAAGAACCCCCACAGAATGCAAATCAGCATGACAGAAGAGCAGCAGATCATCAGCAAAGGTCAGCATGGTCAAGGCCGACTTCTCGCACCGCCAACGATAGCGAAATCGTGGGTCAGTCCTAACAAAGTGGGTCACAATGCCACGCAACACCTCCATAACAAGCGTAAACAGATACGGCGAAAGCGGATCTCCCTGCCGCAGACCCCGCTTACCAGGGAAGAAACCCTCCGGACTACCATTGATGTTTATCGAAAAACATGTAGTAGTCACACAGCTCCGAATCCATCTGATAAATTCAGACGGAAATCCCATAGCCTCAAGAATAGCCAAAAGAAAACTCCACTCAACCTTATCATATGCCTTAGCCAGGTCCACTTTGAGCGCAACACGAGGGGGCTTATCGCGACTCAAGTAGCCATAACAGATCTCCTGGGCAAGAAGGATGTTATCCCCAATACGTCTGCCAGGGATAAAAGCCGTCTGCGAGTGGTGAACCAACTTGGCCATCAGAGGCCGAACCCTGTTAGCAATGATCTTAGCAATGATCTTATATAAGACATTGCAACAAGAAATCGGCCTGAAGTCACCCACATGCCTAGGCGAAGTCCTCTTAGGAATGAGAGTGATAAGAGTACTATTCACGCCCTTGAGAAGGTGTCCACTAGAAAAGAACTCACGAACCGCCTCCATTACATCCACCCCAATAATCGTCCAGGCTGCCTTAAAGAAGGCAGCAGTGTACCCGTCAGGACCAGGTGCCTTATCATCCGCCAGAAGAAACACCACATCCCTAATCTCTTTATCCTCCACTCGCCTAACGAGAATGGCAGCATCCTCATGCGAAATAAAGCTCGTAATGTACTGACGAACCTCCTCACCCACCACAGGAAGAGCTCGAGCAGATTGACCCAAGATCTGCTGGTAATAGCAAATGAGCGCATCACGGACCTGATCCTCCCCGTCCACCACTGATCTCTCATCATCTTCAAGAGAGAAGATGCGATTGGTTGCCCTACGCATCTGAACCTTCTTGAAGAAAAAGGCAGAGGATTGGTTACCATCCTTGAGCCAAGCCAGCTTAGCCCGCTGAGAGAGTGCAGAGTGCTCCATCTCCACAGCACGCGCAAAGAGAGCCCGACAAAAATGCACAAGATCAACAAGCAGATCCTCCTCAGGAAACTGAGAAGAGAGAGTCTGGGCAACCTCCAAGAACAGACGCGCCTCCTCGACATTCCTGGCAAGATTGCCCTTCCTACGGCGCAGCTCCCTCAGGGGCTGCTTCAGGCCCCTAAGCTTCTGGGAGACCGAATACATAAGGGTGTTGTTGTTGATAACTTCGATAGTGGAGTTGATGTCCCCGAAAGCTTAAGCAAACCTCAACCTCTGACGTTTTATTGGTTTGCAAAAGCCAACGAAGTCGCGTTCCACGCGACCTCGTCTCACGAGTGTCTCAACTATCTTTGTCTCAGTCAGGGACCCCCGCCGGCTAACCCGAAACAAGGCGGTATAACTGTCTAAGTGCAACCTATCAACTTTGCTCGAACCGCACACTTGAACCTTGCCTTTCGGACTTAGGTGTGGTCTTGGCGAGCGGCGTTTGACCGCACCCTAATAAGCCGAAACAAAAACGAAAGCAAGGCGCCGGCAAACCCGAAACCAAAACTTTTTTTGGGGAAATTTCCGTATATATATATATATATGAAAGAGTACATCGTACAAAGGCGCCTACCACGCAACACGCCACAAACGTCTAATAGCCGCACATTGCAAAACACACTTTGCAGCTGTGCCAGTGAGACGTAAACACACTAAAGCAACAACGCATGCAACCAAACTATCAGGAGAAGGGATAATACCCTCCCGCCAACACCGGTTCCGCGCCATCCAGATATGATAAACAAGCGAAGCAAGAAGGTGCCGATTCGCAGCGAAAAGAAGGTGAGCCCGCCTCCAGCGCATAGCTGCCCAAGCAATGCCGTGCTGCCACTCCGCATATGGCCAGGCCCACCGAACTTGACGACGAAGAAGGCTAAGGCAGCGGCGCAAAAAGCGACAGTCAAAGAAAAGGTGCTGAACCGTTTCGACGACCGACTCATCGCAAAAGACACAAGCCGAAGTTCCCGCACGCTGAGCCACCCATGGCTTATCGCGCGTCGAGAGACGCTCACGGATAGCCAACCATAAAATAAACTCATGTCGGGGGACACGTAGCGGGCCACCAAAAAGAGAAGCCCAGGCCACAGGCTGTCGCCTAGTCCGAATCGTCTGCCTAATCAAGCTAGCGGTCGGCTGACCATCAAAGGAACCTCTCCAAACGAAAGCGTCCGGTCGGTCCGGATCAACCGAAGGCAGCTCCGTGCTGAAGTCAAGAAACTCCATCGTGGTCTGGGCCGGCCAGTCCCACCCCTCCGAAGAAATCACCTCAGATAGGCGTGAGCGAGTGGGTAGCCCCATCGCAATAGGACCACGTGGAAACCGGTCTAACAAAGCCCCCGAGAAAAGCCAAGGATCCTCCCAAAGCCAAATAGAGGAGCCATCCCCAATCCGAAAGTCCACAAGCCGTCTGAACTCATGTCTTAGGTGCAACAACTTCCGCCAACTCCACGACGTAGTCGGCGACACAGGGATAGTCCAGAAAGAGCGAGAGCGGAGTCGCTGACTATAAATCCACGCCACCCAAATAGAATCTCTCGGGCGAGTGACTAAACGCCAAAGAAGCTGAAGGAGCAGCACCCTATTAACAGCTGATTCGAGCTTGATAGAAGACAGGGATTCTAATCCCTTTGCTCACTTAGTATTCCAATCGGGAGATACATGCATGGTCTCATAGCGTGAAAATAAGCACGAGCACGTTTATGCGATATTTAAATAACTAACCCTAGGAAAGCTATCTAAATGGTTAATACGCGGACTATCTATACTGGTCCTATTACATGGGTCGTATACGACCGGGGTCTTCGATCTTCGAGGAATGCCATCCTCGGACCACCATGGACATCGAACCACCCGTCTTCGTGTCTCGCAACGAACGGCCGCCTTTTATCTAACTCTATCTAATAAAGCGATAAAATACAACACGGGGGGAATTATTTCCCGTACATCCCGTAATCCATGTACATACCGGGGGGCAGCATACGGCCCTTAAACAAATAACTCGGATAACCTAAGTCCGCGATATTGTCCCACATAAACATGCAACACACAATTTTGATGTCGGTTTCCGACCGACGTCACGAGTGACAATTTTGTCGACCGTATGTTCACCACATCGGCTTTCGAGGCCTTCGGTCGAACCCGATCTTGAGCCGTAGCTCTGATACCACTGTTGGGGTGAGCCCGTATCGACCGACGGCGGCCCCCGAACAGCGCGACATGGACTTAGTGGAAGCGGAAGCGATCCCGTAGTGTAGGTGCCGAATTTTAAATTTTTATCATTTAAACTCGCACGAACACATCCCGGGAGGTACCCGAGCACCCCGACCCGAGCCCTCGGGAGACCATGGCAGCTCTCTGCCATGGTCCACGGTCTGAGACATCACGGCCCACGGCCGTGGGTCAGCCTTGGCCGAGAAGGGCAGCGAGCTAATTGGGTCCACGGCCAAGACCACCTTGGTCCACGGCCGTGGACCTCTTCGAGCCTCTGCCCACAGCCAGGACCACCACGGTCCACGGCCGTGGGTTATGGTTGGGCTCTGCCCACGGCCAGGACCACCCTGGTCCAGGGCCATGGGTCTGGGTTCAATCCAGCCCAGCCCAGGTCCATGGCCGTGGGACTTCATGTCTCAGGCGGTGGACCTCGGCCGATAGCCGAAATCTTTCGTTTCGAACCCCGAAATGATTTCCGATCAATTCCAAACTTTATACCATGACTCCATACATGTCTTAAGACATTATAATGGATCATTTGAGGTCATTCAAGACCTTTTCGAGATTGATCAAATCAACCTAATCTAAAAGTTCGAAACCTTACCCTTGTTGCGCGTGGCTAGATCGTCACAGCACGGCGTTCGAAAACGCGAAGCTTGAGCAAATCCTTCTTCGTCTCGAACTGACCCGAGCAAGTTCGAAACGCCGATACGCACTCTTTGGCACCTCGGAGAAACCCACGGATGGCTAGAGTTGCTAGAAGGAGGTTCTAACTTAGCTTTGAAGCTTAAGTTGAACTTGGACCAAACTTTTCTTTTCCTCTCAAGATCCTTGATCTTTTCTCTCTTTCAAAAACCCTTAAGTTCTTTTTCTTGCACTTATCTTATGATAAATTTCGTTCATAACTTGAGGAGAAAGAAGAGGAATCAAATCCATGGACTAAATGACACAATGTCACTCTCATAGTTGAAAAATAAAGACCAAGTCATTTTCTCTCAACCAATATTTCGTTTTTGTCCATTAAAGTAGGTTAGTGACACTTTAATAAACCTTTAAATAAGTGTAGGCCATGCCAACATTTAAGGTTTTGCAATTGAGCCTTTGGAAAAATCGAATAAGTTCGATTGAGTCCGAATGATTATAATTTGATCAAATAGATCCAATCCAATTAATCCAAATTCTAATCAAGCCCAAACTTAGTTAATTAAATAAGTACTTGATCCAATCACAAGTCTTAATTATTCCCGAGATCAAATTCGGAATTTAACTAAGTGTCTATACCCCGTATAGACGTGCCACTGCGCCAACGAATTCTCAATTCGTTACGCACCTTTGAAAAGTTTGTCCCGACCAATAGAGATTCTTATCCTTTTTAAGCGTGACTCACTTGGTTCGTCTCAATTAGCACGGGAGGTATCCGCGAGTCCGGTATTCGCTAGCCAATCCCGCGGCACCGGACAGATCCTAATTGAGAACGAATTTTGATCCAATCTAAATTCTGTCGAACCGACTATAGATATTCGTTTAATATTCTTACGCCCTTCACCTTCGTCCCGATCGAGTGAGAATCATGGTTAATGTCAAACTCACTAAACTCGACTCTATGTTATAATCAAGACTGCCGCGATTACGAAACTACGCTCCGTGTCTCACACGAGCTAGTTTATTGCTCCAGTCGGAGGCTTAGTAATCGCCGTCCTCAATTATCTCATAGGACGTTAACCTCGTTAATGAGGCAGTGAATCCCGAGAGTGCTCAAAGCCCGGCAATCATCTCCGTAAAACCGGCCTCATTTTGCCGCTGGCCCATACCCTTCATCGGAGTATTTAACGGGCCTAGCAAACTAGCGTCAAACCGGAATTGCGGTAACAAATCCGTCGATGAGCCTAACGGTCTAAGGCTGCTATAGTCTTCGTTCGATCGTTGACATCCCCGCGTTAAGCCATGCGATCGAAATGAATATCGAGCCATGTGTTCGAATACTCCGATGCCCCGATCGGCAATATTTTCGTCACGACCTCCCATCTTCCCAAGATGAACGATTGACACAATCGTTGCATTGGAGCCGTCAACGAACAAGTCATAATCGGTAATCTAGTCACCCCACTAGATTCCTAAGACTTGCGAACAATTATTTAGTGCAGAGAATAAGATCCGATCAGTGTCGCCTCTCTCATCCCATGAGAATCGATCGATCAACTCGTGCACAAGGGTTTTATTTATTTACCGCACTACCGGAAGCTAGTAGACTTTAAACTCGATAAATAAATAATGAATGCCTCAAATTAATAAAATACAATATTTTATTAATTAATGGTTACAATAAACCATTTACATTTTTCGAACTTATACAACATGGGTCACCCCATTCATCTCAGTCCTCTGAACGGCATTCCGAGGGCATACCTCCTAACACCGAGCTGGCTGGGCACTTGGCCTTGCTGGCGGGCAGTCTGGCCTCGCTGTCTGGGCACGCGGCCTCACTACCTGGCTGCTTGGCTTAGATGGCTGGGCACTTGGCCCAGCTGTTAGGCAACGTGGCCTCGCTGCCTGGCCGCTTGGCTTAGATGGTTGGGCACTTGGCCCAGCTGTCAGACAACGTGGACTCGCTGCCTGGCCGCTTGGCTTAGATTGCTGGGCACTTGGCCCAGCTGCCAGACATAGTGGCCTGGTTGCCTGGGCGCTTGGCTTAGATTACTGGACACTTGGCTTAGATTGCTGTGCACTTGGCCTCGCTGCCCAAGCACTTGGCCTAGATTGCTGGGCACTTGGCCTAGATTGCTGGGCACTTGGCCCCGCTGCCTGGGCCCTTGGCTTAGATTGCTGGACACTTAGCCCAGCTGCCAAACAATGTGGCCTCGCTGCCTGTGCGCTTGGCTTAGATTGCTGGGCACTTGGCCTCGCTGCCTGGGCGCTTGGCTTGCATTGCTGGGCGCTTGGCTTAGATTGCTAGGAGCGTGGCCTCGCTGCCAGGGCGCTTGGCTTAGATTGCTGGGAACTTTGCCTCGCTGCTTGGACGCTTGGCTTAGATTCCTGGGCACTTGGGCTCGCTGCCTGGGTGCTTAGCTTAGATTGCTGGGCACTTGGCCCAGCTGTCAGGCAGCAATGCCTCGCTGCCTGTGCGCTTGGCTTAGATGGTTGGGCACTTGGCCTCGCTGGCTGGGCGCTTGGCTTAGATTGCTGGGCACTTGGCCTCACTGCCCGGGCGCTTAGCTTAAATGGCATGCAGCCTGGCCTAGCTTCCTGGTCACTTGGCCTAGCCGCCAAGCAATCTGGGCGAGCTAGCTGGACACAAGGCCAATCCTGCGAGCCAATCCAGCCTCACGGCCTAGCTACCCGGACGCTCGGCACTCTCTTTCGCAAGTCGGTCGCATCGCATCGAAAGCCGCGGGTGCGCTCGCTCCGTACTTGTGTTTTTCGGCAGCGCGCAACGAATCACTGTTAACCCGTGAGCGTTTCCAAGGAATGCTTGCCTCCTCCCCAAGATGGCTATCGACAACCCATTCAGCAACTTGTGAGCGTTTCCAATTCATTTGCTGCCTTGCAATCTCTCTCTGACGATGGTGAGGCTTCTTCGGGCCCTGAAAGCATGGTGGCCTTGCGTGAGGTGCCTTTATGATCCCACTTGCTGCATGGAATGTGCGTGGTCTCAATCGGCGAGACCACGGTAGGGCGGTAGAGGACCTTATCACACGCTATTCTCTTCGACTCATTGGGACTTCTTGAAACACGCGTGGCTATCTGTAATGCGTCATTTCTCTCGAGTTTGATTCGTCCGCACTGGACTTGGTTTTTTGATTATGATGCTGGTCCCGGCTCGCGTATTTGGATTGGATGGGATCATTCTTCTATTTCAGTCACTGTTGAAGCTACCCATGCTCAGGCCGTCCACTGTCGGGTTATGACTGATCATGACACGTTCTTTGTCACCTTTCTTTATGGATGTAATCGGCGGGAGGAACGTACCTCTCTTTGGGAGGATCTTGTGCATATCTCTCCTATGCGCACTATGGAGGCATGGCTTGTGTTGGGAGATTTCAACACCATTCTTGCTTCAAATGAGGCCCGTGGGGGGAACCCTAATGCAGCTGACTTCACTGATCTCTCGTCATGCATGGCGTCAGCTGATCTTGCACCACTTCCCATGACGGGGCAATTCTTTACGTGGCATAATCGTCAAGGTGGTGCAGGAGCCATATGGAGACGTCTTGATCGCATGCTTGCGAATCGGACCTGGCTTACACGCTACGAGGGCTGCCACTACCATGCTGACCTTCCTGCCACTTCGGATCACTCACCCATTGTCTTACTTGGTGGGACCCGTGCTGACAAGAGGGGATCGAGCTTCCGCTTTGGTAACTTTCTCACCAAGGACCCGAGATTTCTTCCACTTGTTCGAGATACTTGGGGCAGACGATTTCCAGGACGTCCAATGTTCCAACTTATTAAGCGCCTTAAACATCTCAAGCCGCTTATCAAGCAGCTTCGACGGGACAAGGGTGATCTTCATCAGAATGTGGTTGTTGCCCGTCACTTCCTCGATTTGAGCCAGCGCTTTGCGTATAACTACCCAGATGATGCTCGTTTTCATGCTTTAGAAGGGGTCTGTCGTTCACTATTTGCTCAAACGGTTGAGATGGAGCAATCTTTCTTGTCTCAACGTGCGAAGTTGGCCGGCCTTAAGGATGGGGACCAGTGCACGTCCTATTTCTTCAAACGAGTGGCGATGCGCCGGACGATTAACCGCATTTCTTCTCTTGAGGGTGAGGATGGCGAGATTATTGATGAGCAAGTTCGGGTCAAGGCGGAGCTGATCCATTATTACACGGACTTATTGGGTACCTCGACCACCCCAGAGGTTGATGCTACCACTGTTCGTGATTTTATCTCACACCCACTGACGACGGATGATTCCCTATCATTGATTAGCCCTATTGAGGACGTCGAGATCAAGGAGGCCCTATTTTCTATGGGAGATGAGAAGGCTCCTGGTCCAGATGGCTATATTGCTGTCTTTTTTAAGGCGGCGTGGCCCATTCTTGGGGATGATGTGCTGCATGCTATGAAGGAATTCTTTCACTCTGGGATCATGCTGAAAGAGCTGAATTGTACGCTGATCACCCTTATCCCTAAGGGTGACTCTCCTCGGCTACCATCGGATTATCGGCCCATTTCATGTTGTAATGTGCTCTACAAGATAATCTCAAAGGTACTCGCCAATCGGCTGAAGCGTGTTCTCCCGACGCTTGTTCATATTTCACAAACAGCCTTTATCTCTGGGCGGAGGATCACTGACAATATCCTACTGGCTCAGGAAATCTGTCATGGCTATAGGAACTTACATCTCCCACCTCGTGTCTTATTTAAGATCGATCTGGCGAAAGCCTACAATAAGGTGGAATGGACTTTCATACTTGCTTCTTTGGAAGCTATGAATTTCCATCCTATCTTTATCCACTGGATTCGATGCTGCTTGACCACCGCTTTTTTCTCCCTCAACCTTAATGGTTGTGTGGAAGGATTCTTTGCGGGTAAGCGTGGTCTTTGCCAAGGTGACCCGATTGCGCCTTATCACTTCACGCTCGTTATGGAGGTATTTCATGGGCTTCTTCAGCATCAGATTCCTACTTCGCCTGATTTTCGATTCCATTGGTGATGTGAGGCATCCACCCTTGCCCTCCTCTCCTTTGCTGATGACATTCTCCTATTCTGTCATGCTGATGTGGCATCGGTCTCTGTTCTCAAGGATACCCTACAGAGATTTGGACAGATGTCTGGGCTTCATGCTAATGCGGCGAAAAGCGAGATGTTCCTTTCGAAGCGTGCAGAATCCTTGGCTCCTCTTTTTGAGTCCATCACGGGATTTCGATTGGGTCACTTACCGGTCCGCTATTTGGGGCTGCCACTCACTACCCCACGCCTTACGTTGAATGACTGCCAACCGTTATTATTGGCGGTTGAGAAACGGCTAGGATCTTGGCTGAATCGATCATTAGCCTATGCTGGCCGAATTCAGCTTATTCGGTCTGTTCTTTCTGCGATTCACCTTTATTGGTCAGGGGCATTCATGTTACCGAAAGGGGTGATTAAGGTGATTGAGGCGAAGATGCGGTGCTTCCTTTGGGCATCTACCACGGCTAAGGTCGCTTGGGCTGATCTGTGCTGTCCACGTTCTGAGGGTGGCCTGGGCATCCGTTCGATAGAGATTGATAACAGGGCACTTATGCTAAAGCAACTTTGGTGTGTTATACGGCGAGATCCCTCTTCTGTTTGGACTAAGTGGCTCTATGATACTAGACTCCGTGATAGATCTCTTTGGACAGTACGTGCCTCTTCATCTACCTCGTGGAGCTGGCGCAAACTTCTGAAGTTGCGGCCCTTACTTCGAAGACATATACGCTTCAAGGTGGGGGATGGATCTTCGATATGGTTATGGCTTGATCCGTGGCTCTCGGAGAATCCACTTATTGAGCGATTTCCGCGGGCACCCTTAGCCATGGGATTACCTTCAGATAGTATGCTTAGTACTGTGATCTCACCTGCTGGGTGGAACTGGCCTGCTGTGACGACTGCGGAGTTCCTTGAGTTTGGTCCATCGCTTCCTGTTGTTGCTCCGAACTCACGAGATGCCATCCTCTGGTCTTGTACGGGTGATGGGCAGTTCTCCACGGCTTCTGCTAGGGATGTGCTACGTCCAAGACATGACAGGGTTACTTGGGCGTCTTTATTTGGGGGTGCTCTTCATGTCCCACGACATGAATTTATCCTCTAGCTTGCTATCCGTGAGCGTCTCTCTACTAAGGATAAAATCTGGGTGGCGCAGCTTGCTGGATCCTCTTCTTGCATTCTTTGTGATACTCAGTCCATTGAGACGGTGGATCACCTGTTCTTCGACTGCCCTTTCTCGAGGCGGTGTCTTTCCCTACTCCGTAGGAAGACTCGGTTTTGTTGGCCATTTCAGGCATGGCAGCGTGGTATCTCTTGGGCGTCCGTGCGTTGGCGTGGTGCTCACTTGGCCAATCTAGCTTCACGACATCTCCTTGCATCTATTGTCTATCACATCTGGATGGAGCGGAACCGCCGCTGGCATGAGGTTAGGAGTGGCTTACCGGAGCGGGTGGTTGAGGAGGTTGTGCATCTTGCTTGTTTACGTTTTTCGACTCTTCATCCTCGTTTTAGTTTTCAGCTTATAGCTTTACATAGAGTTTGGCATATAGCTTGGTGATTTGCTGTACACGGTAGCCTGTTACCGTTTGATTACACCTTGTACCTATTTATTACTTAATATAAGGAAAATTCCAAAAAAAAAAAAGATGTAGATGGAAACAATTTTCTTCTATTTGACGTTCTTTTCATCTTTCCTAATTCACAAGCTGCACATAAATGTTCTTTTTGTAATCGAAGAGTTTGTAATCCTTTTACCAATTGTTCAGCTTGCAGCTTGTTTAAAGTCTTAAAGTTTAAATGGGAGAGACGTTGGTGCCACAGATTGCTTTGTTTTTTGGTAACTGGTCATCAATAAAAGAAAAGACATGTACATCGCAGCACCAAGAGACAAGCCTCAAGGAAAGCCACAGGCGGCATCCCGCCAAACAAACTCCCCCAACACAGAAGGAGCAAAACAGAAGCCAAAGTGAAAACATGCGAGGATCACACATCACACATCAGCAAACAGCACCAAAAACAACAACAAACCACAACAACACAATCAACACACCCTCAAACAAAACTACCAAGCAACTCTCCAAAGACGTCTGACCGCCGCCGCTTGCAGCGCCCACTTTGGAGAAATAGTAGAAAGTTTCCTCGAGGCAATAAGAACAATCTCCTGCACAATACGATCAGGTGTCGACTCCTTCCCCTCCCAGCACCGTTTGTTTCGTTCCTGCCAGATATGATAAACAAGAGACGAGAACAAATGACGGGAAGCAAAGTGGCAAAGATGGCGGCCTCTCCACTGTCTCGACATCCAAGCGATACGCAAAGACCAAGCCATGTTCGGCCATCAGATTGTTTTATTGCGAAGAAGTCTTTGACAACAAGTTGTTGAGGGTTTGACTGTTTTCATATCTATTGTATATAGATTTGATTTTCTGGAACCGACAAGTAATGTCTGTCCCATTGAGTCATTCATTTATGCTGCACTGTTTAGCTCTAAAGTAGACTTTGAGGCCTTTGTCGCAAAATTGCCCTATGCTAAACAGATTGTGACTCAAACCCTTAACGAATGACACGTCTTAGATGGAGAAGTTTTCTAGAACTAAGCTACCATAGCCTAATATAGAAGCAGAGTCATTGTTACCAAAACGAACCTTACCACCGAATATTTCGGTGAAGTTGCTCAGCAGTGCTTTATTCCTGGTCATGTGTGTGGAGCAACCCGAATCTAAGTACCACACATGATTGTTCTGCAAATAAAAAATCTAGGGCAATTCAGTATGCCATGTAAAAATGGGATTCATGACAATGTTAGAGAATAAGTCCAAGTTTGGTGTATGTTTTATTTTTGGTACCCACTTCTTAATTGGTTGGGCTTGTTTTCTCTTATCTCTTTTAATCACCCAAGTTTCCTTTATTTCACTAGGTATTTTTAATTTTGGAACCCATTTTGGTGTTGTTTTCTTTGAAGCTTTAGTTTTGGGTTTCTGCGATGTTTTACTCCTAGTCTTATTATTTGTTTTTGTTCTGGTCTTTTCTTCCACGGCGAGTCCCTTTTCTTTTGAGATTTCCTTAATTCTATATTGTTGTGTCTTTAGTTGGGAATTAAGGCGTTGAGGAACAGTTTTCTTGATATTATTTAATTTTGTTATTGAAAGAGAATCCGTATTACAAGACTTGACTAAGGCACTATTCCTATCTAAAGAAGGAGAATTAGAATACTCTTTAATTTACCATTTAGGCTCTAGTTTGACTTCCTTTTCTCTTTACTTCTTTATAGATTTCACCTTTGCCTTCGCTTTTTGTTTCAATATTTCCCCTGTTAGTTCATTTGAAGACGAGTTAGGAGAAGGTAACTTATTTTTAACATGCATACTTTTGGAAGTAGTTTCAAGATTTCTAAGTACTGAGATTTGTTTTAGTAAACGTATTTTCTCGTCATAAAACATCTTCCTTTCCTTTTCAAGTGTTAATTCTAAGTTTGCAATCTTTTTTACTATTGCAGGTATGTATATATGATTTTTTATCTTTTGTCTTTTTCTCTTCTTTTACTAAGTCGTCTTCGTTTGTGGGATAAGTAGTTACATTTTCATTACCTGATGGTATTACTCGTGTTTTGTAACTTTCATTTAATTCCTTGTAATCGTAGGGGATTTTAGTCTTAGTTTTCTTATCTCTATTTTCTTCTTCGATGGCATTAATTTCTCCCGCACTTGTGAAAAGCATAAGATTTATTAGACCTAAGTCTATGTATTCAACATGATATAACTGTTTACTTACCATCCTTCTGAATCATGCCCTTTCTTCTCCTGAGAGTTGATCTCATCCTACTACGGGGTAAGAAGTAAGAGTTCAGGCTTCAAAGGCTGGTCTTCCTAGCAGCGAGGTAAACGCTCTTTCTCGATCAGGAGAAAAGCCTACGGCGGTATATCCGAAAGCGCGTCCTCGAAATTGCCCCAAGGAAAATCAAAGTCTTAGTCTCGGGGGACCAATAAAGTCTCTGTAGGTTGCACGGGTTAGTATATCCCAAACCTTTGTGAGGATTATAGAAAACAACTAGTCTTGGTTTATTTAAAAATATTGTTTGCTCAGAATGTCCATATTTGGTAATAATATCATCAAGTTCTTTAATTCTAGAGTATAGTTGTTTTCGCTCATCTGTAAGAAATTTAATTTGAGATAAGTGACTTTTATTTTCAGCATCACAAGCAGAAAGGCTTTTTGTTAATTCTTGTATTTTATTTTCATTGTATTTAGCCTTAGATTTTGTATTAGATATTTTTTTCATTTGTTTTTTGGAGTTGTATTCCAAGATCTGCTTCTGCTAGTAGATGTTTTCTTAAGATGGCTTCATTATTGGATAATCTTTCCTCTAATGTTTTGATTGTTTTTTGCTCTTGAGTTAGTTGTTTTAGTTTTAGTTTAAAATCTGAAATGCTGAAGGAAAGATCGGAGTTAGATGAGTTTACCTCAGAGTTTGTATTTGACGCGACTGTGTCCAAGTCAGTGGATTGCCCATCCTCGATGTCCTCGACTTTGACCATTAAAGCAAAGTTTTCGGAGTCACTTTCGGTAGTATCTTCAAGCCAGTGGTCTTGTTCAGCCATTAATGCCACTCCAGCTTCCTTTTGTTTAGATAGTTGGAGCTTCTTGGCATAGTACATCGTGTTTTTCTTCTTTGGCTGACGACATTCATTTGCAAAGTAACCCACTTTTCCACAATTGTAGCATTTTTTAGGATCGGGGGCATTCCTATTTTCCGAGGATTCAGGCACACTTCCTTTGTTTTTGGAAGTTGAGGTTCTTTGCCCATTGGAAGATGAAGAAGACTTCTTTCTGTAAAACTTCTTCTTCATTATTTGAGTGATGAGAGCTAGCTGCTTTTTCATGTCTTTGATCTCTTGATCCGATTCTGAGTCGGCTTCATCTTGATCAGAGGAAGATGTCAGGATAACCTTCTTGCTGGACTTAGAGACCTTTTTCTGCTTCTTGTCAATGATAAGGGCGACTGACTCTTGAACTTCCTTGCTTTTGCTTTCATACACATCTTCTATGTGTTGAGAACAAGATTGTCAAATACATCATGAATGTTCATGTCATCCAAATCCTTGTTTTTCCTAATTTGTGTAGCTAGCTTTTTCCACTCGGGCAACAAGGAGGAAAGGAATCTTATATTTATTTCCATATTAGTTTTATGGATATTAATTTTCCGCATCTCATTTATTAGGGTGAGGGAACCGCTGATAGGTATCTTGCAATTCTTCACCGATTTTAGCTTTGAACGAGTCGTATGCGGTTAAGGTGTTTGCCTTCTTTGCATTGACACCCACCTCTGTGCCTTGCATCATTCTGCTGATTTCATCCCACATGTCTTTTGTAGTTGATATGCTATCTATTTGCATATAGATGTCATTAGGGATGTGATGTAGGACAAGAAGATCTAGAATAATTAGTTAATAATATTATGCTATAATATAGGATAATTAGTTAGGTATTGTTTAGATATTTTCTCCTTTAGATTCTTATAAATACCTTGCCTAGGTATCATATGATAATTCATCGATGGAGAGTTATTAATAAAGTTCGAGTTTCTTTCGTATCTTGGAATCTTAAAGACGTGTTCTTTAATTTTCTTAATTCTACTCGCTTCCGCTCCGTCAAGTGGTATCAGAGCCTCAGTGTGCCCGAGACGAGATGGCCAATAACGGCGAGGATAGCAACCGTTCTACAATCGAAGAATTGAGGACGACGATCGTTGAATTCCAGCAGGAGCAGCGCAAACTTTTCATGGAGCAACGCACTCTTTTCGCAGAGATGATTAATACGCTACGTGGGTTAAGGATCGCTCCGGCTTCTGGGATTAACGAAAATGTGAACGTCAATCGTAGTCAGGCTGGTGGCGGAGTTGTGCCTCCGATCCAGCCTGCTATGGGCAGCGGTCACACGGTGTTCGATAGCGATGAGGATGATGAGGACAGGTTTGAAGAACTCCCTCGTGCACAACCTCGTTACAATTGTGGTGGGAGAAGAGACAATGATGAAACTCCAGATTTTCGCCTCAAGATTGATCTATCGACTTTCGACGGCTATCTCGACATTGAGGAATATTTGGACTGGGAATCTAACGTTGAAAAATTCTTCAGTTATGCCAAGATTCCGGAAGAGAAACAAGTTAAATTTGTTGCCTATAAGTTGAAAGGCGGAGCATCGGCCTGGTGGGATCAACTACAGGAGAATAGGCGTAGGCAGGGGAAACAAATCATACATCTTTGGGTGAAGATGAAGCGTCTGATGCGAAGGAGATTCTTACCGTTGGATTACGAGCAGACGTTATATCATCAATATCAGAATTGCCGGCAGGGACCACGTTCCATTCGGGAGTACAACAACGAGTTCCTACGGTTAAACGCACGCAATAACTTGGCTGAAACTGATAATCAGCAAGTCGCTCGTTTTGTTGGAGGCTTGCATATTGCAATCCAGGATCAGATTAGTCTTCATACTGTGTGGAATCTAGATGAAGCTATAAACCTTGCCAGAAAGATTGAAGCCCAACTCAATCGGCAACCAATACGAAGTCAGCCTACTCGTTTTAACCAAGAGATGCCACCACTTACAAACAATCGAGGGAAAGCTCCGGTTTTACCTTCCCCACCATCTACTGAAAAGCCTCCCACCCAAAATCAACCGACTCGGAGCCAACCTAGACATCTGCCCTCATCACAAAATAGACAGTCGAATCCATACTCGAAACCGTTTGGGGATAAGTGTTATAGATGTGGAGAGCCGGGCCATCGTTCTAATGAGTGTCGGAGTCGAAAGGTTAACATAGCCGAACGATATGATGTTGACCAACCACTTGAAGATCATGACTGGGCTGAGACGAGCTATGTTGACCCTAATGATGATGATCAGTTAGCTGAGGAAGGAGGCAATGGTAACGACTCCAGCTTAGTTGGCGTCGTTCGGCGGCTGTTGTTGACACCACGGGTGACTGAAGATCCACAACGTCATAATATTTTCCGTACGAAGTGTCTGGTTAGCCAGAGGGTATGCACTGTTATTATTGACAGCGGCAACAGTGAAAATATTGTGTCCAAGGCGTTGGTTCAGAAGTTGCAGTTGCCAACAGAGAAGCACTCAACGCCGTACAAAATCGGATGGATTAAGAAAGGTGCAGAATCTAAGGTAACAGAGGTCTGTCGTGTTCCTATCACTATCGGTAAACATTATCGGGATGAGATTTTATGTGATGTAGTTGATATGGATGCTTGCCAAATTTTGTTGGGTCGACCATGGCAGTTCGATGTCGACTCTGTCCATGATGGAAAACAAAATACTTATGAGTTTACTTTCATGGGCGACGTATTGTGTTATTACCATTGGTTGAGAGAACCGAATTGCCCAACAATCCCAAAACAGGGGGTACGACTTTCTTAGCTGTATCAGAAGCCGAATTTAATGCTGATGTAAGAGAGACCGATGCAGTTCTCGTACTAGCGATTAAAGGTATCATTGAGAGGTCTGATTCTGAGATTCCCATTGTCATACGACCATTATTAGATGAGTTTCAGGATGTGTTTCCTGAGGAGCTGCCAGGCGGGTTGCCACCTATGAGGGATATTCAGCATCACATCGATTTGGCACCTGGAGCAAGCCTACCTAATCTGCCGCACTATCGAATGAGCCCAAAGGAGAATGAAATTCTGCGAGAACAAGTGGAGGGGTTGTTAAAGGCTGGCAAAATTCGTGAGAGTATGAGTCCTTGCGCAGTACCTGAGTTGTTAACGCCAAAGAAAGACGGTAGCTGGAGGATGTGCGTAGACAGCCGTGCGATCAATCGAATCACTATAAAGTACAGATTTTTTCCCATTCCCCGAATGAATGATATGCTAGATGCGCTCGCAGGTTCGTGTGTTTATAGCAAGGTCGACTTGAGGAGTGGATACCATCAGATTCGGATTAGGCCAGGAGATGAATGGAAGACTGCCTTCAAAATTAAGGAGGGGTTGTACGAGTGGCTTGTTATGCCATTCGGACTTTCGAATGCTCCTAGCACATTTATGCGCCTCATGAATCAGGTTCTCAAGCCTTTCATCAATAAATTTGTGGTTGTTTATTTCGATGATATCCTAATTTACAGCAAAACTGAGGTGGAGCATTTTCAACATTTACGAGCGGTATTCGAGGTTTTGCGGGAATATAAGTTATGCGGAAATCTCAAGAAGTGCGAGTTTACGACTTCTCACTTAATCTTCTTAGGGTTCGTGATTAGTTCAGAAGGCGTTCGAACTGATGAAGCGAAGGTTCGCGCGATACGAGAGTGGCCTACTCCTAGGACAATTAGCGACGTGCGAAGTTTTCATGGGCTTGCGACATTCTATCGTAGGTTCATTCGAGATTTTAGCACTATTATGGCTCCTATTACCGAGTGCTTGAAGAAGGGAAATTTCGAGTGGAATGAGAAGGCCGAGGCAAGCTTCGTATTGATTAAAGAGAAATTGTGTAATGCGCCGGTTTTAGCTTTACCAGACTTTGAGAAGCTATTCACTGTGGAGTGTGATGCTTCGAATCTGGGCATTGGCACGGTGTTATCACAAGAGGGTAAGCCTGTTGAATCTTTCAGCGAGAAATTGAATAACGCTCAACAGAAATGGAGTACTTACGAGCAGGAGTTTCTATGCAGTTTTTCGAGCCCTTACCCATTGGGAACATTACTTGATTCAGCGTGATTTTGTTTTGTTTAGTGATAACCAGGCGTTAAAATATATCAACAATCAGAAGAGCGTTAGCAAAATGCATGCGGCATGGATCGAGTACTTGCAGCGATTTACGTTCACGTTGAAGCATAAATCTGGTCAACAAAACCGAGTTGCTGATGCTCTTAGCAGGCGAGGTGTGTTACTTCTTACTCTCAAATCTGAAATAACTGGGTTTGACTATTTGAAAGAATTATATGAGTCTGATGACGATTTTAAAGAGGTTTGGGAAAAGTGTAAGATAAAACAGGCTGTAGAGGAGTTTCATATGCAAGACGGATATCTCTTTCATGCGAATCGGTTGTGTATTCTGCGTTCCTCATTGCGCGAACAACTCATTCGAGACGTGCATTCGGGGGGTCTTGCTGGCCATGTAGGTCGAGATAAGACGATTAGCTTGCTAGAAGGTCGTTATTTTTTGCCACAGCTGAAAAGAGACGCAGGAAAATTTGTGCAGCGTTGTCCTATTTGCCAGACTGCTAAGGGACAAGCGCAACACACCGGATTGTATACACCATTGCCGGTTCCTGAAGATATCTGGGAAGATCTATCTATGGATTTTGTATTGGGTCTTCCACGGACCCGACTTGGCATGGATTCTGTTTTTGTTGTCGTCGATAGATTTTCTAAAATGGCTCATTTTATTCCTTGCAAGAAGACATCAGATGCATCACATATTGCTGATTTATTCTTCAAAGAAGTCGTACGCTTACATGGTGTTCCTAAGACTATCACCTCTGATCGGGACGTTAAGTTTCTAAGCCATTTTTTGCGGACTTTGTGGAAGAAGTTTGGTACTTCATTGCAATATAGTACCACGGGCCACCCGCAAACAGATGGACAAACCGAGGTAACTAATCGGACATTAGGAAATATGGTTCGTTGTCTGTCGGGTGATCGACCGAAACAGTGGGATGCGATTTTACCGCAAGCAGAATTTGCGTATAATAGCATGGTGAATCGTTCTACTGGGAAGGCGCCATTCGAGATTGTTTACACTAAATCACCGAAGCTTGCTCTTGATCTCGTGCCGCTACCTAAGCTTCCCGGATTTAGTGTTGCTGCGGATAATATGGTGAAACGTGTGCAGACTGTGCGGGATATAGTTCGGCAAAACATAGAGGCCGCCAATAGTAAGTATAAGTCTGACGCTGATAAGCATCGTAGGCTTAAAGAGTTCGAGGTGGGCGACTTGGTGATGGTTCATTTGCGCAAAATCAGGTTTCCAGCTGGTACGTATAATAAGTTGAAGAATAAAAGGTACGGGCCCTGCCGAATCGTAAAAAAAGTGGGCAATAATGCGTACGTGGTGGACTTACCAGATGATATGAATATCTCTTCAACCTTTAATGTGTCTGATCTATCTGAGTATCATCCGTCTGAATAGGCGCTTTATCCAGAGTATAACTCGGGGACGAGTTCTTTTCAAGTGAGGGAAATTGATGTAGGACAAGAAGATCTAGAATAATTAGTTAATAATATTATGCTATAATATAGGATAATTAGTTAGGTATTGTTTAGATATTTTCTCCTTTAGATTCTTATAAATACCTTGCCTAGGTATCATATGATAATTCATCGATGGAGAGTTATTAATAAAGTTCGAGTTTCTTTCGTATCTTGGAATCTTAAAGACGTGTTCTTTAATTTTCTTAATTCTACTCGCTTCCGCTCCGTCAGGATGGCTTGAAGCAAGTAAGTCTTTGCTTGAATATCAGCTCTAACTCTTATTTTTTCTTCTTCAATATATTCACTAGGGGTTTTCCTTATTCTTGAGCCTTGGATGGGAGGATCATTGTTGGGATCGCCAGCTATGTTGTATGGAAGATAGCATTCCGATTGCTAGGTCCTTTCCTTCGAGAAAGTTTAGGAATCTATTTCTCCATACTGTATGTTCTCCTCTTTTCAGAATTGGTGGCCTCATGTCATTTCCTAGTGAGTAAGCTGTTAGGAGGTATGCCCTCGGAATGCCGTTCAGAGGACTGAGATGAATGGGGTGACCCATGTTGTATAAGTTCGAAAAATGTAAATGGTTTATTGTAACCATTAATTAATAAAATATTGTATTTTATTAATTTGAGGCATTCATTATTTATTTATCGAGTTTAAAGTCTACTAGCTTCCGGTAGTGCGGTAAATAAATAAAACCCTTGTGCACGAGTTGATCGATCGATTCTCATGGGATGAGAGAGGCGACACCAATCGGATCTTATTCTCTGCACTAAATAATTGTGCACGAGTTTTGTGGGCTGCTCATCGGTGGCGAGGGATGCATCTTGCTTGGATGACATATCGACATGCGCTAGCGTCCCTGGTGTATCACATATGGATCGAGCGCAACAGATGCTAGCGAGAAGGCGGACGGCGAACGCCGGAGCACATTGTGGTTGATATTGTTCATAATTTATGCTTACGATTATCTACGTTACCTTGTAAGTATCAGCTACAGACAAGTGCAATGCGCCGTGTGTGGCGTATTGCATGGTAGTTAGGTCACTTTTTTTGTGGTTGTGAGCCGGTAGCATGTTACCGGATGGGATGCGACAAGCCGCTGAACTGTACTTTTTCATTTTTATTTAGTGACCTTCCCCAAAAAAAAAAGGTTTACAATCGAAAATGATTCGTAACCCCAAACAGTATATTTTTACGAATGAAAATGATTCGTAAACAGGGATTCAGAGGTTTATGACCACCATAGATTCGTAAATGCAGATTTGGTAGTTTACGATAGGAAATGATACGTAAACTAGACTTAAGTTGTTTACGATCCTCTGGCTAGCTATTAGGGATAGATTGATGACGAGGGATAAGCCCTGGATTGCAGATGTGGCCGGAACGGCGGAGTGTTCCCTATGCGATGATCATGTGTTGGAAACAACTCGACATCTTTTCTTTGATTGTGGATTTACCAGGAGCTGCCTACATCTTCTTCAGGATCGGATTCACGTACCTTGGCCGGAAAGGGAGTGGCGCATGGGAGTTTTGTGGGCTGCTCATCGGTGGCGCGGGAAGCATCTTGCTTGGATGACATATCGACATGCGCTAGCGTCCCTGGTGTATCACATATGGATCGAGCGCAACAGATGCTGGCGAGAAGGCGGACGGCGAACACCGGAGCACATTGTGGCTGATATTGTTCATAATTTATGCTTACGATTATCTACGTTACCTTGTAAGTATCAGCTACAGACAAGTGCAATGCGCCGTGTGTGGCGTATTGCATAGTAGTTAGGTCACTTTTTTTGTGGTTGTGAGCCGGTAGCATGTTACCGGATGGGATGCGACAAGCCGCTGAACTGTACTTTTTCATTTTTATTTAGTGACCTTCCCCAAAAAAAAAAGGTTTACAATCGAAAATGATTCGTAACCCCAAACAGTATATTTTTACGAATGAAAATGATTCGTAAACAGGGATTCAGAGGTTTATGACCACCAGAGATTCGTAAACGCAGATTTGGCAGTTTACGATAGGAAATGAAACGTAAACTAGACTTAAGTTGTGTACGATCCTCTGGCTAGCTATTAGGGATAGATTGATGACGAGGGATAAGCCCTGGATTGCAGATGTGGCCGGAACGGCGGAGTGTTCCCTATGCGATGATCATGTGTTGGAAACAACTCGGCATCTTTTCTTTGATTGTGGATTTACCAGGAGCTGCCTACATCTTCTTCAGGATCGGATTCGCGTACCTTGGCCGGAAAGGGAGTGGCGCATGGGAGTTTTGTGGGCTGCTCATCGGTGGCGAGGGAAGCATCTTCCTTGGATGACATATCGACATGCGCTAGCGTCCCTGGTGTATCACATATGGATCGAGCGCAACAGATGCTGGCGAGAAGGCGGACGGCGAACACCGGAGCACATTGTGGCTGATATTGTTCATAATTTATGCTTACGATTATCTACGTTACCTTGTAAGTATCAGCTACAGACAAGTGCAATGCGCCGTGTGTGGCGTATTGCATGGTAGTTAGGTCACTTTTTTTGTGGTTGTGAGCCGGTAGCATGTTACCGGATGGGATGCGACAAGCCGCTGAACTGTACTTTTTCATTTTTATTTAGTGACCTTCCCCAAAAAAAAAAGGTTTACAATCGAAAATGATTCGTAACCCCAAACAGTATATTTTTACGAATGAAAATGATTCGTAAACAGGGATTCAGAGGTTTATGACCACCATAGATTCGTAAACGCAGATTTGGTAGTTTACGATAGGAAATGAAACGTAAACTAGACTTAAGTTGTTTACGATCCTCTGGCTAGCTATTAGGGATAGATTGATGACGAGGGATAAGCCCTGGATTGCAGATGTGGCCGGAACGGCGGAGTGTTCCCTATGCGATGATCATGTGTTGGAAACAACTCGGCATCTTTTCTTTGATTGTGGATTTACCAGGAGCTGCCTACATCTTCTTCAGGATCGGATTCGCGTACCTTGGCCGGAAAGGGAGTGGCGCATGGGAGTTTTGTGGGCTGCTCATCGGTGGCGCGGGAAGCATCTTGCTTGGATGACATATCGACATGCGCTAGCGTCCCTGGTGTATCACATATGGATCGAGCGCAACAGATGCTGGCGAGAAGGCGGACGGCGAACACCGGAGCACATTGTGGCTGATATTGTTCATAATTTATGCTTACGATTATCTACGTTACCTTGTAAGTATCAGCTACAGACAAGTGCAATGCGCCGTGTGTGGCGTATTGCATGGTAGTTAGGTCACTTTTTTTGTGGTTGTGAGCCGGTAGCATGTTACCGGATGGGATGCGACAAGCCGCTGAACTGTACTTTTTCATTTTTATTTAGTGACCTTCCCCAAAAAAAAAGGTTTACAATCGAAAATGATTCGTAACCCCAAACAGTATATTTTTACGAATGAAAATGATTCGTAAACAGGGATTCAGAGGTTTATGACCACCATAGATTCGTAAACGCAGATTTGGTAGTTTACGATAGGAAATGAAACGTAAACTAGACTTAAGTTGTTTACGATCCTCTGGCTAGCTATTAGGGATAGATTGATGACGAGGGATAAGCCCTGGATTGCAGATGTGGCCGGAACGGCGGAGTGTTCCCTATGCGATGATCATGTGTTGGAAACAACTCGGCATCTTTTCTTTGATTGTGGATTTACCAGGAGCTGCCTACATCTTCTTCAGGATCGGAGTCGCGTACCTTGGCCGGAAAGGGAGTGGCGCATGGGAGTTTTGTGGGCTGCTCATCGGTGGCGCGGGAAGCATCTTGCTTGGATGACATATCGACATGCGCTAGCGTCCCTGGTGTATCACATATGGATCGAGCGCAACAGATGCTGGCGAGAAGGCGGACGGCGAACACCGGAGCACATTGTGGCTGATATTGTTCATAATTTATGCTTACGATTATCTACGTTACCTTGTAAGTATCAGCTACAGACAAGTGCAATGCGCCGTGTGTGGCGTATTGCATGGTAGTTAGGTCACTTTTTTGTGGTTGTGAGCCGGTTGCATGTTACCGGATGGGATGCGACAAGCCGCTGAACTGTACTTTTTCATTTTTATTTAGTGACCTTCCCCAAAAAAAAAAGGTTTACAATCGAAAATGATTCGTAACCCCAAACAGTATATTTTTACGAATGAAAATGATTCGTAAACAGGGATTCAGAGGTTTATGACCACCATAGATTCGTAAACGCAGATTTGGTAGTTTACGATAGGAAATGAAACGTAAACTAGACTTAAGTTGTTTACGATCCTCTGGCTAGCTATTAGGGATAGATTGATGACGAGGGATAAGCCCTGGATTGCAGATGTGGCCGGAACGGCGGAGTGTTCCCTATGCGATGATCATGTGTTGGAAACAACTCGGCATCTTTTCTTTGATTGTGGATTTACCAGGAGCTGCCTACATCTTCTTCAGGATCGGAGTCGCGTACCTTGGCCGGAAAGGGAGTGGCGCATGGGAGTTTTGTGGGCTGCTCATCGGTGGCGCGGGAAGCATCTTGCTTGGATGACATATCGACATGCGCTAGCGTCCCTGGTGTATCACATATGGATCGAGCGCAACAGATGCTGGCGAGAAGGCGGACGGCGAACACCGGAGCACATTGTGGCTGATATTGTTCATAATTTATGCTTACGATTATCTACGTTACCTTGTAAGTATCAGCTACAGACAAGTGCAATGCGCCGTGTGTGGCGTATTGCATGGTAGTTAGGTCACTTTTTTTGTGGTTGTGAGCCGGTAGCATGTTACCGGATGGGATGCGACAAGCCGCTGAACTGTACTTTTTCATTTTTATTTAGTGACCTTCCCCAAAAAAAAAAAGGTTTACAATCGAAAATGATTCGTAACCCCAAACAGTATATTTTTACGAATGAAAATGATTCGTAAACAGGGATTCAGAGGTTTATGACCACCATAGATTCGTAAACGCAGATTTGGTAGTTTACGATAGGAAATGAAACGTAAACTAGACTTAAGTTGTTTACGATCCTCTGGCTAGCTATTAGGGATAGATTGATGACGAGGGATAAGCCCTGGATTGCAGATGTGGCCGGAACGGCGGAGTGTTCCCTATGCGATGATCATGTGTTGGAAACAACTCGGCATCTTTTCTTTGATTGTGGATTTACCAGGAGCTGCCTACATCTTCTTCAGGATCGGAGTCGCGTACCTTGGCCGGAAAGGGAGTGGCGCATGGGAGTTTTGTGGGCTGCTCATCGGTGGCGCGGGAAGCATCTTGCTTGGATGACATATCGACATGCGCTAGCGTCCCTGGTGTATCACATATGGATCGAGCGCAACAGATGCTGGCGAGAAGGCGGACGGCGAACACCGGAGCACATTGTGGCTGATATTGTTCATAATTTATGCTTACGATTATCTACGTTACCTTGTAAGTATCAGCTACAGACAAGTGCAATGCGCCGTGTGTGGCGTATTGCATGGTAGTTAGGTCACTTTTTTTGTGGTTGTGAGCCGGTAGCATGTTACCGGATGGGATGCGACAAGCCGCTGAACTGTACTTTTTCATTTTTATTTAGTGACCTTCCCCAAAAAAAAAAGGTTTACAATCGAAAATGATTCGTAACCCCAAACAGTATATTTTTACGAATGAAAATGATTCGTAAACAGGGATTCAGAGGTTTATGACCACCATAGATTCGTAAACGCAGATTTGGTAGTTTACGATAGGAAATGAAACGTAAACTAGACTTAAGTTGTTTACGATCCTCTGGCTAGCTATTAGGGATAGATTGATGACGAGGGATAAGCCCTGGATTGCAGATGTGGCCGGAACGGCGGAGTGTTCCCTATGCGATGATCATGTGTTGGAAACAACTCGGCATCTTTTCTTTGATTGTGGATTTACCAGGAGCTGCCTACATCTTCTTCAGGATCGGAGTCGCGTACCTTGGCCGGAAAGGGAGTGGCGCATGGGAGTTTTGTGGGCTGCTCATCGGTGGCGCGGGAAGCATCTTGCTTGGATGACATATCGACATGCGCTAGCGTCCCTGGTGTATCACATATGGATCGAGCGCAACAGATGCTGGCGAGAAGGCGGACGGCGAACACCGGAGCACATTGTGGCTGATATTGTTCATAATTTATGCTTACGATTATCTACGTTACCTTGTAAGTATCAGCTACAGACAAGTGCAATGCGCCGTGTGTGGCGTATTGCATGGTAGTTAGGTCACTTTTTTTGTGGTTGTGAGCCGGTAGCATGTTACCGGATGGGATGCGACAAGCCGCTGAACTGTACTTTTTCATTTTTATTTAGTGACCTTCCCCAAAAAAAAAAAGGTTTACAATCGAAAATGATTCGTAACCCCAAACAGTATATTTTTACGAATGAAAATGATTCGTAAACAGGGATTCAGAGGTTTATGACCACCATAGATTCGTAAACGCAGATTTGGTAGTTTACGATAGGAAATGAAACGTAAACTAGACTTAAGTTGTTTACGATCCTCTGGCTAGCTATTAGGGATAGATTGATGACGAGGGATAAGCCCTGGATTGCAGATGTGGCCGGAACGGCGGAGTGTTCCCTATGCGATGATCATGTGTTGGAAACAACTCGGCATCTTTTCTTTGATTGTGGATTTACCAGGAGCTGCCTACATCTTCTTCAGGATCGGAGTCGCGTACCTTGGCCGGAAAGGGAGTGGCGCATGGGAGTTTTGTGGGCTGCTCATCGGTGGCGCGGGAAGCATCTTGCTTGGATGACATATCGACATGCGCTAGCGTCCCTGGTGTATCACATATGGATCGAGCGCAACAGATGCTGGCGAGAAGGCGGACGGCGAACACCGGAGCACATTGTGGCTGATATTGTTCATAATTTATGCTTACGATTATCTACGTTACCTTGTAAGTATCAGCTACAGACAAGTGCAATGCGCCGTGTGTGGCGTATTGCATGGTAGTTAGGTCACTTTTTTGTGGTTGTGAGCCGGTTGCATGTTACCGGAAATGATGCGACAAGCCGCTGAACTGTACTTTTTCATTTTTATTTAGTGACCTTCCCCAAAAAAAAAAGGTTTACAATCGAAAATGATTCGTAACCCCAAACAGTATATTTTTACGAATGAAAATGATTCGTAAACAGGGATTCAGAGGTTTATGACCACCATAGATTCGTAAACGCAGATTTGGTAGTTTACGATAGGAAATGAAACGTAAACTAGACTTAAGTTGTTTACGATCCTCTGGCTAGCTATTAGGGATAGATTGATGACGAGGGATAAGCCCTGGATTGCAGATGTGGCCGGAACGGCGGAGTGTTCCCTATGCGATGATCATGTGTTGGAAACAACTCGGCATCTTTTCTTTGATTGTGGATTTACCAGGAGCTGCCTACATCTTCTTCAGGATCGGAGTCGCGTACCTTGGCCGGAAAGGGAGTGGCGCATGGGAGTTTTGTGGGCTGCTCATCGGTGGCGGGGAAGCATCTTGCTTGGATGACATATCGACATGCGCTAGCGTCCCTGGTGTATCACATATGGATCGAGCGCAACAGATGCTGGCGAGAAGGCGGACGGCGAACACCGGAGCACATTGTGGCTGATATTGTTCATAATTTATGCTTACGATTATCTACGTTACCTTGTAAGTATCAGCTACAGACAAGTGCAATGCGCCGTGTGTGGCGTATTGCATGGTAGTTAGGTCACTTTTTTTGTGGTTGTGAGCCGGTAGCATGTTACCGGATGGGATGCGACAAGCCGCTGAACTGTACTTTTTCATTTTTATTTAGTGACCTTCCCCAAAAAAAAAAGGTTTACAATCGAAAATGATTCGTAACCCCAAACAGTATATTTTTACGAATGAAAATGATTCGTAAACAGGGATTCAGAGGTTTATGACCACCATAGATTCGTAAACGCAGATTTGGTAGTTTACGATAGGAAATGAAACGTAAACTAGACTTAAGTTGTTTACGATCCTCTGGCTAGCTATTAGGGATAGATTGATGACGAGGGATAAGCCCTGGATTGCAGATGTGGCCGGAACGGCGGAGTGTTCCCTATGCGATGATCATGTGTTGGAAACAACTCGGCATCTTTTCTTTGATTGTGGATTTACCAGGAGCTGCCTACATCTTCTTCAGGATCGGAGTCGCGTACCTTGGCCGGAAAGGGAGTGGCGCATGGGAGTTTTGTGGGCTGCTCATCGGTGGCGCGGGAAGCATCTTGCTTGGATGACATATCGACATGCGCTAGCGTCCCTGGTGTATCACATATGGATCGAGCGCAACAGATGCTGGCGAGAAGGCGGACGGCGAACACCGGAGCACATTGTGGCTGATATTGTTCATAATTTATGCTTACGATTATCTACGTTACCTTGTAAGTATCAGCTACAGAAGTGCAATGCGCCGTGTGTGGCGTATTGCATGGTAGTTAGGTCACTTTTTTTGTGGTTGTGAGCCGGTAGCATGTTACCGGATGGGATGCGACAAGCCGCTGAACTGTACTTTTTCATTTTTATTTAGTGACCTTCCCCAAAAAAAAAAGGTTTACAATCGAAAATGATTCGTAACCCCAAACAGTATATTTTTACGAATGAAAATGATTCGTAAACAGGGATTCAGAGGTTTATGACCACCATAGATTCGTAAACGCAGATTTGGTAGTTTACGATAGGAAATGAAACGTAAACTAGACTTAAGTTGTTTACGATCCTCTGGCTAGCTATTAGGGATAGATTGATGACGAGGGATAAGCCCTGGATTGCAGATGTGGCCGGAACGGCGGAGTGTTCCCTATGCGATGATCATGTGTTGGAAACAACTCGGCATCTTTTCTTTGATTGTGGATTTACCAGGAGCTGCCTACATCTTCTTCAGGATCGGAGTCGCGTACCTTGGCCGGAAAGGGAGTGGCGCATGGGAGTTTTGTGGGCTGCTCATCGGTGGCGCGGGAAGCATCTTGCTTGGATGACATATCGACATGCGCTAGCGTCCCTGGTGTATCACATATGGATCGAGCGCAACAGATGCTGGCGAGAAGGCGGACGGCGAACACCGGAGCACATTGTGGCTGATATTGTTCATAATTTATGCTTACGATTATCTACGTTACCTTGTAAGTATCAGCTACAGACAAGTGCAATGCGCCGTGTGTGGCGTATTGCATGGTAGTTAGGTCACTTTTTTTGTGGTTGTGAGCCGGTAGCATGTTACCGGATGGGATGCGACAAGCCGCTGAACTGTACTTTTTCATTTTTATTTAGTGACCTTCCCCAAAAAAAAAAGGTTTACAATCGAAAATGATTCGTAACCCCAAACAGTATATTTTTACGAATGAAAATGATTCGTAAACAGGGATTCAGAGGTTTATGACCACCATAGATTCGTAAACGCAGATTTGGTAGTTTACGATAGGAAATGAAACGTAAACTAGACTTAAGTTGTTTACGATCCTCTGGCTAGCTATTAGGGATAGATTGATGACGAGGGATAAGCCCTGGATTGCAGATGTGGCCGGAACGGCGGAGTGTTCCCTATGCGATGATCATGTGTTGGAAACAACTCGGCATCTTTTCTTTGATTGTGGATTTACCAGGAGCTGCCTACATCTTCTTCAGGATCGGAGTCGCGTACCTTGGCCGGAAAGGGAGTGGCGCATGGGAGTTTTGTGGGCTGCTCATCGGTGGCGCGGGGAAGCATCTTGCTTGGATGACATATCGACATGCGCTAGCGTCCCTGGTGTATCACATATGGATCGAGCGCAACAGATGCTGGCGAGAAGGCGGACGGCGAACACCGGAGCACATTGTGGCTGATATTGTTCATAATTTATGCTTACGATTATCTACGTTACCTTGTAAGTATCAGCTACAGACAAGTGCAATGCGCCGTGTGTGGCGTATTGCATGGTAGTTAGGTCACTTTTTTTGTGGTTGTGAGCCGGTAGCATGTTACCGGATGGGATGCGACAAGCCGCTGAACTGTACTTTTTCATTTTTATTTAGTGACCTTCCCCAAAAAAAAAAGGTTTACAATCGAAAATGATTCGTAACCCCAAACAGTATATTTTTACGAATGAAAATGATTCGTAAACAGGGATTCAGAGGTTTATGACCACCATAGATTCGTAAACGCAGATTTGGTAGTTTACGATAGGAAATGAAACGTAAACTAGACTTAAGTTGTTTACGATCCTCTGGCTAGCTATTAGGGATAGATTGATGACGAGGGATAAGCCCTGGATTGCAGATGTGGCCGGAACGGCGGAGTGTTCCCTATGCGATGATCATGTGTTGGAAACAACTCGGCATCTTTTCTTTGATTGTGGATTTACCAGGAGCTGCCTACATCTTCTTCAGGATCGGAGTCGCGTACCTTGGCCGGAAAGGGAGTGGCGCATGGGAGTTTTGTGGGCTGCTCATCGGTGGCGCGGGAAGCATCTTGCTTGGATGACATATCGACATGCGCTAGCGTCCCTGGTGTATCACATATGGATCGAGCGCAACAGATGCTGGCGAGAAGGCGGACGGCGAACACCGGAGCACATTGTGGCTGATATTGTTCATAATTTATGCTTACGATTATCTACGTTACCTTGTAAGTATCAGCTACAGACAAGTGCAATGCGCCGTGTGTGGCGTATTGCATGGTAGTTAGGTCACTTTTTTTGTGGTTGTGAGCCGGTAGCATGTTACCGGATGGGATGCGACAAGCCGCTGAACTGTACTTTTTCATTTTTATTTAGTGACCTTCCCCAAAAAAAAAAGGTTTACAATCGAAAATGATTCGTAACCCCAAACAGTATATTTTTACGAATGAAAATGATTCGTAAACAGGGATTCAGAGGTTTATGACCACCATAGATTCGTAAACGCAGATTTGGTAGTTTACGATAGGAAATGAAACGTAAACTAGACTTAAGTTGTTTACGATCCTCTGGCTAGCTATTAGGGATAGATTGATGACGAGGGATAAGCCCTGGATTGCAGATGTGGCCGGAACGGCGGAGTGTTCCCTATGCGATGATCATGTGTTGGAAACAACTCGGCATCTTTTCTTTGATTGTGGATTTACCAGGAGCTGCCTACATCTTCTTCAGGATCGGAGTCGCGTACCTTGGCCGGAAAGGGAGTGGCGCATGGGAGTTTTGTGGGCTGCTCATCGGTGGCGCGGGAAGCATCTTGCTTGGATGACATATCGACATGCGCTAGCGTCCCTGGTGTATCACATATGGATCGAGCGCAACAGATGCTGGCGAGAAGGCGGACGGCGAACACCGGAGCACATTGTGGCTGATATTGTTCATAATTTATGCTTACGATTATCTACGTTACCTTGTAAGTATCAGCTACAGACAAGTGCAATGCGCCGTGTGTGGCGTATTGCATGGTAGTTAGGTCACTTTTTTTTGGTTGTGAGCCGGTTGCATGTTACCGGATGGGATGCGACAAGCCGCTGAACTGTACTTTTTCATTTTTATTTAGTGACCTTCCCCAAAAAAAAAAGGTTTACAATCGAAAATGATTCGTAACCCCAAACAGTATATTTTTACGAATGAAAATGATTCGTAAACAGGGATTCAGAGGTTTATGACCACCATAGATTCGTAAACGCAGATTTGGTAGTTTACGATAGGAAATGAAACGTAAACTAGACTTAAGTTGTTTACGATCCTCTGGCTAGCTATTAGGGATAGATTGATGACGAGGGATAAGCCCTGGATTGCAGATGTGGCCGGAACGGCGGAGTGTTCCCTATGCGATGATCATGTGTTGGAAACAACTCGGCATCTTTTCTTTGATTGTGGATTTACCAGGAGCTGCCTACATCTTCTTCAGGATCGGAGTCGCGTACCTTGGCCGGAAAGGGAGTGGCGCATGGGAGTTTTGTGGCTGCTCATCGGTGGCGCGGGAAGCATCTTGCTTGGATGACATATCGACATGCGCTAGCGTCCCTGGTGTATCACATATGGATCGAGCGCAACAGATGCTGGCGAGAAGGCGGACGGCGAACACCGGAGCACATTGTGGCTGATATTGTTCATAATTTATGCTTACGATTATCTACGTTACCTTGTAAGTATCAGCTACAGACAAGTGCAATGCGCCGTGTGTGGCGTATTGCATGGTAGTTAGGTCACTTTTTTGTGGTTGTGAGCCGGTTGCATGTTACCGGAAATGATGCGACAAGCCGCTGAACTGTACTTTTTCATTTTTATTTAGTGACCTTCCCCAAAAAAAAAAGGTTTACAATCGAAAATGATTCGTAACCCCAAACAGTATATTTTTACGAATGAAAATGATTCGTAAACAGGGATTCAGAGGTTTATGACCACCATAGATTCGTAAACGCAGATTTGGTAGTTTACGATAGGAAATGAAACGTAAACTAGACTTAAGTTGTTTACGATCCTCTGGCTAGCTATTAGGGATAGATTGATGACGAGGGATAAGCCCTGGATTGCAGATGTGGCCGGAACGGCGGAGTGTTCCCTATGCGATGATCATGTGTTGGAAACAACTCGGCATCTTTTCTTTGATTGTGGATTTACCAGGAGCTGCCTACATCTTCTTCAGGATCGGAGTCGCGTACCTTGGCCGGAAAGGGAGTGGCGCATGGGAGTTTTGTGGGCTGCTCATCGGTGGCGCGGGAAGCATCTTGCTTGGATGACATATCGACATGCGCTAGCGTCCCTGGTGTATCACATATGGATCGAGCGCAACAGATGCTGGCGAGAAGGCGGACGGCGAACACCGGAGCACATTGTGGCTGATATTGTTCATAATTTATGCTTACGATTATCTACGTTACCTTGTAAGTATCAGCTACAGACAAGTGCAATGCGCCGTGTGTGGCGTATTGCATGGTAGTTAGGTCACTTTTTTTGTGGTTGTGAGCCGGTAGCATGTTCTTGGATGGGATGCGACAAGCCGCTGAACTGTACTTTTTCATTTTTATTTAGTGACCTTCCCCAAAAAAAAAAAGGTTTACAATCGAAAATGATTCGTAACCCCAAACAGTATATTTTTACGAATGAAAATGATTCGTAAACAGGGATTCAGAGGTTTATGACCACCATAGATTCGTAAACGCAGATTTGGTAGTTTACGATAGGAAATGAAACGTAAACTAGACTTAAGTTGTTTACGATCCTCTGGCTAGCTATTAGGGATAGATTGATGACGAGGGATAAGCCCTGGATTGCAGATGTGGCCGGAACGGCGGAGTGTTCCCTATGCGATGATCATGTGTTGGAAACAACTCGGCATCTTTTCTTTGATTGTGGATTTACCAGGAGCTGCCTACATCTTCTTCAGGATCGGAGTCGCGTACCTTGGCCGGAAAGGGAGTGGCGCATGGGAGTTTTGTGGGCTGCTCATCGGTGGGCGGGAAGCATCTTGCTTGGATGACATATCGACATGCGCTAGCGTCCCTGGTGTATCACATATGGATCGAGCGCAACAGATGCTGGCGAGAAGGCGGACGGCGAACACCGGAGCACATTGTGGCTGATATTGTTCATAATTTATGCTTACGATTATCTACGTTACCTTGTAAGTATCAGCAGACAAGTGCAATGCGCCGTGTGTGGCGTATTGCATGGTAGTTAGGTCACTTTTTTGTGGTTGTGAGCCGGTAGCATGTTACCGGATGGGATGCGACAAGCCGCTGAACTGTACTTTTTCATTTTTATTTAGTGACCTTCCCCAAAAAAAAAAAGGTTTACAATCGAAAATGATTCGTAACCCCAAACAGTATATTTTTACGAATGAAAATGATTCGTAAACAGGGATTCAGAGGTTTATGACCACCATAGATTCGTAAACGCAGATTTGGTAGTTTACGATAGGAAATGAAACGTAAACTAGACTTAAGTTGTTTACGATCCTCTGGCTAGCTATTAGGGATAGATTGATGACGAGGGATAAGCCCTGGATTGCAGATGTGGCCGGAACGGCGGAGTGTTCCCTATGCGATGATCATGTGTTGGAAACAACTCGGCATCTTTTCTTTGATTGTGGATTTACCAGGAGCTGCCTACATCTTCTTCAGGATCGGAGTCGCGTACCTTGGCCGGAAAGGGAGTGGCGCATGGGAGTTTTGTGGGCTGCTCATCGGTGGCGCGGGAAGCATCTTGCTTGGATGACATATCGACATGCGCTAGCGTCCCTGGTGTATCACATATGGATCGAGCGCAACAGATGCTGGCGAGAAGGCGGACGGCGAACACCGGAGCACATTGTGGCTGATATTGTTCATAATTTATGCTTACGATTATCTACGTTACCTTGTAAGTATCAGCTACAGACAAGTGCAATGCGCCGTGTGTGGCGTATTGCATGGTAGTTAGGTCACTTTTTTTGTGGTTGTGAGCCGGTAGCATGTTACCGGATGGGATGCGACAAGCCGCTGAACTGTACTTTTTCATTTTTATTTAGTGACCTTCCCCAAAAAAAAAAAGGTTTACAATCGAAAATGATTCGTAACCCCAAACAGTATATTTTACGAATGAAAATGATTCGTAAACAGGGATTCAGAGGTTTATGACCACCATAGATTCGTAAACGCAGATTGGTAGTTTACGATAGGAAATGAAACGTAAACTAGACTTAAGTTGTTTACGATCCTCTGGCTAGCTATTAGGGATAGATTGATGACGAGGGATAAGCCCTGGATTGCAGATGTGGCCGGAACGGCGGAGTGTTCCCTATGCGATGATCATGTGTTGGAAACAACTCGGCATCTTTTCTTTGATTGTGGATTTACCAGGAGCTGCCTACATCTTCTTCAGGATCGGAGTCGCGTACCTTGGCCGGAAAGGGAGTGGCGCATGGGAGTTTTGTGGGCTGCTCATCGGTGGCGCGGGAAGCATCTTGCTTGGATGACATATCGACATGCGCTAGCGTCCCTGGTGTATCACATATGGATCGAGCGCAACAGATGCTGGCGAGAAGGCGGACGGCGAACACCGGAGCACATTGTGGCTGATATTGTTCATAATTTATGCTTACGATTATCTACGTTACCTTGTAAGTATCAGCTACAGACAAGTGCAATGCGCCGTGTGTGGCGTATTGCATGGTAGTTAGGTCACTTTTTTTGTGGTTGTGAGCCGGTAGCATGTTACCGGATGGGATGCGACAAGCCGCTGAACTGTACTTTTTCATTTTTATTTAGTGACCTTCCCCAAAAAAAAAAGGTTTACAATCGAAAATGATTCGTAACCCCAAACAGTATATTTTTACGAATGAAAATGATTCGTAAACAGGGATTCAGAGGTTTATGACCACCATAGATTCGTAAACGCAGATTTGGTAGTTTACGATAGGAAATGAAACGTAAACTAGACTTAAGTTGTTTACGATCCTCTGGCTAGCTATTAGGGATAGATTGATGACGAGGGATAAGCCCTGGATTGCAGATGTGGCCGGAACGGCGGAGTGTTCCCTATGCGATGATCATGTGTTGGAAACAACTCGGCATCTTTTCTTTGATTGTGGATTTACCAGGAGCTGCCTACATCTTCTTCAGGATCGGATTCGCGTACCTTGGCCGGAAAGGGAGTGGCGCATGGGAGTTTTGTGGGCTGCTCATCGGTGGCGCGGGAAGCATCTTGCTTGGATGACATATCGACATGCGCTAGCGTCCCTGGTGTATCACATATGGATCGAGCGCAACAGATGCTGGCGAGAAGGCGGACGGCGAACACCGGAGCACATTGTGGCTGATATTGTTCATAATTTATGCTTACGATTATCTACGTTACCTTGTAAGTATCAGCTACAGACAAGTGCAATGCGCCGTGTGTGGCGTATTGCATGGTAGTTAGGTCACTTTTTTTGTGGTTGTGAGCCGGTAGCATGTTACCGGATGGGATGCGACAAGCCGCTGAACTGTACTTTTTCATTTTTATTTAGTGACCTTCCCCAAAAAAAAAAGGTTTACAATCGAAAATGATTCGTAACCCCAAACAGTATTTTTACGAATGAAAATGATTCGTAAACAGGGATTCAGAGGTTTATGACCACCATAGATTCGTAAACGCAGATTTGGTAGTTTACGATAGGAAATGAAACGTAAACTAGACTTAAGTTGTTTACGATCCTCTGGCTAGCTATTAGGGATAGATTGATGACGAGGGATAAGCCCTGGATTGCAGATGTGGCCGGAACGGCGGAGTGTTCCCTATGCGATGATCATGTGTTGGAAACAACTCGGCATCTTTTCTTTGATTGTGGATTTACCAGGAGCTGCCTACATCTTCTTCAGGATCGAGTCGCGTACCTTGGCCGGAAAGGGAGTGGCGCATGGGAGTTTTGTGGGCTGCTCATCGGTGGCGCGGGAAGCATCTTGCTTGGATGACATATCGACATGCGCTAGCGTCCCTGGTGTATCACATATGGATCGAGCGCAACAGATGCTGGCGAGAAGGCGGACGGCGAACACCGGAGCACATTGTGGCTGATATTGTTCATAATTTATGCTTACGATTATCTACGTTACCTTGTAAGTATCAGCTACAGACAAGTGCAATGCGCCGTGTGTGGCGTATTGCATGGTAGTTAGGTCACTTTTTTTGTGGTTGTGAGCCGGTAGCATGTTACCGGATGGGATGCGACAAGCCGCTGAACTGTACTTTTTCATTTTTATTTAGTGACCTTCCCCAAAAAAAAAAAGGTTTACAATCGAAAATGATTCGTAACCCCAAACAGTATATTTTTACGAATGAAAATGATTCGTAAACAGGGATTCAGAGGTTTATGACCACCATAGATTCGTAAACGCAGATTTGGTAGTTTACGATAGGAAATGAAACGTAAACTAGACTTAAGTTGTTTACGATCCTCTGGCTAGCTATTAGGGATAGATTGATGACGAGGGATAAGCCCTGGATTGCAGATGTGGCCGGAACGGCGGAGTGTTCCCTATGCGATGATCATGTGTTGGAAACAACTCGGCATCTTTCTTTGATTGTGGATTTACCAGGAGCTGCCTACATCTTCTTCAGGATCGGAGTCGCGTACCTTGGCCGGAAAGGGAGTGGCGCATGGGAGTTTTGTGGGCTGCTCATCGGTGGCGCGGGAAGCATCTTGCTTGGATGACATATCGACATGCGCTAGCGTCCCTGGTGTATCACATATGGATCGAGCGCAACAGATGCTGGCGAGAAGGCGGACGGCGAACACCGGAGCACATTGTGGCTGATATTGTTCATAATTTATGCTTACGATTATCTACGTTACCTTGTAAGTATCAGCTACAGACAAGTGCAATGCGCCGTGTGTGGCGTATTGCATGGTAGTTAGGTCACTTTTTTTGTGGTTGTGAGCCGGTAGCATGTTACCGGATGGGATGCGACAAGCCGCTGAACTGTACTTTTTCATTTTTATTTAGTGACCTTCCCAAAAAAAAAAGGTTTACAATCGAAAATGATTCGTAACCCCAAACAGTATATTTTTACGAATGAAAATGATTCGTAAACAGGGATTCAGAGGTTTATGACCACCATAGATTCGTAAACGCAGATTTGGTAGTTTACGATAGGAAATGAAACGTAAACTAGACTTAAGTTGTTTACGATCCTCTGGCTAGCTATTAGGGATAGATTGATGACGAGGGATAAGCCCTGGATTGCAGATGTGGCCGGAACGGCGGAGTGTTCCCTATGCGATCATGTGTTGGAAACAACTCGGCATCTTTTCTTTGATTGTGGATTTACCAGGAGCTGCCTACATCTTCTTCAGGATCGGAGTCGCGTACCTTGGCCGGAAAGGGAGTGGCGCATGGGAGTTTTGTGGGCTGCTCATCGGTGGCGCGGGAAGCATCTTGCTTGGATGACATATCGACATGCGCTAGCGTCCCTGGTGTATCACATATGGATCGAGCGCAACAGATGCTGGCGAGAAGGCGGACGGCGAACACCGGAGCACATTGTGGCTGATATTGTTCATAATTTATGCTTACGATTATCTACGTTACCTTGTAAGTATCAGCTACAGACAAGTGCAATGCGCCGTGTGTGGCGTATTGCATGGTAGTTAGGTCACTTTTTTTGTGGTTGTGAGCCGGTAGCATGTTACCGGATGGGATGCGACAAGCCGCTGAACTGTACTTTTTCATTTTTATTTAGTGACCTTCCCCAAAAAAAAAAGGTTTACAATCGAAAATGATTCGTAACCCCAAACAGTATATTTTTACGAATGAAAATGATTCGTAAACAGGGATTCAGAGGTTTATGACCACCATAGATTCGTAAACGCAGATTTGGTAGTTTACGATAGGAAATGAAACGTAAACTAGACTTAAGTTGTTTACGATCCTCTGGCTAGCTATTAGGGATAGATTGATGACGAGGGATAAGCCCTGGATTGCAGATGTGGCCGGAACGGCGGAGTGTTCCCTATGCGATGATCATGTGTTGGAAACAACTCGGCATCTTTTCTTTGATTGTGGATTTACCAGGAGCTGCCTACATCTTCTTCAGGATCGGAGTCGCGTACCTTGGCCGGAAAGGGAGTGGCGCATGGGAGTTTTGTGGGCTGCTCATCGGTGGCGCGGGAAGCATCTTGCTTGGATGACATATCGACATGCGCTAGCGTCCCTGGTGTATCACATATGGATCGAGCGCAACAGATGCTGGCGAGAAGGCGGACGGCGAACACCGGAGCACATTGTGGCTGATATTGTTCATAATTTATGCTTACGATTATCTACGTTACCTTGTAAGTATCAGCTACAGACAAGTGCAATGCGGTGTGTGGCGTATTGCATGGTAGTTAGGTCACTTTTTTTGTGGTTGTGAGCCGGTAGCATGTTACCGGATGGGATGCGACAAGCCGCTGAACTGTACTTTTTCATTTTTATTTAGTGACCTTCCCAAAAAAAAAAGGTTTACAATCGAAAATGATTCGTAACCCCAAACAGTATATTTTACGAATGAAAATGATTCGTAAACAGGGATTCAGAGGTTTATGACCACCATAGATTCGTAAACGCAGATTTGGTAGTTTACGATAGGAAATGAAACGTAAACTAGACTTAAGTTGTTTACGATCCTCTGGCTAGCTATTAGGGATAGATTGATGACGAGGGATAAGCCCTGGATTGCAGATGTGGCCGGAACGGCGGAGTGTTCCCTATGCGATGATCATGTGTTGGAAACAACTCGGCATCTTTTCTTTGATTGTGGATTTACCAGGAGCTGCCTACATCTTCTTCAGGATCGGAGTCGCGTACCTTGGCCGGAAAGGGAGTGGCGCATGGGAGTTTTGTGGGCTGCTCATCGGTGGCGCGGGAAGCATCTTGCTTGGATGACATATCGACATGCGCTAGCGTCCCTGGTGTATCACATATGGATCGAGCGCAACAGATGCTGGCGAGAAGGCGGACGGCGAACACCGGAGCACATTGTGGCTGATATTGTTCAATTTATGCTTACGATTATCTACGTTACCTTGTAAGTATCAGCTACAGACAAGTGCAATGCGCCGTGTGTGGCGTATTGCATGGTAGTTAGGTCACTTTTTTTGTGGTTGTGAGCCGGTAGCATGTTACCGGATGGGATGCGACAAGCCGCTGAACTGTACTTTTCATTTTTATTTAGTGACCTTCCCCAAAAAAAAAAGGTTTACAATCGAAAATGATTCGTAACCCCAAACAGTATATTTTTACGAATGAAAATGATTCGTAAACAGGGATTCAGAGGTTTATGACCACCATAGATTCGTAAACGCAGATTTGGTAGTTTACGATAGGAAATGAAACGTAAACTAGACTTAAGTTGTTTACGATCCTCTGGCTAGCTATTAGGGATAGATTGATGACGAGGGATAAGCCCTGGATTGCAGATGTGGCCGGAACGGCGGAGTGTTCCCTATGCGATGATCATGTGTTGGAAACAACTCGGCATCTTTTCTTTGATTGTGGATTTACCAGGAGCTGCCTACATCTTCTTCAGGATCGGAGTCGCGTACCTTGGCCGGAAAGGGAGTGGCGCATGGGAGTTTTGTGGGCTGCTCATCGGTGGCGCGGGAAGCATCTTGCTTGGATGACATATCGACATGCGCTAGCGTCCCTGGTGTATCACATATGGATCGAGCGCAACAGATGCTGGCGAGAAGGCGGACGGCGAACACGGAGCACATTGTGGCTGATATTGTTCATAATTTATGCTTACGATTATCTACGTTACCTTGTAAGTATCAGCTACAGACAAGTGCAATGCGCCGTGTGTGGCGTATTGCATGGTAGTTAGGTCACTTTTTTTGTGGTTGTGAGCCGGTAGCATGTTACCGGATGGGATGCGACAAGCCGCTGAACTGTACTTTTTCATTTTTATTTAGTGACCTTCCCCAAAAAAAAAAGGTTTACAATCGAAAATGATTCGTAACCCCAAACAGTATATTTTTACGAATGAAAATGATTCGTAAACAGGGATTCAGAGGTTTATGACCACCATAGATTCGTAAACGCAGATTTGGTAGTTTACGATAGGAAATGAAACGTAAACTAGACTTAAGTTGTTTACGATCCTCTGGCTAGCTATTAGGGATAGATTGATGACGAGGGATAAGCCCTGGATTGCAGATGTGGCCGGAACGGCGGAGTGTTCCCTATGCGATGATCATGTGTTGGAAACAACTCGGCATCTTTTCTTTGATTGTGGATTTACCAGGAGCTGCCTACATCTTCTTCAGGATCGGAGTCGCGTACCTTGGCCGGAAAAGGGAGTGGCGCATGGGAGTTTTGTGGGCTGCTCATCGGTGGCGCGGGAAGCATCTTGCTTGGATGACATATCGACATGCGCTAGCGTCCCTGGTGTATCACATATGGATCGAGCGCAACAGATGCTGGCGAGAAGGCGGACGGCGAACACCGGAGCACATTGTGGCTGATATTGTTCATAATTTATGCTTACGATTATCTACGTTACCTTGTAAGTATCAGCTACAGACAAGTGCAATGCGCCGTGTGTGGCGTATTGCATGGTAGTTAGGTCACTTTTTTTGTGGTTGTGAGCCGGTAGCATGTTACCGGATGGGATGCGACAAGCCGCTGAACTGTACTTTTTCTTTTATTTAGTGACCTTCCCCAAAAAAAAAAGGTTTACAATCGA